>CM065132.1:1237500-1435000 GCA_033026305.1 Cirrhinus molitorella
TATATACACACATTTTTTTAAGTCATTATATGAACTCTTTTTAATGTAATATGAAAAACTGTTTATTTTTAATATATCAATAAATATATATTATATAAATGTGATCTAGTAAACAAAACATTGTATTAAAATAAACTAAAAATAAAATAATAAAAATAATGCCATAATGCATTTTCTTTTTTACAGTAAAATTATGTAATCACATAATATAATAAAAACAAAACCTGACATTTTACCCCAAATTAATTTTTGCATTATGTTCATGACAATTAAGCCCATTTATTTCTTAATTTTTATATATATATATTTTTTTCAAGTCATTATATGAAGTCTTTTTAATGCAATATGAAAAAATTTAGTTTTTTTTAAATATATCAATAAATATATATTTTATATAAATGTGATCTAGTAAACAAAATATTATATTAAAAGAAACTAAAAATAAAATAACAAGAGAATTATTCATATAATGAGATACAAATGAGATGTAATCATATAATGTAATTAAATAAATAAATAATAAAATAAACTACTTGCTATAAAGCATTTTGCATAATGCAAAACATGCAAATAGTACTATAATATATATATATATATATATGAATATGTGAAATGAATAATCTGGACATGCTTTCATTAGTTTCACACATGAGGTTGACTAACAATAAACTTTTTTTTTACAAAACCAGACTGAGTGCAGCATGTGCGAGCCGTCTTTCTGCGTAAAATCAACATTTTTAAAGAAAATTAGCCTGGTGGGTAACTGGAGACTGCGGACGCGTCTCAAATTTCATGTTCTCAGACTCAGACTCACCAACAGCGCAATTCCCTTACAATAGGCTTCAGTCTGCACTGCAAAAAGCCAACCGCTGAACAAAAGGCAACACTAAATACCAGAGTGGAATTAGGCAGATTACTAATAACCAACCAATGGCCTCAGGTCACATGCTTCAGTCATTCAAAATGATTGACAGCTCTTCTCAGCACTGAATGCTCACAGACCTGAATGACCCATTGCTTACAATAATAAATAAATACAAATATTCTATCTGTTAGCAATTTAAAAACACACATTTTTTTGTTTTGAAAAGCACTATTTTTGCACATATGCATATAAAGCATGTTTCCGCCCCACAGAGGAGTCAAATTGCCCTAATCTCAGGGGAAGGTAAACAGCTAAAGCATTGAGAGGTATGAGATGCCATTTGTCAGAAGATCTCAATTCCTAACAAAGAGCGAGCTGATTAGCAAACCAACCTTTTCAACGATGATAAGATCTCCAACCTGGATGCCACTACTTTTCACCTTTACGGTTCCTGCAGAGAAAGATAAAGACAAATAATCAGACCGATGCATTGCAAAAAACTTTTTTAATGCATACAATGAGCATTTTAAACATTTGAAAACAACACTCAAAAGCACATTCCCACACCTTTTAAGAGCAATTTCTAGCCTGTTGCATATTTCAGAGCAAAGTAAAACAGTAAGAAAATAGAATAAAAATAAAAATAAAAATAATAACTATACTTTATTAATTTTATAAAAAAAATTAAATTAAATTAAATTAATTTGTGCATTATAAAAACTCATATAAAAACTTACAAAAAGAAATTTGGGAAGTACAACCTGTGCCAGCAAAATAAAATAAAATAAAGTAAAATAAAATAAAATAATTAAAAAGTAAAACAAAAATAAAATTAAACAAAGATCAAAAAGTAAAATAAATAAATAAATACATAAATAAATAAATAAATACAAATATTCTGAAAGTGAGCAAATATTTTATAATTCCATTTCATATCAAAAACATATAAAAACTTACAAAAAAAAAAATTAATAAAAAGAAATTTGGGAAGTACAACCTGTGCCAGCAAACTAAAATAAAATAAAATAAAATAATTAAAAAGTAAAACAAAAATAAAATACAATAAAATAAACATCAAAAAGTGAAATAAATAAATACATAAATACAAATATTCTGAAAGTGAGCAAATATTTTATAATTCCATTTCATATCAAAAACATATAAAAACTTACAAAAAAAAAAAAATTAATAAAAAGAAATTTGGGAAGTACAACCTGTGCCAGCAAACTAAAATAAAATAAAATAAAATAATTAAAAAGTAAAACAAAAATAAAATACAATAAAATAAACATCAAAAAGTGAAATAAATAAATACATAAATACAAATATTCTGAAAGTGAGCAAATATTTTATAATTCCATTTCATATCAAAAACATAAAAACTTACAAAAAAAAATTAATAATAAAAAAAATTGGGAAGTACAATCTGTGCCAGCAAAATAAAATAAAATAAAATAAAATAAAATAAAATAATTAAAAAGTAAAACAAAAATAAAATTAAACAAAGATCAAAAAGTAAAATAAATAAATAAATACATAAATAAATAAATAAATACAAATATTCTGAAAGTGAGCAAATATTTTATAATTCCATTTCATATCAAAAACATAAAAACTTACAAAAAAAAAAAATTAATAAAAAGAAATTTGGGAAGTACAACCTGTGCCAGCAAAATAAAATAAAATAAAATAAAATAAAATAAAAAGTAAAACAAAAATAAAATTAAATAAAGATCAAAAAGTAAAATAAATAAATACATAAATACAAATATCCTGAAAGTGAGCAAATATTTTATAATTCCATTTCATATCAAAAACATATAAAAACTTACAAAAAAAAAATTAATAATAAAAAAAATTGGGAAGTACAACCTGTGCCAGCAAAATAAAATAAAATAAAATAAAATAAAATAAAAAGTAAAACAAAAATAAAATTAAATAAAGATCAAAAAGTAAAATAAATAAATACATAAATACAAATATCCTGAAAGTGAGCAAATATTTTATAATTCCATTTCATATCAAAAACATAAAAACTTACGAAAAAAAATTAATAATAAAAAAAATTGGGAAGTACAACCTGTGCCAGCAAAATAAAATAAAATAAAATAAAATAATTAAAAAGTAAAACAAAAATAAAATTAAATTAAATAAAGATCAAAAAGTGAAATAAATAAATACATAAATACAAATATTCTGAAAGTGAGCAAATATTTTATAATTCCATTTCATATCAAAAACATATAAAAACTTACAAAAAAAAAATTAATAATAAAAAAAATTGGGAAGTACAACCTGTGCCAGCAAAATAAAATAAAATAAAATAAAATAAAATAAAATAAAATAAAAAGTAAAACAAAAATAAAATTAAATAAAGATCAAAAAGTAAAATAAATAAATAAATAAATAAATAAATACATAAATACAAATATCCTGAAAGTGAGCAAATATTTTATAATTCCATTTCATATCAAAAACATAAAAAAATTAGAAAAAAAATTAATAATAAAAAAAATTGGGAAGTACAACCTGTGCCAGCAAAATAAAATAAAATAAAATAAAAATCAAAAGTGAAATAAATAAATAAATACATAAATACAAATATTCTGAAAGTGAGCAAATATTTTATAATTCCATTTCATATCAAAAACATAAAAACTTACGAAAAAAAATTAATAATAAAAAAAATTGGGAAGTACAACCTGTGCCAGCAAAATAAAATAAAATAAAATGAATTAAAATAAAATAAAAAGTAAAACAAAAATAAAATTAAATAAAGATCAAAAAGTAAAATAAATAAATAAATAAATAAATAAATAAATAAATACATAAATACAAATATCCTGAAAGTGAGCAAATATTTTATAATTCCATTTCATATCAAAAACATAAAAACTTACGAAAAAAAATTAATAAAAAAAATTGGGAAGTACAACCTGTGCCAGCAAAATAAAATAAAATAAAATAAAAATCAAAAGTGAAATAAATAAATAAATACATAAATACAAATATTCTGAAAGTGAGCAAATATTTTATAATTCCATTTCATATCAAAAACATAAAAACTTACGAAAAAAAATTAATAATAAAAAAAATTGGGAAGTACAACCTGTGCCAGCAAAATAAAATAAAATAAAATGAATTAAAATAAAATAAAAAGTAAAACAAAAATAAAATTAAATAAAGATCAAAAAGTAAAATAAATAAATAAATAAATAAATAAATACATAAATACAAATATCCTGAAAGTGAGCAAATATTTTATAATTCCATTTCATATCAAAAACATAAAAACTTACGAAAAAAAATTAATAAAAAAAATTGGGAAGTACAACCTGTGCCAGCAAAATAAAATAAAATAAAATAAAAATCAAAAGTGAAATAAATAAATAAATACATAAATACAAATATTCTGAAAGTGAGCAAATATTTTATAATTCCATTTCATATCAAAAACATATAAAAACTTACAAAAAAAAAATTTATAATAAAAAAAATTGGGAAGTACAACCTGTGCCAGCAAAATATAATAAAATAAAATAAAATAAAATAAAAAGTAAAACAAAAATAAAATTAAATAAAAGATCAAAAAGTAAAATAAATAAATAAATACATAAATACAAATATTCTGAAAGTGAGCAAATATTTTAAAATTCCATTCCATGGCTTTGAGAATTCTGTTCAATCCTCATACATTTGTTAATCCCCCAATAAACACAAAAAATTGGCATAATAGGAATCAACGTAAAAAAGGAAAGCAGCATCTGTTCAACTATCAGCAGTGGTCCTAAATCTGCATATTTCATGATAAATCCTCCATATTTAAGCCGTCTTTAAGTCCCCATTCAGATTTGTCAACAGCTCTGAGATGTCCGCATATGAGATTTCCATTTGTTTTCAGACAATAGCCTTGTATGCGGTTTCACAAGAGCGCTGCGAGAACCGTCTCTCATTCCATTGAAAACGCAGCTAAAATTGTTTGGAAAAGGTCAGGGACCTTTGACCCCTGCGGAGACCTTCACCAATGCATATGTAAGACATTAGCACATATGTATATCTGCATTCTTTCTGGAATAGAAGGGCACTTTGATTGTGGATTTGTTGTGTGCAAATAAACCTTTTGGGTATATTGGGTTTTGATCAGTTATGCCTTCAAATAAAAAAAACACAAGTTGAGAAACATGAACTTAAAATTAAATAAGGATTAAAAAGTAAAATAATAAATAAATACATAAATAAAAATGTTCTGAAAGTGAGCAAATATTTTATAATTCCATTTCCAAACATATAAAAACTTACAAATTTTTTTTTTTAATAAAAATAAATGTGGGAAGTACAACCTGTGCCAGCAAAATAAAATAAAATAAAATAAAATAAAATAAAAAAAAGTAATGTAAAATTAAATAAAGATCAAAAAGTAAAATAAATAAATAAATAAATAAATTCTGAAAGTGAGCAAATTCCATTTCATATCAAAAACATATAAAAAAACTTACAAAAAAAATTAATAAAAAGAAATTTGGAAAGTACAACCTGTGCCAGCAAAATAAAATAAAATAAAATAAAATAAAATAAAATAAAATAAAAATTCAAATAAAAAAGTAATGTAAAATTAATTTAAATTAAATAAAGATCAAAAAGTAGAATAAATAAATAAATAAATTCTGAAAGTGAGCAAATATTTTATAATTCCATTTCATATCAAAAACATAAAAACTTACACAAAAAAAATATAAACATAAATTTGGGAAGTATTAACCTGTGCCAGCAAAATAAAATAAAAATAAAAAAGTAAAATTAATTAAAATTAAATGAAGATCAAAAAGTAAAATAAATAAATAAATAAATAAATAAATAAATACATAAATAAATTCTGAAAGTGAGCAAATATTTTATAATTCCATTTCATATCAAAAACATAAAAAGGGAAGAACAACCTGTGACAGCAAAATAAAATACAATAAATAAAATAGATTTCAATAAAAAAAAAATGTAAAATTAATTAAAACTAAATAAAAGATCAAAAAGTAAAATAAAAAATAAATAAATTCTGAAAGTGAGTAATTATTTTATAATTACATTTCATACCAAAAACATAAAAACTTACACAAAAAAAAATTAATTAATTAATAAAAGGAAATTTGGGAAGTACAACCTGTGCCAGCAAAATAAAATAAAATAAAATAAGTAATGTAAAATAAATTAAAATTAAATAAAGACCAAAAAAGTCAAATAAATAAATAAATAAATTCTGAAAGTGAGCAAATATTTTATAATTCCATTTCATATCAAAACATAAAAACTTACAAAAAAAAAAAAAAAAAAATTAATGAATAAAAGGAAATTTGGGAAGTACAACCTGTGCCAGCAAAATAAAATAAAATAAAATAAAATAAGTAATGTAAAATGAATTAAAATTAAATAAAGACCAAAAAAGTCAAATAAATAAATAAATAAATTCTGAAAGTGAGCAAATATTTTATAATTCCATTTCATATCAAAACATAAAAACTTACAAAAAAAAAATAATAATATTAATAATAATAATAATAATAATAATAATAATAATAATAATAAAAAGAAATTTGGGAAGTACAACCTGTGCCAGCAAAATAAAATAAAATAAAATAAAATAAAATAAAATGACCTTTGACCCCTGCGGAGACCTTCACCAATGCATATGTAAGACATTAGCACATTATTCCTTCAATTACCCCAATATTTTATCCACATCGCCCGCTTTCTTTTTTTTAAAAAAAAAAAAACAACTCTTGGTACTGTCCCATTAAATCTCTAACTTCCCGAAAGCAGGAAAAATTGAGCTCTGCTCCGGAAGGTGTGACCTAAGACCATAAATCCCACACCCGCCTTTAACGATGCGAGTCTATTAAAGAAAAACGAGTTGAGGGCCAGTTTAAATATGATGAACTTTGATGTCTTTCATCCCTGTTGGTCTGGGCCGGGCAAACACAAGCCCTCCCAGGTAGCCAGCAAATGCCCCAGCTCCGCTCTATGAGCCTTATATGGAGGCCGTTAGAGCCGGACGCCGGCTTTATGAGACGAGAGAGAGCCTGCCACATCAAAGGAAGCCATGTGATGGAAACGACAGGAGGTTCTCTTCGGCTTTTTATTGTCAGATGCTTTATGATACAATTTACATCCCCGCCTCAAATTAAAGACAAACAGCGGTCTGCTTTATGGCTGATGCATCTGCATGCTTTAGCAAACCTCAGATGAATATAAAAGGCTTTTTTTTTATGTCATTATATGGATATCCTAATGACGTCGTTTTTAACAAGGAATACCACAAGTATATATAAAAAAAAACTTTTGAATAAATAAATAAATAAAAAAAAAATGTATAATAATAATAATAATAATAAGGAAGTATAAACTGTGCCAGCAATTATAAATTAAAATTACATTAAAAATAATACAACAAATAATAAGATAAAAACATTTCATTAAATAGAATTTACCTAAGTGGAAAGTGAGCAAATATTTTATAATTTTATAAATCACACAAAAATATAAAAAAAAATGGTGGAATAAAAAGAATAAATAAAAATAAAATAAAATAAAATAAAAATGTACCTAATTACATAAATTCTGTAAGTGAGACAATATTTTATCATTCCATTTCATATATATATAAAAAAAAAAAAAAAAAAAGTGGGAAGTACAACATGTGCCAGCAAAATAAAATAAAATAAAATAAAATAAAATAAAGATCAAAAAGTAAAATAAAATAAATAATTAAAAAAATAAATAAATACAATTGGAAAAATTCTGAAGGTGGGCAAATATTTTATAATTCCATTTCATAATAAAAATATATAAAAGCTTACAACAAGAAATAAAAGAAAAAGGAATTTGGAAATTTGGAACCTGTGCCAGCAAAATAAAATGAAAAACAAAATAGAATAAAACAAAATGAAATAAAATAAAATAACATTTTATGTGAAGTGGAAAAATTCAGAAATTCTGCCAGCAAAATGAAAAGTAAAGTAAAATAAGAATAAATGAAAATAAAAATACAATAAAATAACAAAAATGTACCTAATTGCAAAAATTCTGAAAGTGAGCAAATATTTTATAATTAAAAACTTACATAAAAAAGGAAAAGAAAATTGGGAAGTACAAGCAAAGTCAAGCCAGCAAAATAAAATAAAATAAAATAAATACATAAATAAAAAAAAATATAATTAAAAATTGGAAAAATTCTGAAAGTGAACAAATATTTTATAATTCCATTTCATATCAAAAACATATAATTTTTAATTAATTCATTTTATCAATGAATTAAAATTAAATTAAAGATTAAAATAAAGTAATGTTTTAGTCTGTAAATAAAATAAAATAAAGACTGCAATAATTCCATTTCATATAAAGAAACAATAAAAAAAAAAGTAAATTTTTTTGGAAAGTATAACCTGTGTCAGCAAAAGCAAAAGTAAAGTAAAATAAATTAAAATTAAATAAAGATTTAAAATAAAGTAAAATAAATAAATACATAAATAAATAAAATAGTTTATAATTCCATTCATATCAAAAACATATAATTTTTAATTCATTCATTCTTTTTTTTATCAATTAATTAATTAAAATCAAATAACGTTTCAGTCTGAAAATAAAATTCCCAATACATACTACAAAAATACAATAAATTGCTTAAAAATCTAAAATAAAACTAAATAAAATTTACAACACACATGTAATGTGCTAGGTTAAAAAAAAAAATCTATATCTCATATATGTGTGAGAACAACGTCAAAAAGTATTGCATCTACAACAAAAAAAAAAAGAATGTTTAAAAAAGAAAACATTCAAACATCTGGGCTTTGATTGCTCACTGCAAACACACATTTAGTGCCTACATTTACAAATCCATGTGCACTGGATCAAACCTAAAAACTACTGAGGTCTACAACAACAAACAACAACAAAAGGCTGATTGCTAATTACAAGGCATTTACATAACAAATCGACAAACAATAGAACGGGAACATTAAAAATATACAAAACCGGCGAGGTTTACAACACATTTAACTAACAAATCAAGGCGCAAGGAATCAGCTTCATATAATAAATCCACAAAACGCTCACCTCTTGTGGAGAGTTTACTGTAGATCTGTGAATTGACCTCTTTGTCCCGCAGGAAACATCGCATCTCCTCGACGGCTTCCCTCACGATGGTAATGATCAAAACGAACCCCTTGTGGAAAGTAAATTCAAGAATGTCATGAATATGACTGGAAACATTAATAATAGGGCTATTTATTTGAACAAAACTGTGTTTGACTCACCAGAGGAACCCAGTAAGTGTAGAGAGCCCCTAAACGCAGCTCATTCACAAACTGAGAGCAGGCCAGCAGCAGAAAGTACAGGTTGAAGAAGTATTTGAACTGGTTAAACAACACCTAAAAACACATAAGACAGTATTTTAGACCTCAAAGTGGAAATAAAACATGTCTTTTCACTCATGTCTTTTAAGGTTTCATTTATTTGATGAGGAATACCACAAGCATATATATATAAAAAAACTTTTGAATAAATAAATAAATAAAAAATAAATAATAATAATAATAATAATAATAATAATAATAATAGGGAAGTATAAACTGTGCCAGCAATTATAAATAAATAAAATTTAATTTAATTTAAATAAAATTTAAATAAAATAAAATTTAATTAAATTAAAAAAAAAAAAAAAAAAAAAAAAAAAGCTAAAAAATTTAATTAAATAGAATTTACCTAAGTGGAAAGTGAGCAAATATTTTATAATTTTATAAATCACACAAAAATATAAAAAAAAAAAATGGGGGAATAAAAAGAATAAATAAAAATAAAATAAAATAAAATAAAATAAAAATGTACCTAATTACATAAATTCTGTAAGTGAGACAATATTTTATCATTCCATTTCATATATAAAAAAAAAACGCAGCTCATTCACAAACTGAGAGCAGGCCAGCAGCAGAAAGTACAGGTTGAAGAAGTATTTGAACTGGTTAAACAACACCTAAAAACACATATGACAGTATTTTAGACCTCAAAGTGGAAATAAAACATGTCTTTTACGCTCATGTCTTTTAAGGTTTCATTTATTTGATGAGGAATACCACAAGCATATATATATAAAAAACTTTTGAATAAATAAATAAATAAAAAATAAATAAATAAATAATAATAATAATAATAATAATAATAATAATAATAATAATAATAATAATAATAATAATAATAATAATAATAATAATAGGGAAGTATAAACTGTGCCAGCAATTATAAATTAAAATTAAATTAAATTAAAAATAATTTAAAAAAAAAAATAAGCTAAAAAAAATTTATTAAATAGAATTTACCTAAGTGGAAAGTGAGCAAATATTTTATAATTTTATAAAAATCACACAAAAATATTTAAAAAAATGGGGGAATAAAAAGAATAAATAAAAATGTAATAAAATTAAATAAAAATGTACCTAATTACATAAATTCTGTAAGTGAGACAATATTTTATCATTCCATTTCATATATAAAAAAAAACGCAGCTCATTCACAAACTGAGAGCAGGCCAGCAGCAGAAAGTACAGGTTGAAGAAGTATTTGAACTGGTTAAACAACACCTAAAAACACATATGACAGTATTTTAGACCTCAAAGTGGAAATAAAACATGTCTTTTACGCTCATGTCTTTTAAGGTTTCATTTATTTGATGAGGAAATACTCTAAACACTGTTAAATTGTAAATATTATTGTGAATCAAAATAAAGGCTTTCTGTTTTATTAGATTTTGAAATCGAATTTATTTCTGTGACGCAACGCTGAATTTTCAGCATCATTACTCCAGTCTTCAGCGTCACATGCTCCTTCAAAGGAAAGAAAGGATTGCCATTTCTTACTATATTAGTATTTAGTCAAAACTTAATGTTTTATAAACCCGTTATGCATTTTGTTTTCAGGATTATTTGATGAATATTGGATTTTCTTTTTAGTTTGCATCGGTTTTTGCATTTCTTTTCAGAACAGATTGATTGAAACTGAGCTAAAAAACATTATTTGTAGATCATTTTGGAAATATTCAGTCAAAAACTGAGGTGCATAAGCTTAATGTGGCCTACATACAACCAGCTCGAAAAAGAAGTACAAAACCTTTGCTAAATTAAAGAAAATACGCATGCAAAAAGATTGAATCCGAGCTTTTATAATATTACAGGCAACGTAAGATTTAAGAAATAAAAAAATCTTACAAAAAAAATTCATTATAATAATAACAACAATAACATGCATTATGTATAACCAGTGTTAGCAAAAAATAAAATAAAATATCTTTAACTAACAAAAAAAAAAGTTATTATTTTATTTTATTTTATGACTAAAAAGACTAGACTTTGCTGACACTGATATATATCTTTAACTAACAAAAAAAAGTTATTATTTTATTTTATTTAATAACTTTGCTAATTTAATTTAATTTATATAACTATATATAAATGATATAAATTATATTATATAAATTATATAAATATATAGTTTCTTTTGAGTATTTATAAGTACCTTTTTTTATTTAATTTAACTTAATTTTATAGTTTAAGTATTTTTAAGTATCCATTTTATTTTAGCATCAAACTATTTTGTACTGTACTATTATTTTTTCGTTTTATTTTACTTTGTTATTGTTTTTCAAAGTATTTATAAGTATCTATTTTATTTCACAATATTTATTTTTAAATTCAAAGTATTTTTAGGTATCTATTTTATTTTTTATTTTTGCACTTTATTTTATTGTTTTTTTAAGGTATTTTTAAGTATCTCTTTTATTTTATTTTTGTACTTTATTTTATTTTTGTTTTTTTTTTACTTTATTTCTTTTTTGGTTTTAGTTAACATTTTTGGTGTAAGTATGGTTTAATTAACTAAAAATAAATAAATAAATAAATAAATAAATAAATATTTATTTAGAGGAAGTATAACCTGTGTCAGCAAAAATAAATAAATAAAATAATAAAATAAAATAAAATATCTTTAACTAACAAAAAAAGAGATATTATTTTATTTTACTTTATTTTCTGACTAAAAATTATAGACTTTCCTGACACTTTATTTATTTATTTATTTATGTTTGGTTAGTTACACATTTTTGGAAAGTATAAGTATAGTTTAACTAACCCAAAAATAAATAAATAAATAAAACCTGTGTCAGCAAAGACACTAAAATTTTTAGTCAGAAAATAAATATCTTTAACTAACAAAAAATAAATGTAAAAAATAAATTCTAACCAAATATTTAAAAAAAAAAAATAAAAGGGAAAAAAATACATTTTTGGGGAAGTACAACCTATGTCAGGAAAGTATAAGATACTAAAATAAAAAATAAAATAAAATACAGATCTTCAACTAATTGAAAACATTCTGAAAGTGAGAAATCTTTAGTGTACAGTATTTATATAAAATAAAAATATTTTATATTACAAAAATAATAATTCTTAATTATATTATAAATGTCTTTACTGTCACTTTTGATTAATTTAATGTGTCCTTACTGCATAAAAATGTTCATGTCTACAAAAGAAAAAAATGATAATTTTTACTGACCTCAAACTTTATTTTACCCCATTGTATATCATATTTCTATATCATGCTTCCAAGAAACCATGCGATTACAATAGCACACGTCCAAAAAAATGCATGTTTTTTGTTTTTTTTTGTTAGTGATATTAAAGATTCTCTTGAAACATTACCAAAATTCATTTCAACATATTTCCATCCCCTACGAATCGCATATTGGCTCACATAGCAACCATCGTTCAGCTAGAATCGCATTTGTTTTGCCGACGCCAAACCGAGCTTAAAGTATTTACATTAAACCACGATGCTGTTTGCTTTTCGCTATATGCCAGAGTTCTTGGTACTCATTTACAAAACATTCAGAATTGAACTCCGATTATCATTTGTCCTTCGAAATCATTCAAAATAACCAGAAGGCATTTGCAATGCAAAAATATTTTTTTCCATGCAGCAATCTGGTCAAGGTTGTTTTTAAAGTGGCACTCGGCATGAGGAAACAACATTTGTACATTTTCTCCATTGAAGTGGCACTTGTGAGAAAATCTGTGTTCTGGGTGGTTGCCAAGGCAACACTACACTGATGCGAAGGTGTTCTGCTGTTGCTAGGGAGATTTTAAATTTTGAATTTAAATTTAAATTCAATTTACATTAAAGACTTTAATGCAAACCTCAATTAAGTTTCTAAAATCAAAACTCTGATCATAAGAGGAACACACCTCAGAATTTATGAACGCTTAATACTTAGATATAGGATTTATTTTAGATTTAGGAAGGAAAAAAACCTACAATATCTGCCTAAATGTTTCAAATAGAGCTGCAACAAATGATTATTTGATAATCGATTAATCTAACGATTATTAGAACGATTATTTCAGTAGACTTTGATTATTCAGCTTTTAATAATGGTACTTTTAGATGACCTTTCAGGATGTATTTAATTATAAAACCCTATAATGACATTTATTAACAACTTATTTCATATTTTCTTTAAACCTCCTTGTATATTAAGGACAAAATAAAGATAAGCTGCATGTGAGCATCATTAATGACCCCGTTTTTTAATAAAAAATTATCTCTAATTGGCTTGTTTAGCTAAGCCCTCAAAACACTTCTTATTTACTGGATTTGTAGATTATATTTCATAGTTTACACTTTGCAAAAACGTTTGCACTTAGTTTTTAAAAGGTAACACTACATTCTTAAGGATTCTACGCTTGCATTTCTTTTCAGGAGCACAAGTGCTCCTACTAAAAAAAAACAAAAAAAATAATTATTTATAAACTTATCAACATGTTTTAATTAAACAATAAGCTAAAATAAAATAATAAGATACAATCAGGATTTTTGTTGACGAAATCGAGCATAATCAGAAAACAGTGTTCCTAAAATGTAAGTCACTTAATTTAAACTTTTGTACAAAACCAAAAATGTATAAAACGGTTGTATAAATTAAATTTCACATTTGCCCTAAACATTTTTGTTAAACCTTTAATAAATTGATGTTAAATTGTATAAGTTTTATTATTTTAATTAATTAGACATGTTTTTTTGATTAATACGATTTTTTTTACGGGAAAAAAATGCTAAATTGTATACGTTTTATTATTTAAATTAATTAGACATGTTTTTTTGATTAATACAATTTTTTTAACCATTTAAAATGAGTCCAGAAAAATTCAAATGAAAAAAAAACAAAAAAACACACGGGAAATTTGGGAAAAAAATGCTAAATTGTATAAGTTTTATTATTTAAATTAATTAGACATATTTTTTGATTAATAAGATTTTTTTTAACCATTTAAAAAAATGAGTCCAGAAAAATTAAAATGAAAAAAAAAAAAAAAAAAAAAAAAGGGAAATTTGGGGAAAAAATGCTAAATTGTATAAGTTTTATTATTTAAATTAATTAGACATGTTTTTTTGATTAATAAGATTTTTTTAACCATTTAAAATGAGTCCAGAAAAATTAAAATGAAAAAAAAAAAAAAAAAACGGGAAATTTGGGAAAAAAATGCTAAATTGTATAAGTTTTATTATTTAAATTAATTAGACATGTTTTTTTGATTAATACGATTTTTTTAACCATTTAAAAAAAAGTCCAGAAAAATTAAAAAAAACGGGAAATTTGGGAAAAAAATGCATCATATGAGATCAAACGACTACTCCACAAAACAATTATGGTTGACCGTTAACCACCAAACCAGTTGAAGAACATGTTAAGCAACAAACCATTGCTCAACGCGTTCTTGAGTGACTCAAGAGGAGCTGGTTAACACCAGCTCCTCTCTGAACGTTCGTGGTCACTCACCCCAGGCAGGAAGGTGAAGAAATTGTATTTCTGGTTGTTTATGACATTTCTTGGGTATCTCTGCTCTCTCTTTTCCGGATGGCCCAACCACACAGTCCGAGGACGGAAATCTCCCCCTCCGCAGCATCTGGACCACGGGCAGCACCTGAATATATGAACATCACATGGAGACTTCATTCACAAAGCAATTAATTAATACAGAAATGCAAAAAATTCACATCCAGATGCTGGAATTTCACTGCAGCCACAGAAATATTTTTAAGCAAGCAACAAAACCATGTCAGTAAATATTAGCTTTCACCATCCACCCAACACCTTCATCAAACAACTTCTTATCAGCAGCTATATATATATTGGATATTGTACTTCCGTACATGTGAAGCATAAACGAATGAGGAGAACTTAAATAAATAAAAATAAACTGAAATATTTTTAATGTTTTTAACCCTCTGGCCCTCTTTGTTTAGGAGTCACACTTACCTTCTTCGCGGTCAAAGGTGACTGAAGCCTTGAAATGTAACTTTCTTTTTTTTTTTTTTTTTTTTTTGTTAGGCAATAATAATCAAAGCAATACATTTTTGTTCAATAATATTTTTTTATTATTATTTTGAGTTTTGAGGTGATTTTACGATACTGTGCAATATTTATACAATTTTAATACACTATTTTTTCCCATTAGAATTAATATATATTTTTATATTTAAACATTTAGATATTATTTTTTAATACATTTCCATAATTAGAGTGTCACCCCTTGATTGCTGTGCACTTTTTTTCTTCACAGTGGCTGATTTGTAGATTTGTACCACTAAAAGATCCTTTGAGTTTTTGTATTTTCCATTAATTTCTTATGTCTGTCATTTTTGACTCCAAAGAATCTTTTTTTTTTTTGACTCTTTAAAATAGCAGAATCATGTCCATGATTTTTTTTTATGTGTTCACATTGCTAATATGACAAAAGTCACTAAGTGTCACCTCATTCCGATGAAGCTACGTTTTTTTAAATTTTTAAAATATAAACATTTTTAGTCAAAAGTGACCGAAGGGGGTCAGAAACAAGTGCTCACCAAGCCTGCATTTATTTGATCCAAAGTACAGCAAGAACAGCAATATTTTGAAATATTTTTACTATTTAAAATAACTGCTTTCCATTTGAATATATTTTAAAATGTAATTTATTCCTGTGATCAAAGCTACATTTTCAGCATCATTACTGCAGTCTTCAGTGTCACATGATCCTTCAGAAATTCTAAAATGATGATTTGCTGTTCAAGAAACAATTTTATTATTACTATTATTATTATTATTATTATTATCAAAATTTAAAACAGATGAGTACATTTTTTTCAGGATTCTTTGATGAATAGAAAGATCCAAAGAACATAATAATAATAATAATAATTATAATAATGTTTTTTGAGCAGCAAATCAGAATATGGAGACTGGAGTAATGATCCTAATAAATCACCTTTGAAATCACAGGAATAAATTACATTTTAAAATATATTCAAATTAAAAACAGTTATTTTAAACAGTAAAAATTTCAAAATTTTACTGTTTTGCTGTACTTTCGATCAAACAAAAGCAGGCTTGGTGAGCAGAAGAGATTTCTTTAAAACACATTAAAAATCTTACTGTTTAACTTTTAATAATGTAAAACAGGTAAAGTAAGGGATTACTTTCAGGTTTTTTGTAATCTAACTACAGTTACTTCTCATGCCATTGCATTAAATACTGTATTAATATTGTAATCAAAATGTAACATCTAATGCTAAAATATATGTTTTAAAAGCAGCCTTCTACCTTCAAAGTTTAAGAATAATTAAGAAAGTTAATATTATTTTTTTGAAAGAATTATAATCATTTTTATGTCTATTCTAGTGTTGTTCAACTGTTTTAAGGCTACATTTATTTGATTAAAAACACAGAAAAAAAACAGTAATATTGCAAAATGTTATTACAATATAAAACAATGGCTTTTATTTTAATATACTATAAAATATAATTTATTCCTGTGATGCAAAGCTGAATTTTCATCAGCTGTTACTCCAGTCTTAAGTGTCACATGATCCTTCAGAAATTATTCTGAGATGCTGATTTATTATTAGAATTATCAATGATGGAAATGAATAATTTTTTGCAACCTGTGATTGTTTTTTCACGATTCTCTGATGAATAACAAGTTAAAAAGAACAGCATTTATTCAAAATATAAATCTGTTCTAACAATGTAAATCTATGCTATCACTTTTTATTCATTTAACACATCCTTAGTGAATAAAAGTATTATTTTCTTTCACAAAAAAAGAAAGAATATAAATTTATTAACCCTAAACGTTTGAACAGTAGAGTATTTTGTTAGAAAACCTTTCTATTTTAAATATATACTGTTCTTTTTTAACCTTTCAATAATCAAAAATTTTGAAAAAAGCATCACAGGTTCAAAAAAATATATGTTTCCAGCTCTGATAATAAATCAGTATATCAGAATGATTTTTAAAGGATCATGTGAGACTGAAGACTGGAGTAATGATTCTGGAAATTCAACTTTAAATCACAGATATAAATTAAATTTTAATGTATATTAATATAGAAAAACATTGATTTGCATTGTAAAAATATTTCACAATATTACGTTTTTTTTCTGTATTTTTGATCAAATAAATGCAGCTTTGATAAGCATAACAAACTTCTTTAAAAAACATTAAATGAGAGGGTGTGTCCAAACTTTTGAACAGTATATTGTTATATTGTTAGTTATATTGTTAGAAAACCTTTCTATTTTAAATAAATGATGTTCTTGTTTAACCTTTTATTGATAAAAAAATCCTCAAAAAAGTATCACAGGTTCCAAAAAATATAAAAAAAAAAAAATGTAATATGTTATCAGCATATTAGAATGATTTTTAAAGGATCATGTGACACTAAAGACTGGAAATTCAACTGTAAATCACAGATATAAATTAAATGTTAATGTATATTAATAAAGAAAAACATTGATTTACCTCGTAAAAATATTTCACAATATTACTTTTTTTCTGTATTTTTGATCAAGTGAAAACAGCCTTTAAAAAACATTAAATGAGAGGGTGTGTCAAAACCTTTGACTGGTAGTGTATATTGTTAGAAAACCTTTCTATTTTAAATAAATGCTGTTCTTTCTTAACTTTTTATTAATTAAAAATTCTGAAAAAAGCATCACAGATTCCAAAAAAATACTGATAATAAATCAGAATATTAGAATGATTTTTGAAGGATCATGTGACACCAATGACTAGAGTAATGATTCTGGAAATTCAACTTTAAAATCACAGATATAAATTAAATTTTAATGTATATTAATATAGAAAAACATCGATTTACATCGTAAAAATATTTCACAATATTACATATTTTTCTGTATTTTTGATCAACTGAAAACAGCCTTTAAAAAACATTAAACGAGAGGGTGTGTCAAAACTTTTGACTGGTAGTGTATATATAGGTATATGCTGTATGTATTTACATGGCACTTTAAAATAATATTCCGGTATTGATGTGGCACATGTATGCTACTTGTTTTGCTTAGTGAAAGCTCAATTATGCCATCAATAGCTGTAGTGTTGACGGAAACTGAGGTTATTGTGGTGATTTTATTTGTAAGTGCTTATAAATAGCTATCAGAGCTTTATCAGAGTGCCAAGTGTCGCCCATCTTCATGTACAAAAGGCCTTAAATGAATTACACTTACATTTCTGGGTCAAAAAGAGGCTATAACAACACATCAAAGAGAAACATTTACATTTTCCTTTAAATATTGTGACACATCCCTGTCAACAATTCACCTGTGTCCCGGAACAAGGATGTGCATTGTGCACTTGTCTCTCCTAACGTTAATATACAACAACATTAAGACTCACGACATCTTCAATAAATATATATTTAAAAAAAATATAAGAGGTAATCAGTTTCACGACGGGATATATATTCGTTATCAACATTATTTTGCAGGTTAAGCGTTGCTGGGTTGTTAGCCTTTATGCTAACCTTCGTCTATCGTTCATAAACAAGCCTCCGTTTTCAACGCGACGCGTTTTTGCTGTCACCTAAACGTCGTTTCGTGCTCTTACCCGTCTCTTCGTTTGTTGTCATGTCGTTTTTTGTGTCGGACGGGCTGCAGCGGAATGTTGTCCGTCATTGTTGTCCGCAAAGGAGCAGCAGTCGCCCGTATGTTGGGCGGAGGCTGATGGGAAGGGATGCGCGTTCACAACAGATCAGCACGCTTGCTAATAATTAATTAAATCATTAAATAAATGTTGAAATATATAAATAAATCATTAAATACATCATTTAATTATTGAAAGCACAAATAAATGTATAAATTATATATTTATTTAACTATGGAATTAAGTATATATTTATTTAATTATTTAATTTATTTAATGTAACTATTTATTACATATTTAATTATATATATATTCATTCATTTAATTAATTATGTATGCAATTATTCAATTATATATTTAAGTATAAATATACTCGTTTAATTATTTAATTATATATTTATTCATTTATTTATATTTTTATTAAACTATTTTTTTATCTATTTATTTATGAATGTATTTATTGCCTCCAAATTTCATTTTGAGGTTTGCGGTTGTCAGCTATGGAGGACTTCAGTATAAATAAATAAATGAATACATACTTAAATATAGAAAGAAATAAATGTAAAAATACATAAATAACTTAATTAATGAATTAATGAAGAAATAAATTAATAAATACATGTTGAAATACATAAATACATGTTGCATAACACAAATGGTACAAAAATAGCACAATTAAAAATGACACTTTTGACAAAATTATTATTATAATTATTTATTCATTCATTCATGCATTTATTTATTTCAGCATTGAATTATTTATTTATTTATACATTTATTTCATCATCTAATTATTTATTTATTCATTTATTTATATATTTTAATATTTATTTATTTATTTATTTATGTCAGCATTGAATTATTTATGTATTAATTTATTTATGCATTTTTACATTTTTTATTTATGCATTTAAGTATTTATTCATTTATTTATTTATACTTAAGTCATTTCTCTTCCTCCATAGTCAGGACATCACTCAACAGTAGTAATAATTAAATGAATAATTAAATACATATATAGTTAAATGAATAAATATAAATAAATAATTAAATTAATAAATATATACTTAATTAAATATATAATTAAATAATTACATAAATAATTAAATAAATATATAATTAAATGAATTAATAATTAAATAGTTAGATAAATAATTAAATTAATAAATAACTAATTAAATAAATAAAAATAATTAAATAAATATATAATTTATTCATTTATTTGTGCTTTCAATAATTTAATTATGTATTTAACGATTTATTTATATATTTCAACATTTATTTAATGATTTAAGTTTGAGTAATTGGCCCTCCATAGCTTTGTGGCCAATGTTTATTATTATTATTATTATTATGCAGAATTACTATATTTTTCATTAGAATTACTTATCAATGGATATATGTTTGTGCTCAGTGATATAGTAAATGTTTTTTGTTATTGTTTATTAGACTATAAAATATGCTACCTGTCAAAAGTAGGATTTGTAATGTTTTCTAATGTTATTTATTTCTAATGTCATTTATTTAAAATACAGCAGAAGCGGTAATATTGCAAAATATTTTTACCATTTAAAATAACTGCTTTCTTTTTGAATATATATCAAAATGCAATTTATTCCTGTGATCAAAGACTGAATTTAGTATCAATATTCGAGTCTTCAGGGTCACGTGATCCTTCAGAAATCATTCTAATAAGATTTATTATTATTATTATTATTGAGTAGATTTTTTTTCAGGATTCTTTGATGAATAGAAAGATCCAAAGATCAGCATTTATCTGAAATAAAAAGCTTTTGTAACATTATACAGTGTCTATACTATATATATATATATATTGTGTTTATGTTTATATATATATATATATATATATATATATATATATAAACTATTCTGTAATCTTTTTTTCTTTTCTAAAAAAATACTCTTTTTGCCAAAAAAAAAAAAAAAACTATTCTTTTTTTGTCATCCATTTTTTCTAACTTTCTATCTTTTCTAAAAATAAAAAAACTATTCTTTTTATGAAATTCTATTCTTTTTGTCATCCATCTTTTCTAACTTTTTATCTTTTCTTTTCTAAAAAAACAGTATTTTTGTCAAAAAAACAAACAAAAAAAAACTTATTTTTTGTCATTCATCTTTTCTAACTTTCTTTTCTTTTTTTTTATTATTATTATTATGCAACATTACTATATTTTTCGTTAGAATTACTAAGCAATGGATATACGTTTGTGTTCAGTGATATAGTAAATATTTTATTGTTATTGTTTATTAGGCTATAAAATACACAACCTGCCAAAAGTAAGATTTTTAATGTTTTCAGTAATATTGTGAGATATTTTTACCATTTAAAATAACTGCTTCGTATTTGAATATATATCAATATCTATATATATATATATATATCTATTCTATTTTCTATTTTTTGTCATCCATCTTTTCTAACTTTCTATCTTTTCTTTTTTTTCTTTTCTAAAAAATACTTTTTGCCAAAAAAACTCTACTCTTTTTTGTCATCCATTTTTCTAACTTTCTATCTTTTCTAAAAAAAAAAAAAAAAAAAAAAAAAACACACTTCTTTTTATGAAACTATTCTTTTTGTCATCCAGTCAAAAGTAAGATTTTTAACGTTTTCTAATGTCATTTATTTGATCCAAAATACAGCAGAAGCACTAATATTGTGAGATATTTTTTACCATTTAAAATAACTGCTTTCTATTTGAATATATATCAAAATGCAATTTATTCCTGTGATCGAAAACTGAATTTAGTATCAATACTCCAGTCTTCAGTATAGTTTTTATCAACTTAATTTTATTTATTTGGCTGTTGCTTTCTTCTGAACATTCTATTCATTATATTATTCTATTCATCAAAGAAACCTGCTAAATAAATCTAGCAAATCAGAATATTATGATTTCCGAAGGATCATGTGACTGGAGTAATGATGCTAAAAATTGAGCTTTGAAATCACAGGAATAATTACATTTCAAAATATATTCAAATAGAAAGCAGTTATTTTAAATAGTAAAAATATTTTACATTTTTACTGTCCTTTGGGTCAAATAAATGCAGGCTTGGTGAGCAGAAGAAACTTCTTTAAAAATCTTTGTTCAAAAACTTTTGACTGGTAGCGTGTGCTTTTTGAACAAAGGTAAAATATCCATAAACCAATCTAATACTATGATATTCTCTATGATAATACTATATTATGACATTCCAAAGCATAATATTATATTTTACCGTACTACGTTTATATTAAAGATCATTTAACACTTAATTTCATTAGCAATCTAGCACTTTCTTACTTTTACTCAAGCAAAAGGAATTTCAAAGATTTACTTGAGTACAAGAAAGTACTACATTTTTGAATTCTTAAGCATTAAAAAGGAAAAAAAAAACAAAAACAAAAAACACTAATTTATGAAATGCAGTGACATTATGCTTTGGAATGTATTTAAGTAAAAGTTTTACAAAGAAATCAAGTAAAGAAAAAAAAAAGAAAAAAAAAAAAAAAACACTTCACTACTGTACACCTCTGGAAGAAAGTATGCAAGTACCACCATTTTTTTGCATTTCTGAAAGTATTATTACACAAGTCAAATTTTTTGTAAGGGAAATAGCACTGTAATCATTCAGTACCATGGTATACAACATTTGTGTGGTTTTATGTATCCAAGCATCTAAGTCTCTTCTGTAACAGTAATGACTGTTGATTTAGACACGAAACAAAGCTTTGGAAAAGTCATCCTTGGTTTTATTCTCAAAATATCAGAACGGAAGGGGAACAAACAAAAAAGCAAACATTTACAAAAAGTCTACACTGTAAACAAGCCTAAAACAGACTCAACATTTGAACAATCATACAGACATGACCCCATTTAACCAAGATCTGACACCACCTTTTTTTTGTACATCTAGAAAAAAAAAACAAAAAAAAAAAAAGGCACAACTTGGTAAATGCATATTAGAAAGAGAATGTACAGGAGGAGTCTGCCTATTCTGAACAAGTGTTGTGCAAAGTGTCTGGCGATACATTCATTATATTACAGAAATCAGCAGGTTACGGGGCACAATGCGACCATAACTCCAAACACAATGCAAAAAAAAGAGAAAAATCTAAATGAGGTAGAAATTTGACCAGCGTTAAGTCTTTACGGTTTAGATACTCTGCGTGCATGCACACAAGTTCATTCCTTTAACTCAAGAACGCATGGCTACGATCTCACAACCATGACTTTTTCCCCAGAATAAGAATGATTGATGTTTCCGAACAAGTGATGCATGCCTGCTTAGCTCACAAGTATAAAAATGCATGGTAAATGGCAAATTTACAGAAGTCTAAAACTCAGCGGATCCTAAAACGGCAGCAAGCAAGCAAACGATCTCTAAATGACGGGCCCGAGAACAAACGTTCATAGGTTAAATGGCATAAGCCAGGTTTAAATCTTCAGATCTTAGCAGAATGAGGGAAAAATAATAATAATAAAGTGCAAGGAATGATTAGGCGTTTCAGTATTCCGGCCTCAAATGAAAGCAAGTCAAATCTAGGATCACGGAAAGCATGAAAAATCACTTTCAAAAAGGAGAACGATTAAAGACGTCTTGGAAAAAAAAAAAAAAAAAAAAAGCTACAGCTAAATGCAAAAATATAACATTGTGGTCTAAATAGAAGAAAGGCTCCACATCCAATGGCAAAATAAAAAAAGAGGGAGAAAAGCACTCCAAGACAGGCACTTAGCAAGATTTTTGGTATTAAGCGCAAATAGAATCAAAAAATTTAATAACTTAGTGAAATCCAGTTTCAAAACAAACCTATATCTACTCATCATGTCCATCGATGAAACCGCAATAGTCAGTAGATCGTGTGGAATGGTTGATTTATCTAGGCACATATTCCACAAACACCTATGCAATGCATGTTATTTGTGACTAGTGCACTTTAATGGAACACAACTAACAACAGGAGCATGAGTAGTCAAGCAGAGATGAACAAGATGTTGAACTGTTAAAACATTGAGATCTCGTGTCCTGAGGGTCATAGAGCTCACAAAGAGAGTGTGCGATCACTAAAGAGACTGCTCTGGAATAAAGCTATTTCAAGTAAGACTTACATTCAACTTCTAGAAACGAAACTGACAAAATACCCGCATATATTTGAGAGAAAGAAAAAGGAAAAAAACTACAGTAGTTAGATCAGATTCAACTAGGAGTAGTAAACCGAGAGCATGTAAGGGAAGGCATGGCCCGTTTCGGGGTGTAGGCTCATTTAATAAGGGTATGTGAATTTGCAACTTCTTAAAAGCAACGTTACACATCTGAATTGATTGTACCAACGAAGGACTGAATTAATAAATAGCCCAGTTCCTGACATTTCAGCAGGCTCAGAAGCCAATCAGCACAATGCAGAGTCTGTAGTCCTTTCTAATTCACTTTGCCCTCTTCCATAAAGTGTGGAAACTTTGCTATGCTGTCAGAGCCGTTCTTTTCCATTTCGGCAATTGTGCCTGGGATGCCCATCTGAGAGGTCTCCATCTTGGTTATTCCCCCCGTGGAGCCTACTAAAGGACCTCCAGCGAGGCTTCCTGGCAGAGGGATGCCGCCGTTTTGGATCACCGAAATCTCATTGGTCTTCATGGTCAGGCCGTTCGTGAAGGCGGCGGCGTATTGGTTCCACATCGACGGGTCGAAATTAATCGGCGGGGGTATCAAATCCTTTGGGGGCGGCAGCATGTCCGGTTTCATCTTGGGCTCGGGGCCCATGGCCATCAAAGCCATTGGGTTATCCAACGAGAGTCGCTGACCTCGCCTTGCGGTGTTATTCCACATGTGGGTCCCAACATGCACCTGTACGACAGGAAACAACAGTTAGGGATGCTTGATTATGGCAAAAATCATAATCACAATTATTTAACACGATTATGAGTGGGTCCGGAATACATGTTTGATTAGAGTCCGGCATTTCAGCCCATTTTTTTTTTACGCCCCAGGCCAATTTTCACGTAATAGTTCAGATGCAAGCCGGGCATCAGGCTTGTTTTAGGCTTCCTTATTTTTATATACATTTTTTAAAGTTGCCACGCTAGTGAGACTTTCGCTTTCGAGACCGGCTCGGACGGCATTTAGAGTCTCAACCAGCAGTAGTGCAGCTTCGCATTCAAGCAACAGGCTGAAACTTGCCACAAAGCACCGGCAAAAATAATGAATGTATTGGGAGAAATGGTAAGGAGATATTTGCATTATTTATAAATAAACTAGTGTATTCTGAGTCAGTGTCACAAAGATCCTGACTCGCAATCTCCTCTTTGACGCGCCTTTAGAGAGAAATGCATCTTTACGGATTACATAAAGAAAGTTTTTGGTTTGTTTTATTGCGTTAAGTAATAATTTAAAGCTTTCTATATATGCATTTATCATGTCTGAAAAAAAAAAAATAAAAATATAATATATATATATATATATATATATATATATATATATATATGCAAGTGATCATGCTGGCGCCTCCATGCCCTGCAAAGCTGCTTTAGCTACCACCCTCCGCACAAACGATTGGATGAGAGCCTAATAGCAAAAATTATATATCCTTCCAACAATTTTCCAAATTAACTTAAAACGAAACAAAATACAAGCCTAATCACTTTGCCATTACATACAAAACTTTTTATTAGCTGAAACAATAGCTAAACGTTCATTTTACTTGTCCATGTTCTGTTCGGTCTCTGAACACACACACACACAGAACAGCACAAATGATCTTTCGTGCTTTTAAAAAAAAAAAAAAAAAAAAAACACTACATCAAATAAACTAATAAAATCAAGCATGTCGCATTTTATGCAAGTCACGATGTGTGATTTTACTTAATGCAATGAAATTGCATTTGCAACTGGGCATTTATGGAGGAGCAAATATGCACCAAAGGGGACGGAATAAGGAGCAATAATCGTTTTCTCTCCATTATTGCATTTGTATAATCGTTTGAAGCCGAAATCACCCTAACAGTAACAGTCGGTAAGACTTACTGCGGCATATGCAAGATTTTCAACAAAAGTTTGAAGTCTAGAGACAAAATTTACCTTAAGGTTTCCCTTTGTAGTGAAAGCCCTGCCGCAGATTGTGCAAGCAAACGGCTTCTCGCCCGTGTGCGTACGTTCATGGATCTGCAGGGCGCTTGCAGATGAGAAGTTCTTGCCACAGATGTTGCAGAGATGTTGCTTGGTGGAGCGACGAGGGGCGCTAGAAGTTGCGGGAGGCGTGGCAGCCCCTTGGGGCAGCTGGGAGCTGTAGAGGCCATGGGCACCCATGGGAGTCTCAGGGGGAATCTGCATCTCTAGTTTGACCAGACTTGGAGGCACCCTCATGAATGACAAGTGACTAGAACCTGAGAGAGAAGAGGAGAAGTTATAGGCAAAACCATCAAGAGGAAATGTTAAGAGCGTTTAAAAAAAGTAAGAAAACATACCATATTCGCCATTGGCAAAGGACAAGCCTGGCTCCTCTTTGATGGGCTTCGGAGTAAAACTCGAGGTCAAGTCTAACGCTCCACTGTTTTCGCTAAAATCTTGAGGTGCGTCGAAGTCTGGTCTGGATTTGAGCCCATCCTCTGGGTTTGTGGATTCTGGTGATTTTGATTGTCCATTACTTAGGGGTCCGTCGATAGGGGATGAAGAGTGAAAGGAAACTGAGTCCGAAACAGCCGGACTGCGTCCGTTCTTGTAATCCATTTCCCCAGAGCCCAAAGGAGAATCTTTCAGCCCGCCATCGCTCTCAGAAGCGGTGCTGCTTTGCCGTTGCAGGTTCAGTGCAGAGGTGAGGCTCTTCATGTGGTTCTCCAGAGCGGCAATGCCTGTAAACATAGATGGTGGACCTTGGAAAGCCTGTTCGTCTTTGCCGGGAGGCTGTAGCTCTGTGGAGACGTTCAGCTTCTCCTGACTGTCCAAATCCAAGTCTTGCTCTTCCATGCTCTCTTCATGCCCAGTGGAGTCAATGTTCTTATCCTCAGTCATGCTAGCATCCAACGCTTCAGGACTCTCGAATGGAGTCTCCGGCAGAGGGGTGTTGGGAATCTGGCCGCCCATGTGCATACGGATATGCTGCTGGAGGACGACGGCGTTGGTGAACTTCTTATGGCAAATCGGGCACGAGTGTTGCATCTTAAGAGGAGTGTTTGCCCGGTGAACGCCGTAGTGAGCTTTGAGGTTGCCCTTGGTGGAGAAAGCCCGGCCACAGATTTTGCATTTGTATGGTCGCTCGCCGGTGTGCGTGCGGTAATGCATTTTGAGCGAACTTTGGCAGCTCAGCACTCTATGGCAAATGACACATTCATTGGGGTCGCTGGTCTTCTTTTCCAAGCCGTCCACCATTTGCTGAAGCTTCGCAGTGCCAGAGCCATTTTCACCAGGCAGACCGTTGCCGTTTACGTGGTGCAACGCGGCTTGCACATCCGAGGAATCCTTACTTTGATCCAATCCGGTCATCTCCTGACCGAACATGCTGGAAGAAATGGACGCGCCGTCGCTGCCAGATGAAGAAGGCCTCTGGGAGTAGAGGTCCCCACCTACTGGAACATCATATGAGGGCTTGAAACTTTGGAGCATTGGTGGATGGGGAACTGTCGAGGGAAGCCCCAGCACTGGTTTGGTGTCAGCAAAACTGCTCTCCTCCATAGGCAAAGACATCCCATAAGGGATGCCGTTGTTTGTCGGCATGTTGTCCAGGTGTTCCGGCACGGGATGAGGATTCATCTTAATGTGTGGGTATTTTTCTTTGTGCCTCTGGAAATGCACTTTGAGGTTTCCTTTGGTTGTAAAACGGTTTCCGCAGATGTTACACTTGTAGGGACGTTCGCCAGTGTGCGAGCGCAAGTGGATTTGGAGAGCGCTGTCATTCCCAAACGTCTTCCCGCAATACTTGCATTTGTGCTTGAGCATGTGCTCACCGGAGGGGTTTTTGTTCACAGACTCCGACACGGCAGGGATCTTACTTTTTGCCTTTTTAGAAGGGTCCATGCTTGCTGCAAGGGTGTTAAAGGGACTTTGTAATCCCATGACCCCCGGAGACTGAGGAAGCAGCGCTGGAAGCCGGCTAGCCAAGTCAGGGAGTCCCTTCAGGTCTGCTTTTAAGGGCACCGAGCCCAAACCTCCAGCAAAGGATGCGGGGTTGGTGGCGGATTGAGGTAGCTTGGCTTGTTTTAAGGCCTCCAAGGACAAGTTCTGGGAACCCGTCCGTTTGCCAATGAGGGCGGCTGCCGCCGAGAGCTGCTGGGATAAATGCGCTCCCAGTGCTTTCAGAGGATCCACAGCAGCGCCCAAAGCGGAGTGGAAACTCTGAGGCGTCATCATGGCTACTTGGATGCGGATCTGCTCGGTTAGCTGGATCTGCTGCAGTTGCTGCTGCTGGAGGCTGACCAGCTGTTCCAGGATCATGGGGATTGCGAGAAGGGCGTCTTGGTGGGGTTGCGGGGGTGGAGACTTCTGGCTGGACGAACTGGAGGAGTGTTGGGTTACAGCAACTTTAGTAGCAGCCATGGACTCGAGAGTCACATTAGAGTTTTGCAGCTTGGAAGATACCACGTACCCCATGTCTGAACTGCCAGACACATCTTGATCGAGATTCAAGGGGTCATCTTGGTTCAGCATTAGCTCTCCTTCCATCATCTCCTCAGACTCTGCACTGTGCTTTGAATGCGAATTACCGCTAGACTGATCGCCATGATCACCCAGGAAATCACCCGGGGAATGCTGGGAGAACTCAGGGGGAACCTCGCTCCCGTCACCATCCTTCATGATCACGACTTGCTGGCTCTTAGTGCAATTTCTCTCGTGTTCGAGAAACTCTGCCTCGTCGAAGAACTCGGCGCAACACTTGTCGCAGACCCTCGTCTCCTCCGATCGTCGTCTCTTAGCCTCGTTGCCGTCCTCCTCACCTTGACCATTGTGCGAGAGCCCTGCAGCAAAGAGACAAAATTGAAGAGATGACTTGGTATTTAAGACAAAAGGATAATGCACTGTAAATATGTGACCCTGGATGACAAAACCAGTCTTAAGTTGCACGGGTCGGGTATATTTGTAGCAATAGCCAAAAATACATTGTATGGGTTTCAATTTTGATTTTATGCCAAAAATCATTAGGATATTAAGTAAAGACCATGTTTCATGAAGATATTTTGAAAGTTTCTTATCGTAAATATCTCACAACTGAATTTTTAAATAAGTAATATGCATTGCTAGGAACTTTATCTGGACAACTTTAAAAGGCACTTCTCAATATTTTGATTTTTTTTTGCACCCTCAGGTTCCAGATTTTCAAATAGTTGTATCTCAGCTTGTATTTATTCAGATGATGTATACATCTCAATTTTGAAAAATTGGTTTTGTGGTTTTAAAAGACTGGTTTTGTGGTCCAGGGTCACATATGGGACATTTTAGAGAAATAAACGTTATCTGAACTCGCCGTTGAAAAGACAAGACAAAGTTACAGGGACAGTCTAATTTCACTCATTTATATTCTGAAATCATAATCCATGAGAATCAAGTGCCGTTAAACGTTTTAGTTTGGACAGAAAAGATGTTTAACATGGGAAACACAGATGGTGTATGTGATCCTGGACCACAAAACCAGTCTTCAGTAGCAATGGTATATTTGCATCAATAGCCAAAAATGAACTGAATGGGTCAAAATGTTACTGTTATGCCAAAAATTATTAGGATATTAAGTAAAGATCATGTTCCATGAAGACATTTTGTAAATGTCCTACCATAAATGTATCAACTTAATTTTTGATTAGTAATGTGCATTGCTAAGAACTTAAAACAACTTTAAAGGAGATTTTCTCAATATTTAGATTTTTTTTTTTTTGCACCCTCAGATTGCAGATTTTTAAATAGTTGCCAAATCTCAGGCAAATATTGTTTCATCCTAACAAACCATACATCAATGAAAAGCTTATTTATTCAGCTTTTAGATGACATAGATTTAGGAAAAAAAATTGACACTTAAGACTGGTTTTGTGGTCCAGGGTCACATATGGGACATTTTAAAGAAATATAAATGTTATCTGAACTCGCTGTTGAAAAGACAAGACAAAGTTACAGAGACAGTCTAATTTATATTCTGAAATCATAATCCACGAGAATCAAGTGCAGTTTTAGTTTGGACAGAAAAGATGTTTAACATGGGAAACACAAATGGGGTGTGCGACCCTGGACCACAAAACCAGTCTTCAGTAGCAATGGTATATTTGCAGCAATAGCCAAAAATGAATGGGTCAAAACTTGCATTTTATGCTAAAAATCATTAGGATACTAAGGAAAGATCACGTTCCATGAAGATATTTGGTAAATTTCCTACTGTAAATATATCACAACTTAATTTTTGATTAGTAATATGCATTGCTAAGAACTTCATTTGGACAACTTTAAAGGCGATTTTCTCAATATTTAGATTTTTTTTTGCACCCTCAGATTCCAGATATTCAAACAGTTGTATCAACCAAATATTTTCCTGTCCTAACAAATTATACATCAATAAAAAGCTAATTTATTCAGCTTTAAGATGACATATAGATCTCAATTTAACAAAAAAAAAATTGACACTTAAGACTTCCAGGGTCACATATGGGACATTTTAGAAAAATATAAATGTTATTTGAACTTGCTGTTGACAAGACAAGACAAAAATACAGCGACTGTCTAATTTCACTTATTTATATTCTGAAATCATAATCCATGAGAATCAAGGGCCATTAAGCATTTTAGTTTGGAAAGAAACGATGAAAGGGAAACACCAATGGTGTGTGTGATCATGGACCACAAAACCAGTCTTCAGCAGCAATAGACAAAAATGAACTAAATGGGTCAAAATTGTATTTTATGCTTAAAATCATTAGGATATTAAGTAAAGATCATGTTTCACAAATATATTATTTTGTACATTTCCTACCGTAAATATAACAAACCTCAATTTTGATTAGTAACAGCATTGGCAAGAACTTCATTTGAACAACTTTAAAAGGAGATTTTCTCCATTTTTTTGCACCCTCAGATTGCAGATTTTCAAATAGTTGCATCTCAGCCAAATATTGTCCCATCCTAACAAATGTATACATCAATGGAAAGCTTTAGATATACACATCTAAATTGACTAGTTTTGTGGTCCAGAGTCACATATAAACTTAAGCTGCTTTTATGCAGTCCCACCAGATGAGGGCAGCATTTACAGTACATAAAAAAACCCACATCTTACTAGAAAGGAGTTACAATTAAAAAATAAAAATAATTTGCACATCAAAAACAACTTCTTCCTTCAACCCTTCTTGTATTCCACTACAATAAAAATGTATATGGCTCATAAAACACAGCATATGCTAAACTGGTGTTTAACACACAAATGTGACCCTAAACCACAAAACCAGTCTTAGGTAGCATGGGTATATTTGTATCAGTAACCAAAAATACAGTATAAATTTGAAAGAAAAAAAAATGATTCTAATGATTTTTGTGCCAAAAATCATTAGGATATTAAGCAAAGATCATGTTCCATGAAGATACTTTGTAAATTTACTATCGTAAAATGTATCAAAACTTAATTTTGAACAACTTTAAATGCAATTCTCAATAGTTTCAGATGCATCTCAGCCAAACTGTATCCTATCCTAACAAACCACACGTCAATGGAAAGCCAATTTAAGCTTTCAGATAATATATAAATCTCAATTTGACTGTTGAATGATGAATTAAAAATGCTGATAACAGCGTGAAGCCAGTTGGTCAATCTAATTGGAGAAAACGCAAAGCAAATCAGATTAAGCCACCACAGCACCATTAGGAAGGCCTTTTAACAGGGCCATTGTTAAATGCAAATTTCATCACCGCTTATGAATGGGAAAGACCACCTGTTAGCATTCTGACAGTGAAACGGGACGTGTTAATTGTTCACTAGACAACTTGAGCAGTAAAGAAAACAAGCTGCATTGTTCTCAGAGCTAATGGCACCTACATTTGAGATGAAGCAAACAAGAGTTAGATAAATTATAAATAAATAAAGAAATAAATGTATATATTTGTTTTTTGTGTCAACGTTCTCTAAATATTTAAATAATTATCTCTATCACGGAATCATATTTTTTCAGGTTTAAGTTGAATTTAAATATTCTTTTAATCTAAAATATTCTTTTACATTATGTAATTTCTAAACGATTTAAAAATGTATTTTACATTTTATTTAATAACATTGTTTAAATAGGTTTAAGAATTATCTGTATCATCGTGTCATCATTTTTCAGGTTTACGTTTTTTAGTGTAAATACTAAAAATATTCTTTAAAATACACGTGCATTTTTTGTCATTTCTAAACCATTTAAAAATGAATTAATTATTTTTAAAATATCAACATTCTTTAAATATTTTTTAAACAATTATCTGTATGGAAATACTAATTTTATTAGATTTTTTTTTTTTTATATTCTCCATTAAATTGTGTAATTTTTAAACTACTTAATGAATTTACATTTTTGTTAATATCAGCATCTTTAAATATATATACATTTTTAATTATCATCTATATTACTGTAATTTCTAAACCATTTAAAAACAAATTTGACTTTCTCTCAACTTTTTTCAGGTGTGTTTTAGGTTTTTTAATGTAAATTCTAAAATATTCTCATTTACGTTGTCATTTCTAAAATATTTAGACATTTAATTTTTTAATATCAACATTCTTTAAATCATTTTTAAAATTATCTGTATCAAATAAATAAAAAAATATATATTAAACAAAAAAACAAAAAACAAAAAAACTGCAAGCACACTTGATTGCATGTTACATTTATTAAAAAAAAATAATAATAATAAAAAAAAAATAATAATAATAGTAGTAGGTGGAGATACAACTACAGCCTAAAAGAACTTAATTAGAACATACAAAATGTCCAAGAAATTAATCATGACTCAACCATGTATTTAGGGTTAGGGATACATTGTAACCTCTGTGGTAATTCAACTCACCGCAAGAGGGCGTTTGATCAATGCGCAAGGGATACAATGTATCTTTACTGATACCTTCACAGTGTTACACACTGATTGTACCTTAACTGAAAAGGAAATATCACATGCAATGTTTTAGAACTCAACTTGGATTAAACTTTGTTTTTTTCCGCCCCCCATGACAAAAAGTGCATATACATCTATCTCTCTATAACCAAACAGTTATACATCTACATCTCAGTTTGTCGTGGAGACACCAGGAGTCATGTAGTTTACATTTACACCCCCATTACACCCAACTTCATTTCCATCCCCCCATCCACATCTCCATATGCGACCAAAAAGAAACCGTGGGGGGATTTATTGCTTTGTGGTCAAGCTTGTTCGCGACTCGCATTTCATGCCGACCTGTTGAGCACCTTTGTTTAACGGTGGTCAGTGATACCAATACGCCACATCAAATATTAACACACGAGCATAGTCTGAAATAAGAGTCTATACGTTTATAAGCCAGGGATACAAGGCGAAAAACACATTAAAAACTAAATCGGTTCAAAAAACAAGTTTGATATAGTTCTGAGCGACAAAAATTTTAAATATGTGATAAAACAAGCAAGTAAGAAGGCAAGAAAACAAACAGCAAACTTCGTAAATTGTAAACATTAGAAGCTAGGCAACAAACAAATCAAAAATGAATCAAACTCGCGTCGCGTTCCAATGTTTCTTCAACGCGTTCGAAATTGTAGCAAGAAGCGCAACATCAAAGTTCCGCCGCGTTCGTGACAAATTCAAAATGTAACTATGTAACAACTTTTTGGTTCTAAAAGCACATCACCTGGATATCAAAGTTCGTGACCCCATTGAAGCCAAATTCCATAATTCAGATATCAGATGAAACACTTCACCTACAGTAAACGAGTTGAAATTTTATAAACAAAGTTCCCATTTAGTTTCTAGCACCGCAAACTTACCATTTTCTGTCGAAGCGGGCTCGTCCGAATTGATATGCTGTGGTTTGGATTGCTTGCGCCGCGACATGGTAACCTACAACCATCAGGGGCGAATAGTAAGACTATTTAGTCCCTCTCCTTTAGAAATTCTCCAGGTTGGGGGAAATTAGCCCCTCGAGTAGAAATGCGCATGTCAAAGTAATTATTATTATCAATAATGCATTGCGATTTATCATGCTCTTCTGACAGCTGATTGGCTCCGGTCCAAAGTGCTCGCGCATTATTCAAATGAGGCTTCATTGATGAGAAACGCAGAGGCGAGGGAAAGGGGGAGGAGATGAGAGAGAGAGAGAGAGAGAGAGAGAGAGAGAGGGAGGGACGGACGCTAGTGCGCAGGAGGAGAGAAAAACATATAATATTGTATTTTATTATTACTGCTATTTTTTTTTTCTTTAGCTACTGTGTGAATCTTGACATTTGATATTTTATATGAGCCATAGATATTTTATATGCATTTTAAAATTGTCTTATTTTTTTATTTTTATTTTTTTAATGAATTAATGACTTGTTTTTATACTTGATAATGCAAGACGTTCTTAATTAGGTTAATGTAAAATGTCAATGTAAAAAAAAAAAAAAAAAAAAAATTACATTTCCATTAAAAAAAACTAATGTTAATGCTAATAATTTTAAAATAATTATCCATATCACTGTGCCATATATAAATAAATATAATTATTATAGAATATTTAAATGTTGTTGGAAGTTTTGGCATTAACAGAATTATATATATACATTTATATATATATATATATATATATTAAAATAGTGAAATAAACTTTTTACATATTTTTTGTACATTTTTTAACTAAAATTATGACAGTGGCACAGATAATTATTTTAAAAATTAGTTAAAGAATGTTGATATTAAAAAAAAAATAAAATTAATTTTTAAATAGTTTACAAATTGCATAAAAATGTAAATGGGAATATTTTAAAGAATATTTTAGTATTTCCACAAAAAAAAACTTAAAACAAACCTGAAAAATGAACACAGTGATACAGATAATTATTTAAAAAATTAGTTAATGTTGATAAAAAAATGTTAAATTAATTTTCAAATAGTTTAAAAATGTACAAAAAAATATTACACATTTTTTTAATATATATATATATAATTCTGTTAATGCCAAAACTTCCAACAACATTTAAATATTTAAATATTCTATAATAATTGTTTTTATGATGTGATGAGATTAAAACAAACCTGAAAAAAATATGACACAGTGATAAGGATTATTATTGTAAATAGTTTAAGTTTTTAATGTAAATACTAAAATATTATTTAAAATATTCTCATTTACATTTTTTTGTAATTCTAAACTATTTAAAATTATATATATATTTTAAATATCAACATTCTTTAAATAATTGTAACAAAAATGATCTGTTTGACTGTGTGAATCTTGACATCTGATATTTTCTATGAGCCATATTTATTTTATTATGCATTATAAAATCGTGAATGTTTTTTTTCATCTTATTATTATTATTATTTATGAAATATGACTTGTTTTTATATTTGATAATGCAAGGCGTTTTTAATAAGGCTAATGTAAAATGTCTTTTTTTTCACTGTACATGGAGACAAATCTGTGCGTGCTTGTTTGCTCTGTGATTTAAATATGGAAATCACAACTGACATTAAGTCGTCACATTAAACACAAAGAGCTGGCTGTCGCATGGTGCTCATATGTGTAATGTATGAATGAAGAGCAGCCAAGTAAATATATGCAAATGTTTGAGGAGAAATGAGGGAAATGCTGCAGTTGCTTAGTTCATTCAAATGCAGTATGTAAAGCCATTGTCTTACCTTACGTCAAAACACATGGATGTATGGCTGTATTAGTTAAGAAAGAGTGTATTTTGCATCTGCAAGTATGTTTAAATTGAATAGTGAAAATACTTTTTAAAAATTATTTTTAATAATTCCTTTTTTTGTAAATGACTTTTAAATTTTTTTTTAAATATCAACATTCTTTAATTAATTAATTAATTTTTTTAAATAAAAATATCATATTTTTCGGGTTTGTTTTAATCGCATCATATCATAAAAACAATTATTATAGAATATTTAAATGTTCTTGGAAATTTTGGTAGTGACATTATTATATATATATATATATATATATATATATATATATATATATATAGTAAAATAAATTTTTTACATATTTTTTTAATAATTAATTTTTTTTTCAATTATTTAAACATTTATGTAACATTTTTTGTCAACATTAACAATTTTTAAAAAAAAAATAATTATATGTATCACTGTGTCAACTTTTTCAGGTATGTTTTAAGTTTTTTAATGGAAATACTAAAATATTCTTTAAAATATTTATCTATTAAAAAATAATAATAGCAACATTCTTTACATACAGTGGTAAGTTTTTTATTGGAAAACTAAAATAATATTTAAATATTCTAATATGCACTTTTTGTAATTTCTAAACTATATTTAAAAAAATGTAAACAATTATCTCTATGGGAACACTAAAATATATTTTTTAAATATTCTATATTACATTTTTATGTAGTTTTTAAACTATTTAAAAATTAATTTACATTTTTCTTAATATCAGCATTTTTAAATTATATTTTTAATAATTATCTATATCACCGTATCATATTTTTTTCAGCTTTGTTTTTTAGTGTTTCAATGGAAATACTAAAATATTCTTTAAAATATTCTCATTTACATTTTTTTTTGTCATTTATAAACTATTTAAAAATTAATTTGCATTTTTTTTAAATATGACATTTTTTATATATATATATTTTTTAAACAATTATCTTTATCACTGTATCATATTTTTTCAGCTTTGTTTTCAGTGTTTTAATATAAATACTAAAATATTCTCATTTAAATTTTTTGGTCATTTCTAAACTATTTAAAAATTAATCTAATTTTTCTTAAAATATCAACATTCTTTAAATAATAAAAAAAATATTATCTATATCACCGTATCATATTTTTTTCAGGTGTGTTTTAATTATTTTTTTAATGTAAATGCTAAAATATTCTTTAAAATATTCTCATTTAAACTTTTCAGTCATTTCTAAACTATTTAAAAATTAATAATTATTTTTTTAAATTTCAACATTCTTTAAATATTTTTAAACAATTATCTATATCACTCTATCATATTGTTTTAAGTTTATAAGTTTAAGTTTTTAATATAAATACAAAGGAAAGGGTAAAAAACAGCTCCGATATGCACATTGTGATTTTATACATATTTTAATTTTTTGCATAAAACACAGTTTTCATCAAAAAATCTTAATGCAAGACAAAATGTACCCAAAAGCCTCAATATTTTTCTAATGATGTCACTTGCTGGATATAAAAATAATCAGCGGTTTTGTTTATTTCTGTTGGTTTGAGTCAGCATGTATCATGGATGATTATTGGATAAGGTTTATAGGGCGACGCCTGAGTCATTTGCAGTGTTTGCAGACACCGAACAGTGAAGATAAATTTGCTTATAAATTCTTCAGTTTGCTTTTAATGCAAATGGGCAAGCCTCCATCTTCTTTAGCACACACCACCAGCCTTTTAGAGCTAACAACGTTCATTATGCGCTGCTTTTCAGCCGATAATCTGTGTGCATCAGATGTGTCAGTAACTGCTGTTAAAGCACGCAGCGATTGGCACATCCTGTCCTGCGACGGACAGCTATGGTTTTGTAAATGTCCCCGGCTCAGAATGGAGTTTTTTGAGCCCCCGCCCCCCTTTTTTCATAAGGCAATGTGAGAACGGCAAGTGCTTTGAGGGTGCGAAAGAATTTATAGCTTTTCTCAAAAGAAGATAGGCCATCACCCCCCAGCCGTCTCACTGTTTGGGCCTTACACCCGAGGAGATTGATGCCCCTAAACTTAATGGAGGGCCTCTGTGAGCTTAGAGAACAGGAAGAACGAATATTTCCAATGCATTTCCCCAATCCAGACATTAAAACGGAGCGAGCAAACGCTGTGACTCACCGCTCTTACAGGAATCCGGACGCTGGCTGTTTGGGGAAATACTTCACTTTGCACTGAAGGAATAGGCCTACCTTCATGCGGACTTTCACTCCAACAACTATTTTTGGTTTTAATAATCAAACACATCTTTATATATTTCCCTCATTGCCATAGGATTTTTTAACTCTTAAAATGATTAAAAAACAAACAAACTGCAACATAATGCAACATGCGTGTGTTTTATAGCAAAAATAAACACATAAATAAAATCAAAATTTGCATATAGGAGCTGTTTTTTTACCCTTCCCTTTGTATTTCCATTAAAAAAAACACTTAAAACAAACCTAAGACAATATGATACAGTGATACAGATAATTGTTTTAAATTAAAATTTATTTGACATTTTTTAAATACATTTTAAATAGCTTAGAAATTACAGAAAAATGTACATGAGAAATTTTTAAAGAATATTTTAGTATTTACCTTAAAAAGTCATGCAGACTTTCACTCCAACAACTATTTTTGGTTTTAATAATCAAACACATCTTTATATATTTCCCTCATTGCCATAGGATTTTTTAATTCTTAAAATGATTAAAAAACAAACAAACTGCAACATAATGCAACATGCGTGTGTTTTATAGCAAAAATAAATACATAAATAAATAAATGAAATCAAAATTTGCATATAGGAGCTGTTTTTTTACCCTTCCCTTTGTATTTCCATTAAAAAAAACACTTAAAACAAACCTAAGACAATATGATACAGTGATACAGATAATTGTTTTAAATTAAAATTTATTTGACATTTTTTTAATATATTTTAAATAGCTTAGAAATTACAAAAAAATGTACATGAGAAATTTTTAAAGAATATTTTAGTATTTACCTTAAAAAACCTAAAACACACCTGAAAAAATATGACACAGTGATACAGATAATTATTTAAAAAAATATTCAAAGAATGTTGATCTTAAATTTTTTAATTAATTTTTAAATAGTTTAGAATTTACGAAAAATGTAAATGAGAATATTTTAAAGAAAATTTAGTATTTACCTTAAAAAACCTAAAACACACCTGAAAAAATATGACACAGTGATACAGATAATTATTTAAAAAAATATTCAAAGAATGCTGATATATATAAATTTTAAATAGTTTACAAATGACAAAAAATATAAATGAGAATATTTAAAAAAAAAAAATTAATGTGATATAATAAAAATAAAATATAATAAAATAATGTAATATGACATAGTGATACAGATAATTATTTAAAAAAATATTTAAAAAATGTTGATATAAAAAAATCTAAATAATTAATAAAATTAGTTTAGAAATTACATAAAATGAAAATTTTAAAGAATATTTCAGTATTTACATGAAAAAATATGAAACAGTGATACAGATAATTATGTTATAAATTATTTAAAGAAGGTTGATGTTTAAAAAAAAAAAAAAAATTAAATAATTTAGAAATTACAAAAAATGTAAATGAGAATATTTGAAACAATATTTTAGTATTTACATTAAAAAACTTAAAGTTGAGATAAATATGACACAGTGATACAGATAATTATTTCAAAATATTTAAAGAATGTTTTGTATATATATATATATATATATATATACACACACACACACACACACACACACACATATATATATATATATATATATATATATATATATACATTTTAAAATAGTTTAGAAATGACAAAAATTGTACATGAGAATATTTTAAAGAATATTCTAATATTTACATTAAAAAGCCTAAAACACACCTGAAAAAATACGACACAGTGATACAGATAATTATTTTAAAAATGATTTAAAGATTGTTGGTTTTTAAAAAAATGTAATTAATTTTTAAATAGTTTAGAAATTACATAAAATTAATATTTAAGTATTTACATGAAAAAACTTGAAAAAATGTGGCACAGTGATACAGATAATTATTTTAAAAAAATATTTAAAGATTGTTGGTATTAAAAAAATTAAATAAATTGTAAAAAAATAGTATAGAAATTACATAAAATTAATATTTTAAAGAATATTTTTGTATTTACACTAAAAACCTTAAACTTGAAAAAAAAAATATGACCGTGATACAGATAATTATGTTAAAAATTATTTAAAGAATGTTGATATTATTTTTTTAAAATAGTTTAGGAATGAAATTTAATGTTTAGAAAATGTAAATGAGAATATTTTGAAAATATTTTAGTATTTACATTAAAAAAATTAAAACACACCTGAAAAAATATGACACAGTGATACAGATAATTATTTAACAAAAATATTTAAAGAATATTTTATTATTTACATTAAAAACTTAAACCTGAAAAATATGACACAGTGATACAGATAATTATTTAAAAAAATATTATATATAAAATAGTTCAGAAATTACAAAAATGTAAATGAGAATATTTGAAAGAATATTTTAGTATTTACATAAAAAAATTAAAAACCTAAAACAAATCATAGCCACAAAAGAACCTTTTAACATTATATGATGCCATATACCTTCAAAAATAAATGTCAAAAGAGTGTTTTCACAGAGAAGAATCAGAGGAAGAATAATGTTGGGTTCACCAAAGACACCAAAGAAGTGAAGAGATCTCAAAAGAACCCTTCTTTTCTTTTCTTGTTGTGAAGAACATTTATTCTAATACACCTTTTTCCACTTTGAAGATCCTTTAAACGTTCCATGGATGTTAAAGTTTCTATGTGGAACTATAGATGAAAACAAAGAACCTTGAAGGTTCTTTTTTGGAACTGATGGTTCCATGAAGAACCATTAACATCTATGGAAACTCTGAATTCCACAAAAGCTTCTTCAGATGAAAGAAAAAGGTTCTTTTAAGAAATATTCACTGAAAGGTTCCAAAAATATTTATTTTATATATATATATATATATATATATTTTTTTTTTTTACTTGTTTTGTGATTTAATAATATAGCATATAATGTATTACATTTAATATTTTAATTCAAATGTTATTTTATAGTTATTTTGTAAATAAGATTCAAAACATTCCCTCCTGACAAATAAAACAAATAAGTCTTTATTTAAGTCTTGTCTTTTTAACTTCCTAAAAAATGGCATTATGAAATTTAGGTGTTTTTGTTTTTTGAATTTGTAAATAAGATTTAAGATGATTCCCTCCTAAAAATAAAACAAAACATGAAGTCATAATATATATATATACACATTACCGTTCAAAAGTTTGGGGTCAGTAAGACTTGCAATTTTTTTTTATGAAGTCAAGGCTGCATTTATTTTATCAAAAATACAGAAAATAAACTGTAATATTACAAAATGTTATTACAATAGAAAATAATGGTTTTTATTTTCATATACTTTAAAATATAATTTATTTCTGTGATGCAATGCTGATTTTTCATCAGCTGTTACTCAGTTTCCCAGGCTTAAGTGTCACATGATCTCTCAGAAATCATTCTGATATTCTGAATTATTAGTAGAATTATCAGTTTTGGAAACAGTTGTGCCGCTAATGTTTTTTTTTTTTTTTTTGAACCTGTATTTTTTTCTTTCAAGAACAACATTTATTCAAACTATAAATATTTTCTAGCAATGTAAATCTATTCTGTCACTTTTTATTAATGTAACAATTTATTTATTTCTTTCAAAAAAAAAACAATTAATAAACATTTACCGTTCAAAACTTTGAACGGTAGTGTATATATATATATATATATAATATTTTCTGTAATATATTTAATAAAATGTAATCTTTTCTTTTCTTGTCTTTTTTCACTTCCTAAAAAATGAAATATTTTTGATGCATGAAATATGCTTCAAAAAAGCATTTGATGCGTGATTGAAATGTTGAATGCTCAAATTTGGGGCTTAAATTGTATCATATATACATATATCTCATTTTACACTTATATTTTCACTATAAATTTATTCATTTCAATATACATTTTATGTTTTGTTTTATTATAGTTCTTTTCTTTTCATTTAAGACCAAACAAATAATATATAAATAAGTCTTTATTGACTTTTCTTGTCCTTTTTCTTGCCTTTTTAACTTCCAAAAAAAATGTCATTATGAAATGTTTTTTGATGCATGAAATATGCAGAAATATCATGATTCAAATATTTTGTATTTGTGTCCCTGGACCACAAAACCAGTCTTAAGTTGCTGGGGTATATTTGTAGCAATAGCCAAAAATACATTGTATGGGTCAGAATTATTGATTTTTCTTTTATGCCAAAAATCCACACATCAATTTCTGTGATATATCAAAGTTTGATATATCACAGTTTCAGGTGATATATCAAACCGATAAATCTCAATTTTGAAAAATGGACTCTTGTGACTGGTTTTGTGGTCCAGGGTCACATTTGAAACTCCTGTCACATTATTGACAATGTGTTTCTGCCAGGTTTATCCCAGAATCATAACCATCAGTCTGCGCATTTGGCGGCTGGAATTGCCGTTTTAAACACTGATGCACACAGCTTCATTTGCACAAACCCTTGTTCTATACATTACCTTTATGTCAGCTTTTCAAAATGCGGCTATTGCTCAGAGCTTCATTCTTTTCACAGTAAACATCAGCGCACATCCGCAAACAAATATCTCATCCACTCGCAAAACAAAGGACACATGCAACAATAGCCCACAGCATGCAAGAGAAAAGGACTTTGCGCTATTCATTTGGAAAGCTTCTATTCTGTAACTAAAATACAAAAACTACATTCTGTCTCCCTTGACAGTATCCCTATATCTTTGTTGCACTCATGACATTATGTTTTAAATTATGGTTTAAATTTAAAATGTTAAAATACAAAAAATAGTAATATCTTTTGAAGTTGTTCAAACATTAAGAATGTTTTGTACACATAAATTCATATAAAATTTTTAAATGAAGTGATTTTAGTATTTTTTCATCCAGATGAATCAGCCATAGCCTTAAAAAATGTCAAGTGGTGCGACCGTGATTTATATTAAAATGAATTAATTTCCTTAACATTTTTATTTAGATGTTCTCAGTAATTAAGAAACAAAGTGTCTGCATTTCTTTTGAGTTTTTGTAAATAATGAACTCATATTTTTGTTATATAATTTCAAAGTTGGCTTTTTAAATGTAGTTATCAGACTTATTTTTCTGTAAAATGCATAAAAATGTTTTAAAAATACCATTTACTTAAGCATACTGTAGCAGTGGTTCATATTTCAGCCACAGAAATGAGATAACTTATTTTTAATTTAATACAGTTATTGCTACTATTGGTTGCACCACATGACGAGTGGTCGCTCCAAATGACACAAAGGCCTTAAACAAACCAGACAGGAGAGTAGAATAACATTGGTGGACTTGAATTTGAAGAATAGTGTGAACTGACATCTTTTCACAGTTAAAAGTAGATACCTTCGGATGTTCTTTTAATGTTTATTTTGTGCTATAACTAGTAATAGATGATGGGTTCACATGCTGCTTGAAGTGAGGTGATTAAAGAGCCACAAAACAGTATTTGTTAGTAATAAATTATTAATAAATATGCATAATTATCAAACTGAAATTACATGCACTAAATTGTTGTTTTTTTTGCATTTTGATCTCATATTTTTGTTCTGTAATTTCAAAGTTGCCTTCTTAAATGTAGTTAGCAGACTTATTTTTTCTGTAAAATGCATAAAACTGATACAAATGTTTTAAAAAATACCATTTGCTTAAGCAGACTGTAGCAGTGGTTCATATTTCAGCCACAGAAATGAGATAACTTATTTTAAATATAACACAGTTATTGCTATTATTGGTCGCACCACATGACGAGTGGTCGCTCCAAATGACACAAAGGCCTTATATCATAAAATATCTATTTAAAGAAACACATGGCATTATTGCAGTATTTGTTTAGATCCAGTTATTTCTGAACTTTGCCCAATCTTGGCTGCTTAATTTACCCTTCGCTGGGAGTTTGATTAACATGCGATCTGACCAATCATGACCATTTTTGTTCGACAAACAAACCAGACAGGAGTAGAATAACAATGGTGGACTTGAATTTGAAGAATAGTGTGCACTGACATCTTTTCACAGTTAAAATTAGATACCTTCTGATGTTTGTTCATGTTTATTTTGTGCTAAAACTAGTAACAGATGATGGGTTCACATGCCGCTTGAACTGAGGTGCTACAGCGATCTGTCGGGACACATTAAAGAGACACAAAACAGTATTTGTTGTTTGAATTTCTTTGAAAATGCCAATATTTGAATACTGAGAATTTGTTTAATAACCTGCTGTGTCTTGTTGGTCTTCACGTTTTTAGTATCTTCTTTGCCCATAATGACCAAATGACCAAAACTGCATAAAAATCTATTCCAAATGACACTAAAATAAAGTATTTTATGTATATAAAACATTAATTTAATGTAAAAGTATAAAAACCAATCTGCCAATCTGGGACATATATCTGTAATGGAAAACATTCTGCAGTGGTCGCACCACATGACATTTCAAATTCAGTCCAAATTTACAAGCACAGAACTGGCCACCTAAATAAAACAAGCTAGGTTCCCACGAAAGGTCACTATGGAATTTATATTGAAAATAAAAAAACTTAATTTTCTTTTTTGTTTTGAGGTCGTACCACATGACATCCAATATTGATACCTTCATACCAGCCATTAAAAAGGTTATTATTTTCCATACTTGAAAGAGAGTTACAAACCTGCTTGATGCATCTGGCAAATTTGTATATGATGAAAAGTCCTATCTTTGAATGAATTTCAATAAAAAGTCCAAAAAGGGACTTTTTTGATGGTCGCACAACATGATATTTCAAATTCAGTCAACATTTTTACAAGCACAGAACTGGCCACGTAAGTAAAACAAGCTAGGTTCCCATGAAAGGTCACTATGAAATGTATAATGAAAATAAATACTTGTAGAAAGAGCTTAATGTTCTTTGTTGTTTAGAGGTCATACCACATGACATCCAAATTTGATACCTAAATACCAGCCATTAAAAAGTTTTTTTTTCATATTTGAAAGAGAGTTACAAACCTGCTTGATGCATCTATGGGTCCTTGGCAAATTAAATGAATTTCAATATAAAAGTCCCAAAATGGTAGTTTCTTGGTGGTCACACCACATGATATTTCATAAAATTGAGATTATCGGACAAAGTTTGTTTGAATATTATGAAGGAAATATAAATGTGAACGCTTTGCAATTTTATACAGGACTACAAAACACTTTGGAAAACATGCCAACTACTGCAAAAAATTCGGAATAAATTTAGGATAATTGTTTTCAAAACAAAGTTATGGCCGGACAGTCACACCACATGATGTTTTGGCACTTTGAATAACAGAAAAATGATAAATAACTAATGTTTTTCTAAAAAGTTAACAAGTTGGTACATGTGGGAGAGGTACTTCTTTTGTATGCCATACTTTTTAAATTAATTTAACCCAATTTTTAATGGAAAAAATGCAGTCGGAAAGAAAATTTAGGCGTCATATATATATATCCATGACTTTTATTGCTCTCCATAAGTTTTCAACGGCTGTAAATGGGGAAAGGGTTTCTATAGGTCTGCATTTTTTATCTTCAAAACTAGACGTTCCCCGTCATAACAGCCTCAAAGTGAAGCAAAACAACCCATCTGTCCATCCTAAAAGGGGGAGAAATATAAGATGAGACCTTTCTCATTCCCACCGTCCTGGATTTATGACTCAGCTCTTACAAAGTGAGAATTGTTTAGTTTGAACACAACAGGAACACTGAGGCCAAGCGAAGTTTCTTATTGCTGTCGTAAAGCGTCTAGACTGAACGCCCCTCCTTTCTGCACCTTCAGTGCGTGATAGACGTTTGTTTTTACTAAATATATAGAGTCCTCTTTGTGTCCTGATGGACAGACGGTCCGCTTTAAAGGCCTGTCTTTATCTGGAAAAAAAACAGCGCCGTTGGTGGAACCAAAATAAAAGTTGATCTTAAATTCGAATGATTGTTTTTGCAGACACATTGTGTTTGTTAGACAATGCAGGACAATGCTTCTTTAGATGATTAAAATAACCAAAAATATATTGTATGTGTCAGAATGATGTTTCTTTTATACCAAAAATCATTAGGATATTAAATAAAGATCACGTTCCATGGGGATATTTTGTACATTTCCTAAAAAACTTAATTTGGACAACTTTAAAGGCGATTTTCTCAATATATATATATATTTTTCTGATTTATTCAGCTTTCAGAGCTGTATACATCTCAGTTTTATTGTGGGACAAGAAAATAAAATAAAGACTTGCAGTGTGTGTGTCAAAATTTATTTTTTTAATTAAATGTATTTTAATTAAATGTATTTAATTATTTATAGTGATATTGTAAGAATAAGATGAGATATATGTATATAAGATACAATTTAAGCCCCAAATGTACATTTTATAATGACATATTTTAAGGAAGTGAAAAAAGAAAAGAAAATATTATATATATATATATATATATATATATATATATATATATATATATATATATATATATTATGACTACATATTTTGTTTTATTTGTCAGGAGGGAATCATCTTAAATCTTATTTACAAGTTCTAAAAACAAACAAACAAAAAACATTTCATAATGACATAATTTTTTAGGAAGTTAAAAATGCAAAAAAATAAAATAATAATAATAAATAAATAATAAAATAAATAAATAAATAAATAAATAAAATAAGGCAAGAAAAGGAAACAATCACTTTATATTTTGTTTTATTTGACAGGAGGGAAAATCTTATTTACAATAGAACTATAATAAAATATTTTAATTAAAAAAAAATAATTATATTAAAATATTAATTAAAATATTTTAGGAAGTGAAAAAAGACAAGACAAGAAAATATTAAATATTTGTAAAATATTTTATGACTACATGTTTTGTTTTATTTGTCAGGAGGGAATCATCTTATTTACAAATTAAAAAAAGACTATGTTTTGTTTTATTTAAGTTAAAAAGGCAAGCAAGAGATAAAATAAAATAAAATAAAATAAAGACTTTATTTAATAAAATATAATAAAATAAAGACTTAATTATTGTACTAACTTTAATTTAACAAACTTTAATTATTGTACAAAATTTAATTTGCTGTTAAGCTGTTTTGAAACGATTTGTTTCGTGAAAAGCGCTATACAAATAAACTTGACTTGACTATGTTTTGTTTTATTTTTCAAAAGGGGAATATCTTAAATCTTATTAACAAAATAACTATAATAAAATAACATTTTTATTAAAATATTACATTTGCATTGTTTATTTATTGAATGCATTATATTCTATATTATTAAATCAGAATTTAAAATGATTATATGTGATTATATTATATATTGAATTAATTTATATTGAATTGTTTGAATTATATATATATAAATATATATATATATGTATATATATATATATTTATATATATAATATTTGCGTTATTTATTATACAATATATATTCAAATTATACTAAAAAGCTGTCAATATATTGTAATTCAGCTCAAGAAACCGTTCTTAAAACACAAAAGGCACCCGTTTCATATTTCTGCTTGTCTTGTGTTTTCTCAGATGGTCTCTATAAAACAGTCTTCTGATGTAATCAGGTCTAATAGCAACTGGACAGCAGCAGGATGACGCTTCAAGTGCACTTGTAAATTGAACACATGTTCCCTGCGTCTGCGTAAAACTTGAAAGACAAAGACCAATCAGACGCTGCTGTGACTATTAAGTTGGCTTGAAAAAGACTATTTAAACAACTTCTTCTTATTCTGAGACCAAATTTTAAAATGGATCTCCTCCTAGAGTTTTAAAGCTATAACCATCAAACTCGACCCAGTCCTTCAGACTGGTGTGACTCGGGTTGCTGTATGTTTTCAGACTGATCCGGCTTACGGTTTTCGTAAACCAGACTATCAATTCCCCCAAAAATCCCATAGACTTACATTGATGGAGTGTTCAAATGAGCCAAGACTCATCAAACTCCAACTGACAAAATTCAAATCGAAACTGACAGAATAATCATGCTAGAAACATGCTAGTAACATGCTAATCATGCTAGTAACTTGTTAATAACTTAATAATGCTAACAACATGATAACATCATGTTAAACATGCTAGAAACATGCTAGTAACTTGCTAATCAAGCTAAAAACATGCTAGTAACATGCTAATCATGCTAGTAACTTGCTAATCATGCTAACACCATGCTAGTAACACGCTAATCAAGCTAAAAACATGCTAGTAACATGCTAAATGTGCTAGTAACTCGCAAGTCATGCTAGTAACATGTTAGTAACTTGCTAACCAGGCTAGCAACATGCTAGTAATATGCAAATCAAGTTAGAATCATGCTAGTAACATGCTCATCATGCTAGTAACTTGTTAAAACATGCTAGAATCATGCGAGTACCTTAATAATGCTAACAACATGATAACATCATGTTAAACATGCTAGAAACATGCTAGTAACATGCTAGTAACTTGCTAATAATGCTAACACCATGCTATATGTGCTAGTAACTTGCTAGCAACATGTTAGTAACTTGCTAATCATGCTAACAACATGGTAGTAACATGCTAATCATGTTAGAATCATGTAACCTGCTAATCATGATAGAATCATGCCAGTAACTTGCTAATCATGATAGCAAAATGCTAGTAACTTGTTAATCTTGATAGCAACATGCTAGTAACATGCTAATCATGCTAATAACTTGATAAACATGCTAGAATCATGCTAGTACCCTATCAACAATGCTAACAACATGATAGCAACATGTTAAACATTTTAGAAACATGTCAGTGACAAGCTAGTAACTTGCTAATCATGGTAACAACATGCTAGTAACACCCTAGCAACCACCCTGAGTACCTAGCAACCACATATCAACACCCTAGCAACGACCCTTAGCAACTGCATAGCAACACCATAGCAACCACCCCAGGTAGCCTAGCAACCACCCAGAGTACCTTAGCAACCGCATAGCAGCACCTACCAAGTACCCTAACAACTGCATAGCAACACCCTAGCAACCACCCCGGGTACCATAGCAACCACACAGCAACACTCTAGCAACCCTCCAGGGTACCCTAGCAACCACCCAAAGTACCTTAGAAACCACATAACCACACCCTAACAGCCACCCCGGGTACTCTAGCAACTGCATAGCAACACCTCCCAAGTACCCTTGCAACCACATAGCAACCACCCAGAGTACCTTAGCAACCACATAGCAACACTCTCGCAACCACCCAGAGTACCTTAGCAACCGCATAGCAACACCCTAGCAACCACCCCAGGTACCTTAGCAACCGCATAGCAACACCCTAGCAACTGCCCTGTCTACCCTAGCAACCGCATAGCAACACCTGGTCTATCTGTTTTTCTAATAGAGTGTATTGCCTTGAAAACATTCAGACTTTAATTTTTCAAACTATTTTAAGCGGAAACCCATCAAACAATTAGAACTTTTTAAAAACTTTCTGGCTAGGCTTTTTCAAGCCAACTTAAAGTTTGTCTACGAACCTTACTATCATTGAAGTGCTACACTGGCTCCTAAATGTCATTGTTGCACACTGGAAGGTGGACAAAACTAAAAATCCGACGAGTATAAAATGCAATAGATGTGGATGTTTTTGACAAAAAGAGAAGAAGCAGCTCTAAAACAAGCGTGGCAAGGCAGCTGCTGGCAAGGCTGTTTGTGGTTGGCGTGCCAGATGGTGATCAACATCAAACCAGCAAGGACCATCTCATCGCTCAAAACGCTGGGCCATATCGCCTCGCTAGATTAAAATGAATCATAAGGCACAAAATCACCAAATCAAACAAGCGCTTTAAGCAAGTCTTAATGTGCCCCGACGCTCAAGTTTCTACACACTGGAGCCATTGGACGCTAAAAATAATTTGTTTAGCTCAGCGTCTGCTCTCCTCAAAGGATTAAACATACAAATAGAGAAATGGAAAATAGATTGATTTAAATAAATGGCTGCTGCGATCATTTGTTGCTCTCTCAGGAGAGCGTGGTTTTTGTTTCTGTAAACTATTTCATCAAGGGGTGAACCTTGTTTCTTTATGTTGTGACTTCAGACTTCGCTCGGCATTCATCTTCATCTGTTTTGTAACTAAACTCTCTTTGTGCGAGAGATTATGAAAGGAACGACCCAGACCTCCTATTTATGTGTTTAGATAATTGCAGACATAACATGATGGATGAAAGCATAAGACGTGGAGGCAGAGATGAACATGTTTAGGTGGCCAACTGACAGCGTGAGCTGTTCTCATACTGTACACATCTACTTGATTGTTATGGATTGATATATAGCCCATCCCATGGGCAAAAACAAGAAACTTTTACTTATTTCGTTTTAATTGAAATGGCCTTGAGAATACTGATGAAGTGCCCTAAAGCCCAGAGCACTTACAATTTTATATTTGTTCATTTTATATATATATATATATATATATATATATATATATATTACAGATATAATACAATAATACATTTATATCATGGTTAGCAAGTTACTAGCATGATTAGCATGTTACTAGCATGATAAACGTGTTTAACATGTTCAGCATTATTAATAAGGTACTACCATGATTCTAGCATGTTTAGGAAGTTACTAGCATGGTTAGCATGTTACTAGCAGGATAAACGTGTGTAACATGTTTAGCATTATTAATAAGGTACTAGCATGATTCTAGCATGTTTAGGAAGTTACTAGCATGATTAGCATGTTACTAGCCCGTTGCTAGCATGATTGACAAATTACTAACATGTTGCTAGCATGACTTGCAAGTTACTAGCACATTTAGCATGTTTTTAGCATGTTTTTTTTTTTACAGTGTAGCATGATTAGCATGTTACTAGCATGTTTCTAGCATGTTTAACATGTTGCTATCATGTTGTTGGCATTATTAATACAGTACTAGCATGATTAGCATGTTACTAGCATGTTGCTATCAGGATTAACAAGTTACTAGCATGATTCTATCATGATTAGCAAGTTTTTAGCATGATTAAATTGTACTACATGAAAACGTAGATATTTGAGTTGAGTAAACTTTTTTTACAGTGCACTTTCTAGCATGTTACTAGGATGTTTTTAGCATGGTTAGCATGTTTCTAGCATGTTTATCATGTTGCTATAATGTTGTTACCATTATTCATACGGTACTACCATGATTCTAGCATGTTTAGGAAGTTACTAACATGTTGGTATCATAATTATCAAGTTACTAACATGATTCTATCATGATTAGCAAGTTGTTAGCATGATTAAGTTGTACTACATGAAAACGTAGATATTTGAGTTGAGTAAACTTACTTTTTAAGTTAAAACAGCTTTTTTTAGCAAGTTACTAGCATGATTAGCATGTAGCTAGCATGATAAACGTGTTTAACATGTTTAGCATTATTAATAAGGTACTAGCATGATTCTAGCATGTTTAGGAAGTTACTAGCATGACTAGCCCGTTGCTAGCATGATTAACAATTTACTAACATGTTGCTAGCATGACTTGCAAGTTACTAGCACATTTAGCATGTTTTTAGCATGTTTTTTTTTTTTTACAGTGTAGCATGATTAGCATGTTACTAGCATGTTTCTAGCATGTTTAACATGTTGCTATCATGTTGTTGGCATTATTAATACGGTACTAGCATGATTCTAGCATGATTAGCATGTTACTAGCATGTTGCTATCAGGATTAACAAGTTACTAGCATGATTCTATCATGATTAGCAAGTTTTTTAGCTTGATTAAATTGTACTACATGAAAACGTAGATATTTGAGTTGAGTAAACTTACTTTTTAAGTTAAAACAGCTTTTTTTACAGTGCACTTTTTAGCATGATTAGCAAGTTACTAGCATGATTAGCATGTAGCTAGCAGGATAAACGTGTTTAACATGTTTAGCATTATAAATAAGGTACTAGCATGATTCTAGCATGTTTAGGAAGTTACTAGCATGGTTAGCATGTTACTAGCATGATAAACGTGTTTAACATGTTTAGCATTATTAAAAAGGTACTACCATGATTCTAGCATGTTTAGGAAGTTACTAGCATGATTGGCATGTTGCTAGCATGATAAACGTGTTTAACATGTTTAGCATTATTAATAAGGTACTAGCATGATTCTAGCATGTTTAGGAAAAGTTATTAGCATGATTAGCATGTTACTAGCATGATAAACGTGTTTAACATGTTTAGCATTATTAATAAGGTACTAGAATGATTCTAGCATGTTTAGGAAAAGTTATTAGCATGATTAGCATGTTACTAGCATGATAAACGTGTTTAACATGTTTAGCATTATTAATAAGGTACTAGCATGATTCTATCATGTTTAGGAAGTTACTAGCATGATTAGCATGTTACTAGCATGATAAACGTGTTTAACATGTTTAGCATTATTAATAAGGTACTAGCATGATTCTATCATGTTTAGGAAGTTACTAGCATGATTGGCATGTTACTAGCATGATAAACGTGTTTAACATGTTTAGCATTATTAATAAGGTACTAGCATGATTCTAGCATGTTTAGGAAAAGTTATTAGCATGATTAGCATGTTACTAGCATGATAAACGTGTTTAACATGTTTAACATTATTAATAAGGTACTAGCATTATTCTATCATGTTTAGGAAGTTACTAGCATGATTAGCATGTTACTAGCATGATAAACGTGTTTAACATGTTTAGCATTATTAATAAGGTACTAGCATGATTCTAGCATGATTAGGAAGTTACTAGCATGATTGGCATGTTACTAGCATGATAAACGTGTTTAACATGTTTAGCATTATTAATAAGGTACTAGCATGATTCTAGCATGTTTAGGAAAAGTTATTAGCATGATTAGCATGTTACTAGCATGATAAACGTGTTTAACATGTTTAACATTATTAATAAGGTACTAGCATTATTCTATCATGTTTAGGAAGTTACTAGCATGATTAGCATGTTACTAGCATGATAAACATGTTTAACATGTTTAGCATTATTAATAAGGTACTAGCATGATTCTAGCATGATTAGCAAGTTACTAGCATGTTTAGCATGCTACTAGCATGGTTAACATGTTTCTAGTACCGCTATTAACAAGTTACTAGCATGATTCTATCATGATTAGCAAGTTTTTAGCATGATTAAGTTGTACTACATAAAAAAACGTAGATATTTGAGTTAACTTACTTTTTTAAGTTGAAACAGCTTTTTTTTATAGTGTAGAGAGTAGATAGATAGATAGATAGATAGATAGATAGATAGATAGATAGATACAAAACAAACAAACAAATAAATAAGAAAGTAAATTTTTTGCAGAAATGTTTGCCTTACAGATTATTTGTACAAAATATAAAACGCATATAATGTAAGATCAACATTATAAATAAATAAATTAAAGAATGAACTAATTATTAAATAAATAAATAAAGCGGTTTAGCATGCAAATCATTGTATTTTTATTAGCATTTATTTGCACAGATTTTACAAGTTCAACTAAGTTCCAAACAACCTAACACACAAACAAACAAACAAACAATAAATAAATGAATAAATACAAATTTCAGAAACACTTTTTTTCACACGCAAATCAATTTTGAAATGTTTTTGCTTGAGAGATAATAAAAGATGAAATAAATATATAAATAAATACAAAATAATGAAATCAATAAATATTAATATTTTCTAAAATAACTATTTTAAATACTATTTCAAAAGTAAATAACAAATTCAACAATAAATACAAATATTTGTAATAAATTTTAAATACATATTTATTTTTTATAAATATTTTTTCTTTTATTTTTTACATTAAAAACACTTTCTTCAGAAACCTTTTTTAAACATAAATCATATTATTTTTAATTTACAATTTTCATTTTACACATAATTCAAGTCTAACAAGAATAAATCGATTAAAAATAGGCAATCAATGTTTTTATTTTTTTAAATAAACATTTTTAACATTTTTATTTATTTTTAAATAAACATTTGTTTTTTTTCTTATATTTTTATATCAACACTTTCTTCAGAAACACTTTTTGTACACAAATTATTATTTTTCATGTTACAGATAATTAAAATAGAACAAAGCTAAACTAATTAATTAATTATTTTAAAATCTAAACAACACATATTTTTGATTTTTTTAATAAATATTTGTAATCATTTTAAAATAAATATATTTAATATTTTTTATATACATTTGTTATTTTTTAAATTGAAAACAATTTTTTCAGAAACACTTTTTTCATACACAAATCATATTATTTTACATAACTTTCATCTTACAGATAATTCAAGTCTAACAAGACTAAATAAATAAACAATAAATATTTTTTAAATAAAATAAAATTTAAATTAATTAATTAATTTAACCTTTTATATATATATATATATATATATATATATATATATATAATTTGTTTGTTTTTTTGATAATAAAATAAACAAATAACACACACCCACGCACACATTAAACCTTCAAAAACATACTTGACATTAAATGATCAGGCTGATACCTCACGACTTTCCTGACCTTATAATAACTGCTGTTGAGATGAGAAACTCATATTTAGCTTAATAACATTCATCCAACATCCTCCATTAAAAATGTTATATTATGTGTGTTTGGGGTCACAGAGTCCTGACAACTGTCCAAATAGATTTGTTTTTAGTATATATTTCTGGAATATATTTTTGCTCAAACTGACCACAGATACAAATAACACACTCTACTGGAGGACAGGGACATTTCTGAAAAGCGCACATCGACTTAAAGCTTCAATAATATCCACCTGCTGGGTTTTGATTACGAACACAGAAACATATTACAAGAATATACAAGAAAAAGAAACATTCTACGCACCTCAGTACAACATATGAAAAAAAAAAAAAAAAAAAAATGAAAAAAAAAAAAATAAATGATTAAAAAGCAACCTAATCATTGGTTGACAACATGCTAGTAAATTGCTAATCATGCTAGAATCATGCTAACAACATGCTAATTTTGCTAGAATCATACTAGTTACTTGCTAATAATGCTAACATGCTAGCAACTTGCTAATCATACTAACAACATGCTAGTACATTGCTAATCATGCTAGAATCATGCTAACAACATGCTAATTATGCTAGAATCATACTAGTAACTTGCTAATCATGCTAACAACATGCTAGTGACTTGCTAATCATATGAACAACACGCTAGTAAATTGCTAATCATGCTAGAATCATGCTAACAACATGCTAATTATGCTAGAATCATAATAGTAACTTGCTAATCATACTAACAACATGCTAGTACATTGCTAATCATGCTAGAATCATGCGAACAACATACTAATTATGCTAGAATCATAGTAGTGACTTGCTAATCATGCTAACAACATGCTAGTGACTTGCTAATCATACAAACAACACGCTAGTAAATTGCTAATCATGCTAGAATCATGCGAACAACATACTAATTATGCTAGAATCATAGTAGTGACTTGCTAATCATGCTAACAACATGCTAGTGACTTGCTAATCATACAAACAACACGCTAGTAAATTGCTAATCATGCTAGAATCATGCTAACAACATGCTAATTATGCTAGAATCATACTAGTAACTTGCTAATCATACTAACAACACGCTAGTAAATTGCTAATCATGCTAGAATCATGCGAACAACATACTAATTATGCTAGAATCATAGTAGTGACTTGCTAATCATGCTAACAACATGCTAGTGACTTGCTAATCATACGAACAACACGCTAGTAAATTGCTAATCATGCTAGAATCATGCTAGCAACATGCTAATTATGCTAGAATCATACTAGTGACTTGCTAATCATGCTAACAACATTCTAGTAACTTACTAATCATGTTAACAACACACTAGTAACTTGCGATCATGCTAACAACATGCTAGTAACTTGCTAATCATGCTAGAATCATGCTAACAACATGTGAATTATGCTGGAATCATACTAGTGACTTGCTAATCATGCTAACAACATGATAGTAACTTGCTAATCATGCTAGAATCATGCTAGCAACATACTACTAACTTGCTAATCAAGTTAGAATCATGCTAGCAACATACTAGAAACTTGGTAATCATGTTAAAATAATGCTAACAACATGCAGGTAACTTGCCAATAATGCTAACAACATGCTAGTAATGTGCTAATCATGCTAGAATCATGCTAACAACATGTGAATTATGCTAGAATCATACTAGTGACTTGCTAATCATGCTAACAACATGCTAGTAACTTGCTAATCATGCTAGAATCATGCTAGCAACATACTACTAACTTGCTAATCATGTTAAAAATAATGCTAACAACATGCAGGTAACTTGCCAATAATGTTAACAATATGCTAGTAATATGATAACCATGCTAGAATCTTGCTAGCAGCATGCTAGTAACTTGCTAACCATATTAGCAACATGCTAGTGACATGTTAATCATGCTAGTGAAATGCTAGTCATGTTAAAACGTGCCAACAACTTGTTAATCATGCTTACAACATGTTAGTAATGTTAATCATGCTAGAATTATGCTAGTAACTTGCTAATCATGCTAGCAACATGCTAGTGACATGTTAATAATGCTAGAAATGTGTTAACAACATGCTAGCAACTTGTTTATCATGCTAGCAACATACTAGTGCTATCTATCTATCTATCTATCTATCTATCTATCTATCTAACATTATGCTTTTAAAAGTACTTTAAATATCAAAAGCTAAGAAAAATTAAAACTTTAACTTTTTAAACTTTCTGGACTGGTTTTCTCAAGCCAAATTAAAATTTGTCTTGACAATCTTTTTTGATCTAGTTTAATAAATTACCGTTACTCTTTTATTTGCACTTGAAAACAACTATTGATTCATTCTCAAGACTTTGTTTTCTTATTGTATTGACAATTGAATTCCCCCAGAGTGATGAAACGCTGAGTATATGAGCGGCAATAAGAGCGAGACAATGCCGCAATGTTCACGTGAATGTCTCACAGGAAGTCCTCAGAGAGATGTGACCCTTTTAAGATAACAAGTGAACCGCTGATTGGTCTGAGAGCCTCACAGGGGAGGTGGGGGTGGAACGGGGTTAAATCAAACCCAACAGCATGACACAAACAACTTCACTTTGGCTTGTTGTTTGCGAAGCTGCAGATGTGCAGTTAATGGCCAGAAAACAGCTGATTCTAAATATATGATATTTTACATAAAATAAACCGTTTCTCGAAAACTGCTCCGAGGTCAAATGGAGAGCAAAAGACATTTTCATTTTCTGCTTTTCATATTTTTCTACTAAGAAAAAGTTCCTAAAAAGCAAACATCACCATTAAAGATCTCAGCAATGTCTCAAACTGTGCCAAAAAAACCCCAAAGTGCAATTTTATTGGATAATTTGAGCTGTTCCATATTCAAATGCTTATACTGTATCATATCATTTGTGTTTACTCTTACTCCTGAATAATTTTACAATAAACATCTGATATATACATGAAAACATTTTTCTTATAAAATGTCTTTTAATGTATTTTTTTTATCTAACCCTGACATTTGTTTTCTGATGCTGAATGCTGAGAAATTGAAGTAATGCAAATTTTTATGACAAGGACAACACATTATTTACATTTATTTATAGCATTTTGAAAAAGAAATAATGAAAAATAGGAATCATTATTTTAATATCGTTGATGTTTTTTTTTCAATTAGCTTTTATGTTTTTAATAAATTTTTTGATGATGGTTTAGTATACATATCTACCTATCTATCTATCTATCTATATATATATATATTTTTTTTTTTTTTGTACAGTTTTATTTTAGTTAAAATGAGAAATGTTATATTGACAAATAAATGTTATAAGTTTAAGGCTTTTATATTTATATACATTTTATATTTTATTTTTAATTAATTTAAGATTTTATATTCTAGTTCAATTTATATATTTATATAATTTTGTTGTTTTGACATAAACTGTTTTCATAAACTACAAATGATTTTTATTAACATTTTGAATCAGGTTTTATTTTTACATTTTCTATTTTTATTTACGTATTATTAGTAATTTTGTTGTTTTGTTTGTTTTTATTTTAACTAAATGTAATAAGTTTAGGGCTATATATATATATATAGTATACTTTAATTTTTAATTTTGTTAGTTTGGCATTTGTATTATTATTGTCTGTATAGTTTTTATTAATTTTATTTTAGTTTTTGTTATTTCTTATTTTAATTATGTAATTTAATTTTATAATGTTTAAGTACATTTTTTATAATATTTTGTTGTTTTGTCATTTGTATTTGTTTTTTATATGTTAGAGAAATTATTTGTATTAATTTTATTATTAATTTATTTTAGCTATTTTAGGACATCAAGATAAACTAAATGAAAAAATGTTGCAGCTGAAATAAGTTACATTTTCAATATTTGATTTCAGTTCAAAATAAAGAAAGCCACAACAAGCTACTGAATGTTTTTAAGGTTTAAAGAAAGAAAGAAAGAAAGAAAGAAGTGTTATTTCATTATTATTGAGATACAAATTATAGTTTTTATTAATATTTTAAAACAGGTTTTATTTTTTATATTTTCTTTCATTTTATAATGTTATAGCATTTTTTTTTATATGTTATATAGTTTTTAGTTATTTTTATTTGACCTATTTTACTACATCAAGATAAACTAAATGAAAATGGGAAATGTAATAAGTTCATGGCTTTTTATATTTTATATTTATATTTTTATATTTTAGTTAAAATATATATATATATTTGTTAGTTTGGCATTTGTATTTTTTTTTATGTCTGTATAGTTTTTATGAAACTTTATTTTCGTTTTTGTTATTTCTTATTTTAATGATGTAATTAAAATGCTTTTAGGGTTTAAAGGACAAAAGAAAGTTATTTCAGTAGCATTGAGATAAAAAATATATAATTTTTATTTAATTTTATAATGTTTAATAATTTGTCATTTGTATTTGTTTTTTTAATAAGTTATATAAATTATTTGTATAAATTTTTATTTGAGCTATTTTAGTACATAAAGACAAACTAAATAAAAATGGGAAATGTTGTAGCTGAAATAAATTTTTAGTACATTTTCAAAATTTTATTTCAGTTAAAAATAAAGAAAGCCACAACAAGCTATTGAATGTTTTTAAGGTTTAAAGAAAGAAAGAAAGAAAGAAAGAAATAAGTGTTATTTTAGTATTATTGAGATACAAATGATAGTTTTTATTAATATTTTAAAACAGGTTTTCTTTTTTCTTTCATATTTTCTTTTATTTTATAATGTTTTAGCATTTTTTTTTATATGTTATATAGTTTTTAGTTATTTTTATTTTACCTATTTTACTACATCAAGATGAACTAAATGAAAATGGGAACTGTAATAAGTTTATGGCTTTTTATATTTTATATTTATATTTATATTTTTATATTTTAGTTAAAATTATATATATTTGTTAGTTTGGCATTTGTATAGTTTTTATGAAACTTTATTTTCGTTTTTGTTATTTCTTATTTTAATGATGTAATTAAAATGCTTTTAGGGTTTAAAGGGCGAAAGAAAGTTATTTCAGTAGCATTGAGATAAAAAATATATAATTTTTATTTAATTTTATAATGTTTAATAATTTTGCCGTTATGTCATTTGTATTTGTTTTTTTAATAAGTTATATAAATTATTTGTATACATTTTTATTTGAGCTATTTTAGTACATAAAGACAAACTAAATAAAAATGGGAAATGTTGTAGCTGAAATAAATTTTCAGTACATTTTCAAAATTTTATTTCAGTTAAAAATAAAGAAAGCCAAAATGAGCTATTGAATCTCACACCAGATTTTAAATGTATGTGTGTGTGTGAGAGAGAGAGAGAGAGAGAGAGAGAGAGAGAGAGAGGGACTGAGGGGGAGCCGCATCTGGATTCCACACATGGCTGTAATTTAATGGAGAATTGCCCATTGGTTCCTGTGCAGAGGTAAACAGAGTGATGGCTCTGCTTTTGTTATTGCCAGAGTATGACAACTGCTTCCATCAACAAACAATAAAAGTGTGAGGGGGAGAACAGGCCACACAGTGGACAGAGACCCCTGCTGAGGACACTTCTCACCATAAACTCCCCCATCAGACTTATGCCTGTCTGTCACACCATCCTAATAAAGGAAAACACCCACATTTACAGCTACAGCAGCGTTCTATTAAATAAAACCATTTAGTGGACATTTCGACTCAGAATTGGAAAAAAAGGCTCACAGAGGCTTTATTTATTTGATGAAAAATCCAGGAAAATCAGTAAAAATCTCAAATATTATTACCATTTAAAATAGGTCTTGTCTAAGTGTATTTATTTTAAAATGTAATTTATACCTGTGATGCAAAGCTGAATTGTTTTAGCACTTCGGTCTTTAGTGTCACATGGTCCTTCGGGAATCATTCTAAAATGCACAAGGAAGAACTAATAAATGACATTTGCAAAGATCTGCATTTACGAGATGGATATAGACTGAGATACTCGAGGGTCCTGCCTTCGCCGTCATGCTGTGAAACAACAGGAGGTCAATTCTCCAAATCTCTCCCGCAATCTCAGGAACTGAGCTATAAACATTGACTAGGTGGGAGGATCTGTGTGTCTGAACTTATATGCTAATGACTAAACACACCTTCACTGAATCCTGCATACACTCACAGATAAAGCTTTTGCACTTACTATCCAGGCCATTCAAACATGCATTATATGGATATACATGCATATTTGTATAGATATACACATGTTAAATACTGCTCATTTAATCACAGTAATGAAAATCCTGACCAAAATATGCAATTACTGTTTTCAATGTTTTCAGCATTGACAAAAATAATAAAAGTTTCTTGAATATTCAGCTTTGCATTACATTTTTAAATAAATGGCATATTTTAATTTCACAATATTACAGTTTTTACTGTAATTTGAGCAAAAGAATAGGATAATGATTTAGTAATTGTGTTTATATATATATATATATATATATATATATATATTAATTTAATTCATTTTATTCAATATAAAATGTTATTTCATATTTATATATTTTTTTCATTTATTAAATATGTATTAACTTTATTAAATATGCTTATATATAGTAATGTGTGTGTATGTGGGTAAAGTGTGATATTTAAATGTTATTACTTTTATTCAATATAAAATTGCTTTTAATATTTATGAAATATTTTATTACATTTACTAACTGTTTATTAACTTTATTAAAAATGTAAAGTTTATTATATATTTTACATTTATACATTTACAGCTATTTTTTTACATTTTTCATGCAGAATTATTTAGTTATTTTAGTACATCAAGTTAAAGAAAATTATTATATTTATTATTATATATTTATTAATTATTATATGTAGTGTGATATTAGAATTTTATTCAATATAAAATTTTAATTAATATTTATGAAATATTTTATTACATTTATTAAATGTTTATTAACTGTATTAAATATGTAGTTATTAATTATATATTTCTTATATATATATATATATATATATATATATATATATATATATAAAGTGTGATATTTGAATTTTATTAATTTTATTCAATATAAAATATTATTATTTAGTATTTATTATTTTTTTCATTTATTTAATATTAATTACCTTTATTATATATATATATATATATATATATATATATAATATGCATATATGTACTTGTAATTGTAATAATTTTTAATTACAATTTAGCTTTCTCTCTCTATATATACAATATATAAACATGTAAAAGTGTGATATTTAAATGTTATTACTTGTATTCAATATATATTTATAAAATATTTTATTACATTTATTAAAAGTTTATTAACTTTACTAAATGTGTAAGGTTTATTATTTATATATATATATATATATATACATATATATGCATGTATATATATATATATATATATATATATATATATATATATATGCATATAAAAGCGTGACATTTTAATTGTATTAACTTTATTCAAGAATTAAAAATGTATTAAATATTTTATAAATTTTATTAATATATTTGTATTTCCAATTTTAATAAACGCAACATTTATGCCTTTTTTTCAAATGAAAGAAATGTAAATTACTCGCATATAAATATATCATGTAAATTAGATACTTAAAACAAAAACAAACATTTATCAATATTCTGTTCAATACATAAGCCTTAAGGGCACAAATAGCCCAGTTTGCTAAGAATGACCTGACATCTGTTTCCGGGTAAACAATGCTGTCAAACCAGGTTACAAGAAACTGTTTTGTAACAATTAATTAAACAGATTGTGAACGACTCATGCCCAATAATAAGACTAACCTAATATGAGCAGGGATCAATACGACTGCAAAAGCCAGCGCTGCTGAATTTTCCCTGGGAATCAGCTCCACTAGCAGCTGCATGTTTTCCTCCACAATCCTAAATGAACACAAAACATTTGAAAATAAGTTAAACACACCATTTTGGGTGTGAAATCTAAATCACATCAGCGACATGCGATTTGATTGCTCTCAGAAAGCTTTAACGTTAAAAGCAACCAGCAAACAGCTGGAATCCACATGTTTAGCGTTCGTTTGCACATGCGGACAAACATTTAGCATGCTGGTGTTATTATGATCAGCGCTAACTCGATTTGACAATACAAGTAGCAACATTGTGCCTCAGTTCAAACAACAGCGTGATCCTGTAGTATTTTCTAGAAATGAAACAAATGTGTCTGAAATGGTTCAGATTCTCAACATCAAAGTATCATAAGCAGCTTCTTTGATGCTTCGTTAAACAAAAGGAGAAATTAGAAAACAAACCCTCATGAAAGCGCTGTATGACTATCAGCTGCATGCATGCGTACTGGAATCCTTTGAAGTTAATATATATACTGTAAAATCAATTACAAACAAGACTGATTGTCAACAAGAAGCGCCCGTCTTTTGATCAAAACAATTTACACTCGCAAACACTTTTTGATGAATCTGATTTGATTAAAACACACAAATCATCAACGCATTTGTCCCCGGGCTCTCCTGACTCTCCAACTTCTCATTAAGCGCCGCTTGAGAATGGATATATCATTACCGCTTTTGTTTGAACTCACAAACGCAAGCGCATTGAGAAGGACAGTCTACAGGCAAACTACAGTGTGTTTGACTTGGACAAAGAGCTCAACCTGTAATTGTTGTTGCTGATATTACAAGTTACTTGGCCTTTAGCTGATGTGAGTAATTGTAGGGGCAGCCTGTCTGAAGTGACCTGGGGATTTGATATATTTTGCCCAAAGGCTGAGAGATTTTGACCTGAGTAGCTTCTTGGTTCCGGCTACAGCCCTTCTGGAGACTAAAACTACTACTTAAAGGCGTAGTTCACCTTAAAATGACAATTCTGTCATCATTTACTCATCTTCAAACCTTTAAGGGTTTAAAATGACTTCATTGCCTGAAACTGGCTACCAGAATCCAAAATGAACACTTGCCAAATGCAAAGTAAAGCTGGAAAATTTTTAGAAATTTGAACATATACACTACTGTTCCAAAGTTTACAGTCAGTAAGATATTATGATTAAGTTATAAAGTTGACATTGCGAGATATAAAGTCAGAATTGTGAGTTCTAAAGTCGGAATTGCAAGATATAAAGTCAGAATTGTGAGTTCTAAAGTCGGAATTCCAAGTTTTAAAGTCGGAATTGCAAGTTCTAAAGTAGGAATTGCGAGGTATAAACTCAGAATTGTGTGTTATAAATTCAGAATTGCGAGTTATAAAGTTGGAATTGCGAGATATAAAGACGGAATTGTGAATTCTAAAGTCGGAATTGCTAGTTATAAAGTTGGAATTGCGAGATATAAAGTCGGAATTGTGAGTTCTAAAGTCGGAATTGCAAGATATAAAGTCAGAATTGTGAGTTCTAAAGTCGGAATTCCAAGTTTTAAAGTCGGAATTGCAAGTTCTAAAGTAGGAATTGCGAGGTATAAACTCAGAATTGTGTGTTATAAATTCAGAATTGCGAGTTATAAAGTTGGAATTGCGAGATATAAAGACGGAATTGTGAATTCTAAAGTCGGAATTGCTAGTTATAAAGTTGGAATTGCGAGATATAAAGTCGGAATTGTGAGTTCTAAAGTCGGAATTGCAAGATATAAAGTCAGAATTGTGAGTTCTAAAGTCGGAATTCCAAGTTTTAAAGTCGGAATTGCAAGTTCTAAAGTAGGAATTGCGAGGTATAAACTCAGAATTGTGTGTTATAAATTCAGAATTGCGAGTTATAAAGTTGGAATTGCGAGATATAAAGACGGAATTGTGAATTCTAAAGTCGGAATTGCTAGTTATAAAGTTGGAATTGCGAGATATAAAGTCAGAATTGTGAGTTCTAAAGTCGGAATTGCAAGATATAAAGTCAGAATTGTGAGTTCTAAAGTCGGAATTCCAAGTTTTAAAGTCGGAATTGCAAGTTCTAAAGTAGGAATTGCGAGGTATAAACTCAGAATTGTGTGTTATAAATTCAGAATTGCGAGTTATAAAGTTGGAATTGCGAGATATAAAGACGGAATTGTGAATTCTAAAGTCGGAAGTGCGAGTTATAAAGTTGGAATTGCGAAATATAAAGTCGGAATTGTGAGTTCTAAAGTCGGAAGTGCGAGTTATAAAGTTGGAATTGCGAAATATAAAGTCGGAATTGTGAGTTCTAAAGTCGGAATTGCAAGATATAAAGTCAAAATTGCAAGTTTTAAAGTCGGAATTGCAAGTTCTAAAGTAGGAATTGCGAGGTATAAACTCAGAATTGTGTGTTATAAATTCAGAATTGTGAGTTCTAAAGTCGGAATTGCGAGTTATAAAGTTGGAATTGCGAGATATAAAGACGGAATTGTGAATTCTAAAGTCGCAAGTTTTAAAGTCAGAACTGCGTGTTATAAAGTTGGAATTGGGTGTTCTAAAGTCAGAGTTGCGAGATATAAAGTCGGAATTGCGAGATATAAAGTGAGAATTGTGAGATAAAGTCGGAAATTGCAAGTTTTAAAGTCGGAATTACGAGTTATAAAGTCGGAATTACGAGATATAAAGTCAGAATTGCAAGTTATAAAGTAAAAATTGCGAGTTATAAATTCCAGATCAGAGGAGAAAAAAAGGCAATATCGCACAATTCTGACTTTACAACTCGCAACTGTGAGTTTATATTTTACAATTCTGAGAAAAAAAAAGAAAGAAAAAAACTCAGAATTGTGAGATAAGTCGCAATATCCTTTTTTATTTTTTATCCAGTGGTGGGCTTCCATAAAATTGATTTTAAAAATGACAGGAAAGATTTTCACACTGCTACAAAATACTGTAGTTCTATTTCAAGAAAATGCTGTTCCTTTGAACTTTTTATTTATCAAAGAATCCTGAACAAAATGTCTCTTGAGCAAGCAAATCAGCATATTAGAATAATTTCTGAAGGCTCATGTGACACTGAAGACTAGAGCAATGATGCTGAAAATTCAGCTTTGCATCACAGAAATAAATTACATTTTAAAAAATATTCAAATAGAAAATGGTTATTTTAAATTGCAATAATATGTCAGAATTTGTCTGAATTTACTAGATTTTTCACCAAATAAATACAGCCTTTTAAGTCAGGAAACTCCAAAAGGACTCTTCTATGAGCAGAAAGGAGTAGTGATACCTTCTGAATTGTGTTTCCTTCTGAAGCATCAGTGAGTGTTTGAACCTTCTGTAATAGTTGCATATCCCTCAGTTGTCCTCAGTGTGAAAAAGATGGATCTCAGAATCATACAGTCATTGTTGGAAAGAGTTCAAATACACAAAAATGCTGAAAATCCAAAGAATTTGTGGGACCTGAAGGACTGTTCAGAAGAACAGCAGGCAGTTTAACTGTTCAGGACAAACAAGGGACTCATGAACAACTATCACTAAACAAAAAAATAAAATAAAAAATCATTCAGGTACGAACACAGTATTATAAATCAATAACTGTGTCATTTTTATAATTGCAAAACTATTATTTTCTCTTGTGGACTATATGTAAATGTCTTTTATGTGAAATATATATCTTATTCAGGTCAGTACTAAGTAAAAAATAAGATCTCTCTTATTTTGGTAAAATAATTAACATTTTGCAGATTCTGCAAGGTGTTTGTAAACTTTTGACCTCAACTGTAAATATCTAAATATTACATATTTTTTACAATTTTCTTTATTTATGTACACAACATTTGCAGATGTGGCAAAAAAAGAGTTAACTTTACTCTGACTTTTTTGCATTAGGCAAGGAAATATTCTTTACAATGTTTTACCCACTTTTCTTACAAATCCTCTGTAGAACTGACTTAATCTACGAGCGAATGAACATGATCTGTGAGTCAAGGACTGGAAAGAGACTAGAGACACACGGGGCACTTGACAATGAGTCCCACTATTGTCCAGCAGCTCAAAGACAGATCGACACCTGGCCGGACACTTCACAACTGCCTTTGACACGGACCGCTTTGGTCCTGTGGACAATAGTCTTTTTGTCACATAAAAAAGACAATCTGCGTCCACTACAAGACACGTGCAGACTGTTCCAGAGCATACAAACCAGATATGATGGATATGAACAACTTCAACATGGTCATTCTGACATTTTACTAAGTGGATTCTAATAACAAGCGCCACCGTTGAGACATTTTACGAAGCTGTAAACAACTTAGAACATCGTTTTCTCCTGAACGAGAACATCATAAAATATTCAGTTCGCTTTATGCTCATAATGATAATCAAACAAACTGCGCACTGCTAAATAAAACTCTGTTTTGCACCTTGTACATGAAAGCTCGGAGCCCTGTTGGCTTTCATCCACGTCGTTCTGTTTGTTGTTCAGCTTCTATCATCTTTGTCAATAAGAGCTATGATCTCGCATTAGCATGCGTCCGGCGAAGGGAAATGGATAAAAGTGGCGTAGCGTTGTCATGGCGACCACATAAATGGCTCTGAGGCCGAACAATGGCCAGCTCTACAGGCCCGAGTCCTGAGAGCCTCTTTCTTCACTGTCAACATCTGTTGCCTCACATTCAGAATTATGGGATGTTCTGCCGATTTTTTTTTTTTTTTTGTGCCGCCACCCTCTTTGAAAAGCGGGCAGACGGCGGAACACACGAGCGCGCTGTGGACATCAGCCAACTTCTGTTTCACAAAAAAACATCCGTGCCTCATATATTTCGGGCTGTTTAGTAAATACATCATCAGTATTGTTCAGGTCAGCGAGGACGGTGCAAAAGCGTGGATTGTTGAAGCCGACTAGCACAGCAAAATGGAAACATTACTTTTTGCTTTCACCGATTACAATTTGGATGGACTGAAAAGGAAAAATGAAAAAAATGTCAGGTTTCAGGCCCCATCATAGCTTAGAAAGTGCACTTGTTAAAATTACAAATTACTTGCTTCTTGCGTCAGACCAAGGCTGCATTTCATTGCTAGTTTTACTTGATCTTAGACACTATAGATCATGACTCATTTATAGATCGATTACAAAACTATACAAGTATTCAAGGGCAGGCATTAAGATGGTTTTGATCCTACCTGTCCTACCTATTTTAACAGGCAATCATCTCAAGCATGGATTGTCGCAAGGCCCTCGGCAATTTTCAATATACATGTTGCTGCTTGGTAATATTATTAGAAAATAGGGGAGTTTTAACAAGACCAGGTGAAATTCTGAATTATCCAAGCTAACAGAGTATGTTAAAATTGTAAAAAGTACAACTTTGTTTATTTAAATGGGGAATCATCTCAATTAACCCCAGTAAAGTATGGAGTGCTGCAAGGATCTGTCTTAGGCCCTCTGCTGTTTTCAATATACATGTTGCCACTTGGTAATATTATTACAAAATATGGGAGTTTTAATAAGACCAGGTGAAATTCTGAATTCTCAAAGCTAACAGAGCATGTTAAAAATGTAAAAAGTACAACTTTGTTTATTTAAATGGGGAATCATCTCAATTAAAGCCAGTAAGGTATGGAGTGCAGCAAGGATCTGTCTTAGGCTCTTTGCTATTTTCAATATACATGTTGTCGCTTGGTAATATTATTACAAAATATGGGAGTTTTAATAAGACCAGGTGAAATTCTGATTTATCTTAGTTAACAGAGTGTGTTAAAGATGCAAAAGTACAACTTTGCTTATTTAAATGGGGAATCATCTCAATTAACACCAATAAAGTATGGAGTGCCACAAGGATCTGTCTTAGGCCCTCTGCTGTTTTCACTATACGTGTTGCCGCTTGGTAATATTATTAGAAAATATGGGAGTTTCAATAAGATTAGCTGAAACTTCTGAATTATCCAAGCTAACAGAATGTTTCAAAAGATGTAAAAGTACAACTTTGTTTATTTAAACAGGGAATCATCTCAATTAATGTCAGTAAAGTATGGAGTGCCACAAGGATCTGTCTTAGGCCCTCTGCTACTTTCAAAATAGTGATATTATTAGAAAATATGGGAATATTAGATAAAACGTGGCATGTTAGACAACAACTTGTCTTTTAAAAATCATATTTCACATTCTTAGAAAAATCACCAATCGCCATCTGATGCAGAAAAACTAGTTCACGCTTTCTTGAGTTTAACACTGGACTATTGAAATTTTAGAGTATGTTAAACATGTAAAAAGTACAATTTTGTTTATTTAAATGGGGAATAATCTCAGTTAATGCCAGTAAGGTACGGAGTGCAGCAAGGATCTGTCTTAGGCCCTATGTTGTTTTCAATATACATGTTGCCGCTTGGTAATATTATTAGAAAATATGGGAGTTTTATTAGGACCAGGTGAAATTCTGATTTATCTTAGTTAACAGAGTTTATCTGTTAAAGATGCAAAAGTACAACTTTGTTTATTTAAACGGGGAATCAGCGCAGCAAGGATCTGTCTTAGGCCCTCTGCAGTTTTCAATATACATGTTGCTGCTTGGTAATACTATTAGAAAATATCGGAGTTTTAATTAGATTAGCTGAAACTTCTAAATTATCCAAGCTAACAGAGTGTTTTAAAGATGTAAAAATACAACTCTGTTTATATAAACAGGGAATCATCTCAATTAGTCTCTATAAGTAAAGTATAGTCTCAAGTTAGTGTTAATAAGTAAAGTATGGAGTGCCACAAGGATCTGTCTTCGGCCCTCTGCTATTTTCAAAATAGTGATATTATTAGAAAATATGGGATTATTAGAAAAAACGTGCATGTTAAACAACAACTTGTCTTTTAAAAATCACATTTCACATTCTTAGAAAACTCGTCAATCACCATCTGATGCAGAAAAGCTAGTTGACGCTTTCTTGTGTTTAAGACTGGACTATCGAAATTTATTAAAATTTAGATTTTTGGGGTCATAAGTCTGACTTCTATGCCTCCTAACATCTGAGCACTAAAATATGTTTCTGTGGGATGTTCTGCCTAATGCAGCATCTCCATCAGCCCTTCCTGAAGTTATAAATGGTAGCAGCACTAGGCAACCACGGGGGTTGAGAACAGGGTAAAATTACAATATGCAAACAGTGTGGCTGTGGTCTGTGGCCATGCGTCTAACCTCAGTTTACCTGCTAGAGTATCACTGGGATGTTTATATACCACAGGAAACCCAACCCACTTGAGCGGTCAGCGGGGTTTAAGCAATCACACTGACCACAGCATCATATCGAAAGCTTTTAGCCCTCTAAACACTATAGCTGTTGGGACGCGAGCCAGTCGACGGGCAGATGTCGGAGTGATGCAAGGAGTGGATTAGGTATCTGCTGCTTTTCATGTGTAAATGAAACGTGAATGTGACTTTTCAAGCAACAGGTTTTTGATGTGGCCATATGAGATGAGAAACGCTGCAACAATGACCTGTAGCCACGGCCAATTCAACGCCACTGACTGAAGCTTTTGTCCTGTGCTGTCCAGCTGGACGACAGCTTATATAAGAGAGAGACACACTGGAAAAAAGGGAGACATACAAAAAGTCTGAGAGAAAGAGATACAGAGAGATTGAATGGGAGTGGAAATCAGATGTAGGTTTTGTCTGATGTGAATGTTGTACTACTGTGAAGCAGCAGGGAATCGCAAAACATGTGCTTTTACCACCTGCTTACACTTCTAACACTGCTATACAGATTCAATATCTGCCGTACCGCTAGAGTTAAACCAAAGGTGCAACAAAGTTCAGGAAACCATGGGTCATCTAAAGCACCATGTGGGCTTGCCATCATTTAAGCTGGACTACACAAATACAAGCTTTACATTTCTGCTTTAATAAATGTAGCATTCTTTTAGACAGGACATTATCCATTCATTTTATGGACATTTGCATTAAAAATAAAACACACTGCAATGTGAAATTGAAAATACAGGTAAAACACCCGTAAAAAATAAACACAGAAAATTCCTTCATGTTAATACAGTACACTGTGCCCTATCTTTTTTAAGTGTACATTTTATAATATTATGTAATAATTTAAAATAATGTATTATTATTTTTAAGTCAAATTATGATAAGACAATTACAATGTATTACAATTACTATTGTACTGTCAAATAAAATAAAAATAACATTAATATTATATAATATTATTATTATTATTATATTATTAATAATTATAATAACAATAACAACAACTATTATTATTATTATTATTATTATTATGTAACTAAATTATATTATATAACTATAATAAATAAATAAATAAATAAATATAATAAGATGAATAATAATTATTTATAACATTTATTTATAATGTCCATTATTTGTAAATAATAATAATAATAATAATAATAAATCTCTTATTATATTTCTATTTTATAATGTATATTATTATTATTATTATTAGTATTATTAACTTTAATTATAAATGTAATATTACTACTGTAATTTATGTAATTTAATATTACTACTGTACTGTAAATTAAATATAATAAATAAATTATAATATCTTATTAATAATAATAATAATAATAATAATAACAACATAATAATAACAATAATAAAATTAATTACTTGTAATAATAATTTATTTACTTATTTATTTTATAATATCCATTATTTGTAAATAATAAATAATGATGATGATAATAACAATAATAAATATTGTTATTATATTTATATTTTGTTATATATAAGCTCATTATTATTATTATTATTATTATTATTATTATTATAAAAACTGCACATTAGCAATACTTATATGTATTATTATTAACTCTAATTTTAAATGTAATATTACTTCTGTAATTAATGTAATTTAATATTACTGCTGTACTAAAAAATTAAATATAATAAATAAAACATAATATCTTAATAATAATAATAATAATAATAATACAAATTAATTACTTGCAATGTTTATGAATGATAATATATATATATGCATATTAATAATACTTAGTAATATGCATTATTATTATTATTATTATTATTATTAATAACTCTAAATATAAATGTAATATTACTACTGTAATTTATTTTTATTGTTATTATTATTATTATTAATAAATAAAATGTTTTAATAATACAAATATGATAATAATATTTAAGTAATATTTATTTACTTTATAACATACATTTTTCATAAATATGAATTATACATATAAATATTGTATTATTATTTTATTTTCATGTTATTTTATGACCATTATCATTATTATTATAATGAATATCATTATGTATTATGATGATGATGATGATTATTATTATTATTATTATTATTAACAACAACAACTCTACAACAACTAATTATTCAAATGAAAAGCAATATACTATTTTACTAGTGAACTGTAAAATAAAATATAATAAATAAAATATAAAATTTGTATAATAATAATAATTATTATTATTAAAATAATATCAACTGCATAACTTTATTTAACTTAATATTTATTTATTCGTTTTATAATATTCATTATTCCTAAATAATAATAATAAATATTTACTTATATATATGGTATTTTTTGGCAGATGAGAAAGGGCAAATCATTAATTTGGAGACAAAAAAAAGTTTTACAATTGCACATTTAATGCAGAACCCAGAACTATCTGAACAAATGCAAGTCACCTCTGAACAATCGCTCTGTCCCAAGCCTATCACAACTAATTACATTTCTTCCGCCAGTTTTGACCAGCTTAGTGCGTTCTGTCACGGTCAACGTGTCATCACCTCCGATCTCCAGATGTCTTTACCGCCGCAGCACTTCAAACAGATCCGCTTCGGCTCGGCCACAAGGAACCAAGCGGTGCTTCTACACAGAAAGAGGAGGCTCACCTCCGGCATCCATATTGATCCAACAAATTTGCCACAAATCATTTTACAAATGCCTAGCGGGGGGCTATAGAAGCGAGTGGAAATGCTCCCATTCAGAGCCGCCATGCTCCTGTGGAGACTGAGCCCCGGTGCCTGGCTTGTTGGATCGCGCTGACAGCCTCTGATCCCCCGACCATCTGTGGGGTGGGCTGGCTCGCGTTCAGGAGCCCTTTGTGTCCTCTGAAGCTCAGTGGATTCAACAGTAACCAAAAATTAGAAAGCAGAAAGACCGGCAAAGAAAGGACCTGGCAGACACCCACAGTTCAATCACAGGCCATTCAGAAGATTAGCATAAACACAGAGCGAACCGCGTGTGCGAACGCTTTCGCAACTTCTGTGAAATATACATTTAGAATATGCGCTAAACGGTCAGCGAACGGATGAAGTGGTTATCGCAAACCAGCTGTGCGGTTCAAAGTCAAGAGACCCATCGGAAGTCATTTGGGACGCGCTTTAGCTCGAGGCGCTCCTTTGAGTGAGGGACGCTGGGATCGGACAGGTGTGGCGTCCGCAGCAGCTGGAGACACTCGTGGGCCGCAGATGTGCGCTGAGGGTCACTGTCATGACCGGCCCGGCTGGTGGCCGTTGGTATTTGGAGAGAGATCGAAAAACAGTTTGCTGACTTGGCCGCTCGCTTTCAGATGGCTTCGATTAATCATTAATCTTAATTGTTTCCAGTGCACAGCCGTTCACGGTTACCGGTCGACCGCAGGGACGACATGCGGTCTGCTTTACTGAGGGAGAAGAAGAGCTACTAATGAAGCTTGATTCATACATTTGTTTGAGAAAAAAAGAAATGTAGGTGATGTTTGCCCCTGGAAAACTCACCACCAGGTGTTGCCAGGATCGTTCCCAGTCTTCTGGGAGGTTTTTAGTATGTTGCTATGGTGTTCTAACTTTTAAGTGTTTTTAGCCTGTTGCTATGGGGTTACTAAGGTGTTTTGGATGTTTTGTAGTATGTTGCTATGGTGTTGTTATGGTGTTCTAGCTTTTAAGCATTTTTTAGCCCGTTGCAATGGGGTTACTAAGGTGTTCTGGGTGTTTTTAGTATGTTGCTATGGTGTTCTAACATTTAAGTCTTTTTTAGCCTGTTGCTATGGGGTTACTAAGGTGTTTTGGGTGTTTTGTAGTATGTTGCTATGGTGTTGTTATGGTGTTCTAGCTTTTAAGCATTTTTTAGCCCATTGCTATGGGGTTACTAAGGTGTTCTGGGTGGTTTTTAGTATGTTTATATGGTGTTGGGTGGTATTTAGTATGTTGCTATGGTGTTGCTAAGGCATTCTAACTTCTAAGTGTTTTAGCGCATTGCTATGAGGTTACTAAGGTGTTCTGGGTGTTTTTTAGTATGTTGCTATGGTATTGTTATGATGTTCTAACTTTTAAGTGTTTTTTAGCCCGTTGCTATGGGGTTACTAAGGTGTTCTGGGTGTTTTTTGTATGTTGCTATGGTGTTGGTAGAATTTAGTATGTTGCTATGGTGTTGCTAAGGCATTCTAACTTTTAAGTGTTTTTAGCCCGTTGCTATGGGGTTACTAATGTGTTCTGTGGGTTTTTTAGTATGTTGCTATGGTGTTGGGTAGTATTTAGTATGTTGCTATGGTGTTGCTAAGGCATTCTATCTTCTAAGTGTTTTACCACAGTGATATGGGATTACTAAGGTGTTCTGGTTGTTTTTAGTATGTTGCTATGGTGTTGGGTAGAATTTAGTATGTTGCTATGGTGTTGCTAAGGCATTCTAACTCCTTTTTCTAGCACATTGCTACAGGGTTACTAAGGTGTTCTGGGTGGTTTTTAGTATGTTGCTATGGTGTTGGGCAGTATTTAGTATGTTGCTATGGTGTTGCTAAGGAATTCTAACTTCTAAGTGTTTTAGCGAATTGCTATGGGGTTACTAAGGTGTTCTAGGTGTTTTTTAGTATGTTGCTATGCTGTTAGGTATTTTTTAGTATGTTGCTATGGTATTGCTAAGGTGTTCTAACTTCTAAGTGTATTTTAACATGTTGCTATACGGTTGCTAAGGTGTTCTGGGTGGTTTTTAGTATGTTGCTATGGTGTTGGATGGTTTGCAGTATGTTGCTATGGTGTTGCTAAGGCATTCTAACTTCAAAGTGTATTTTAACTTGTGGCCATGCGGTTACTAAAATGTTCTATGTGGATTTTAGTATGTTACTATGCTGTTGTGGGGTTTCTAGTATGTTGCTATGCTGTTGATTGTTTTTTAGTATGGTGCTTTGCTGTTGCTAAGGTGTTCTAAATTCTAAGTTTATTTTAACATGTTGCTATGAGGTTACTACGGTATTCTGGGTGGTTTCAGGATGTTGCTATGCTGTTGGGTGTGTTTTAGTATGCTGCTATGGTGTTGCTGAGGTGTTCTAACTTCTAAGTGTATTTTAAGATTCTACTATGCGGTTACTTTTCTGGGTGCAGCTATGGTATTCGAAGTGCATTTTAGCATGTGAACGTAAGACTGATTGCTGAGAATAGCTTGGAAAAGTGAGGTTTTGTACCAGTGTTTAAGCCTTTCAGATTAAAGTAGTGGTTTGTTCAAAGCAAGAGCAAGCGAAACACTGATTGCATTAGCAAACAACACTAATAAATCTCCACAAACACAAGTTAAGAATTTAAACAAAAAAGAAAGAGTAATTTAAACAGGAATAGAGATATTGTATTTTGCAATATCCCATTATGATATGTTACACATTTAACAGTATTATTTAATTGGACTTTCATGCGAGTCACTATATGGTGACTGATGTATGTTTACATGTGCTGTATGGGAAATAAATGAACAGGAAATGGCCGCCAGATGTGTGAAATTATAATTTATAGGGAAGATGGGGCAATTTGCAGAACAGTTGCAACTCAAATAAACCCCCAAACCCCCGTCTCCCCCTCGGTCCTGTAATGGAGTTGTATGGAAGTATGTGTATATTTGCGTAAATATGCGCTAGTGATGGAAAGGTAAAGTGTCAGTGAGGAAAGGTAAACAGGAAGTGTGCATACGCTCCCACAACACACACACAATCACACGCACCCAATATTTGATTTATATTTACATGCACATGTTTACTCACCATTACACGAAAAGTAGCTGCGTCATCTAAAAAAAATGAAAGGAAAAAGGGCTCCGTTTATGTGGTTTTGTGTATTTGTATTCATATATCAGCAATAACTTGCATCAAATGTTTGCTGTAAATCAGTTTACACAAATATTTGTGTAACTTTTAAACAAACAGGTCAGTGAGACACAACAACAGCGGGTTCACTGAGCTCGGCTCACAGTATGTCGGGGGGCCACATCTCATAACCTCCAACATGTGGTCAGCTCCTATTATTTTAACTGCTTCCAGTGACTTTAGATCCCGGTGACCTCCAAGTGCAATCAAGAACAGGAATGGACGCATTAAAACGCCAAGCGCAGGACAGCTTAGGTTACCAACCTACGAAGAACAAAGACAAAACAACATTTTGGGAACGCATTTACTGCAATTCCACTCCTGACGCTAGTAAATAAAACAAAATCAACAAAATATTTAAACAAAAACAGGTTGATTAATTAATTGTGGTTATGTTTGATTAAATGTTTTGACTAGTCATTTGGTATAATGTCCAATTTTATAGAAACCATAAAACAAGGATGGGAAAATGTGAACGAACTTATGAAAGCCAAAAAACAGTAGTGAGACTTAAAAACTCAGTCTAAAATGTATAGAAAATTACATTTTTATAAATTAGAAGATTTTTTGATTTGAAAACAAAACAAGCAAAAAAGTATCAATATCACAGAAAGTATCAATATTTCATTAACTTATTGTTACCTTCACTTTGCATCAATTTATAGAAAATTAAGTGATGCATTACAAGTGATGAATAAGTATATAATTAAAAGCCATTTTCAATTCGAAAACAAAACAAACAAACAAACAAACAAAAACATTGGGGCAGTATCAATATCAACAGCATATCAAATGAAAGTCTGCACTGCTCTGGATGTGCTCTCGAAGCTTCCATGTGTGTTGTTTTTCTTCCTGAAGTTTTTACATGGAAAAAAGTGAAGTGTACTCAGGGGAAGGAGGAGACAAGGGGTGGTGAGGGTGATGCCCAACTGCTAATGTTTACAGCAGCTGTCATTAACAGAGTCTGCTACTTCCTGAAGAGAGAGAGAGAGACGTCCACCAATCTACAGGAGTAACCAATCTATAGGAGAGAGCCTCCAGGGTTATTAATGAAAGCCAGTGACTTTGAGCTACTGACAATTCACAAAACGCTCTGATCATTTTTCTGCACAAAACACCCTAGCAACCAAGTTAGAACCATCTAGCATAAGTCACCCAAAACCACCTTAGCAACACCCTAGAACGCGTATGACATGCCCTAGCAACTACATGGAATGTCCAGAAAACCCTAACAACACCCTAGCAACCTCATACAACACCTTAGAAATGTCCTAGCAACTGCCTGGTTCCAAACACTTAAAACAACCTACAACAATAGCAACCACCAAGAACACCAGCAATTTTCCAGAACAGTCTAGCAAAACCTTAACAACATTGTAGAAAACCTTAAAATGCAACAAACTATAATGTCCAGAACACCCCAACAACTTCATAGAATGCCTTAAAATGCTCTAGCAACTAAATATAATGTTCAGGACACCCTAGCAACACCCTAACATCATAGAACACCTTAAAATGCATTAGCAACTAAATATAATGTCCAGAACACCCTAGCATCACCCTAACAATGTCATAGAACAACTTAAAATTCTCTAGGAACTAAATATAATGTGCAGAATACCCCAGCAATTTCATAGAACACCTTAAAATGCTGTAGCAACAAACTATAATGCACAGAACACCTTAACAACACCCTAACAACCTAGTAACAAACTACTATCCAGAACACTCTAACATCCTCATAGAACACCTGAAAAATATGTAGCAACAAACTATAATGTGCAGAACACCCCAAGCAACACCCTAAAAACATCATAGAACACATTATAATGCTCTAGCAACAAACTATAATATCCGGAACACCCTAGAAACGTTGCAACAACGTCATAGAACACCTTCAAATGCAGTAGCAACTAACTACAACAGTAAGTACAAAGTAAGTGTTGCTAGAACACCTTAGCAACACCCTAACAACAAAACAGAACACCTAAAATACTCTAGCAACAAACTGTAATGTCCAGAAAACCCTAACAGCACCCTAACAATCTCACAGAACACCTTGAAATACTCTAGCAACAAACTATAATGTACAGAACACCCTCATATAACACATTACAATGCTGTAGCAACAAACTATAATGCCACAAACACAAACATAGAACACCTAAAAATGTTCTAGCAACAAACTGCAATGTCCAAAACACCCCAATAACACAATAGCAAACTCACAAAACACCTTGAAATGTTCTAGCAACAAACTTAATGTCGAACACACTAACAGCCTCATATAACACCTTAAAACGCAGTAGCAACAAACTATAATGCCCAGAACACCCCAACAGCAGCATAATAACATCATTAAAAACTGTAAACACCCTAACAACATCACAGAACACATTAAAATGATCTAGCAACACATTATAATGTCCAAAACAACCTCACAGAACCAGAATACCCAAACAACCTCACAGAACACCTTAAAATGCTGTAGCAAACAAGCTATAATGTCCAGAACACCCTAGAAACACCTTAACAACCTTATAGAACACCTTAAAATGCTGTAGCAAACAAGCTATAATGTCCAGAAAACCATAGCAACACCCTAACAACCTCACAGAACACCTTAAAATGCTGTAGCAAACAAGCTATAATGTCCAGAAAACCATAGCAACACCATAACAACCTCACAGAACACATTAAAATGCTCTAGCAACAAACTATGTCCAAAACACCCTAACAACCTCACAGAACACCTTAAAATGCTCTAGCAACAAACTATGTCCAAAACACCCTAACAACCTCACAGAACACCTTAAATGTTGTAGCAACAAACTATGTCCAAAACACCCTAACAACCTCACAGAACACCTTAAATGCTGTAGCAAACAAGCCATAATGTCCAGAACACCCTAACAACCTCGTAGAACACTTTAAAATGCTGTAGCAAACAAGCTATAATGTCCAGAACACTCTAGAAACACCTTAACAACCTTATAGAATACCTTAAAACACTGTAGCAAACAAGCTATAATGTCCAGAACACTCTAGAAACACCTTAACAACCTTATAGAACACCTTAAAATGCTGTAGCAAACAAGCTATAATGTCCAGAAAACCATAGCAACACCATAACAACCTCACAGAACACCTTAAAATGCTCTAGCAACAAACTATGTCCAAAACACCCTAACAACCTCACAGAACACCTTAAATGCTGTAGCAAACAAGCCATAATGTCCAGAACACCCTAACAACCTCGTAGAACACTTTAAAATGCTGTAGCAAACAAGCTATAATGTCCAGAACACTCTAGAAACACCTTAACAACCTTATAGAATACCTTAAAACGCTGTAGCAAACAAGCTATAATGTCTAGAACACCCTAGCAACACCCTAACAACCTTATAGAACACCTTAAAATGCTGTAGCAAACAAGCTATAATGTCTAGAACACCCTAGCAACACCCTAACAACCTCACAGAACACCTTAAAATGCTTTAGGAACAAACTATGTCCAAAACACCCTAACAACCTCACAGAACACCTTAAAATGCTGTAGCAAACAAGCCATAATGTCCAGAACACCCTAACAAACTTAAAGAACACCTTAAAATGCTGTAGCAAACAAGCTATAATGTCTAGAACACCCTAGCAACACCCTAACAACCTCACAGAACACCTTAAAATGCTGAGGCAAACAAGCTATAATGTCCAGAACACTCTAGAAACACCTTAACAACCTTATAGAATACCTTAAAACGCTGTAGCAAACAAGCTATAATGTCTAGAACACCCTAGCAACACCCTAACAACCTTTAGAACACCTTAAAATGCTGTAGCAAACAAGCTATAATGTCTAGAACACCCTAGCAACACCCTAACAACCTCACAGAACACCTTAAAATGCTGTAGCAAACAAGCCATAATGTCCAGAACACCCTAACAAACTTAAAGAACACCTTAAAATGCTGTAGCAAACAAGCTATAATGTCTAGAACACCCTAGCAACACCCTAACAACCTCACAGAACACCTTAAAATGCTGTAGCAAACAAGCTATGTCCAGAACACCCTAGCAACCTCCCAGAACACCTTAAAATGCCATAGCAAATATATAGAATGTCCTGGCAAACGCACAGAACAGCCTAGCTTTAATAATGCCATAGCCACAACCTAGCACACTCAAGCAATTCCCCAGAACAGCCTAGCAACCACACAGTCATACCCTGGCAACCATCAAGAGCATCTAGCTTTGTGATGATTCTAGCACTCATTACTTCAGAAATGTAAAAACTTGGTTGTTTATTGCACTGGAGTGTGGACTGTTGAACTGTCATATTGAAGCATAAATCCATAAAGCTGAAATGTGAGCCCTGTTTTGGAACATGATGATATTTCTTGAAGTCCGGCTGTTTGTGTGAGACTAGCGGTCCCTCAGAAACCCAATCCATCCACACAGTTCATCTCTCATAAAGGAGCCTCATGAGTGATGTGGAGCGGTAGAAGTTATAGCGACCCAGGGACACACAACTCTTTCCCCTTCCTCAAACACCAGTCATCCTCTCGCAGTGGATTTCAGAGGACTATCATCGACGTTCCCACATGTGTTCATATCATTTAATGCCATCCTTTAAAAAAATACATCACTACACAGGTGTAAGAGTGAAGACACAACTTTTCCAGAACACACATAATGGATGTTTTTTTAAAATCCTGGAACAAAATGAACTCTGCACCTGTATTAGTTTGCGAGTAAACATTTGTGGATACTTTCTAAGACGTAACTCACAAATATACAATTAAGTCTGAAAAAGAATCTTTAAAAAAGAAATCATCTTCATATTTCTTATAATCAGTACAAATAATTAAGAAATAAAATGTAAAATAAGGTGTATAATTCTTATATAATACTGTATATATATATATATATATATATATATATATATATATATATATATATATATATATAATAAAATTATACAAATTATATAATTATTTTGTGAAATATACATAGACAATGAGAAAAAATTATTACTAATAATACTGAAACAAAAATATTTGATCACATATAAAAATATAACTTTTTTTGAAAAACAGGTTTTAAAAGATACACACACACACACTCCAAATAATAAAACCATGTAAAATTAGATGTCTAATTATTATATAATACAGTATAAAATAATATATAATAAAATTATGCAAATTCTATAAATATTTTTGTGAAATATACATTTCTGAAAAAATGAGGATACTTTCTAAGACATGACTCACAAATATACAATTTAGTTTTAAACAGAATCTTTCTAACATAAAAAAAATGTATATAGACAATGAGAAAAATGTATTAATAATAATACTTAAACTATATATATAATTCATATATAATGGTATTTAGAAATTAATATAAAAAATTAATATATATATATATTTTTTTTTTTATATACATTTTTTTGAATATATATTAATTTATATATGAAAAATTAGATATGAAAATTATAAATAATATTAATACTCCAAATAATTTTAAAATAAAATGTAAGATATTTAATATATAAAATAATATTGTTAAATAATTGTATTATATATATATATATATATATATATATATGTACAAATATACAATTTAGTGTTAAAAATATTTTTTTACAAATAACATTAATATTCCAAATAATTAAAAAATAAAAAGTAAGATATAAAATATTTACAATATTATAATATTTAAGCAATATATGTAAATTATTATATAATACATAAAATACATACATATTTATAAAATAAGTAATATATATTAAAGATATATATTATACAAAATTATAAAATAAATAATATATATTAAAATTATACAAATTATATAATCATTGTGAAATATACTTTTCTGAGGAATTTATCACATATCATAAATTCTTTAAAACAAATATTGGAAACTAAGTTAAAGATAAACAAATAATACATAAATAATAGAAATTTTTCAATTATAACCATTCTAAATAAATATTTTTGAATATATCATAAGTACATTAGTTTTATCACTAAAGTATCCCTTATAATCAGTCGTCAGTTTCCTGAACAAGGTGTAAAGAGGTTTAAGTGATTAATATGTTGCACAAATGTTCAAGCAACGCTCCAATTTCCGCTGAAACTTCCAGTGGGCATCTGAAAGGCAGCGCTGCGCAATGAGAGAAATATAGCGCTCCGCTCCGCTCCTGCCTGCAGATTTTTCTCATAAAAAAAAAAGCCTTTGATAGTTTAGCCATCTGGTCAGAGCCTTGGAAAAATCCTCATAAAAGAGGCCCAAATAAGGTCAGAGGTCACCCCCTCCCAGGGTCAGGAGGCCCTTGAAGGTTGTTATAGTGGACTTTGCTGAAGTTGTCAACCACAAAAGTCCACATGAAAAATTAAACACGTATTTCATTACAGTTAACAAAAGCTCTCCGGTTTGAAACGGCAGATCGGCCACAAAATTGATCTGCGGCTGTTTGGAAAATGAGATTAGGCCAAATATATCACATGTAATCAGCGGGGACATTGATTTGATGTGTCTAGAAGCTTGTCTTTCTTAAGAATAAGCCACTGGACTGAATGTTAATGATATGTTTCCTTGCAACACAATGTAAAATGTCCATCTGAGGCCATAGATCATGATTTGTTTTGGCGTACGCTGTCGTTTATCAACTAGTGCCATGACTCTACACATTCCAGACATAGCTGCCGTTTAAGACTGGTTAATCTGGGAGATCTGGAAAGAGACACGGATCGGCGGATATAACGTCCTCGGATAACCAGACCCCACTGGTGGGACCGAAGGGGCATGCCTTAATACGATTTCGGCCTGCAATTCATGTCATTTGTTGGCAAAACAGGTTGGTTACAATTGCTAACATTAGTAAAAAATAAATAAATAAATAAATAAATAAATAAAAGGTTTTTTTATTTTATTTTATTTTATTTTTTTTATGTGCACTTTCTAAATAATTAATAAATAAATAAATAAAACATTTTTCAATTAAATAAAATAGAATTAAATAAAATGAAGTTAAACATAAAAACAAACCATACAGTTTGACTTTTTATTTGGACTTTTTAAATCAATAAATAGTAAATGAATGAATGAATGAATGAATGAATAAAACATTTTAACTTTTTTATGGGAACTATTAAAATAAAATAAAATAAAATAAAATAAAATAAAATAAAATAAAACATAAAAACAAATCACACAGTTTGACTTTTTATTTGGATTTGTAAATAAATAAATAATCAATCTATCTATCAATCAATCAATCAATCAATAAATACATAAATAAAACATTTTAACTTTTTTATGTGGACTTTTTTTAATTAAATAAAATAAATAACATGAAGTTAAACATAAAAACCATACAGTTTGACTTTTTAGTTGAATTTGTAAATAAATAAATAAATAAAATATATATATATTTTTTTACTTTTTAAATAAAATATATATAACAAAATATAAAAACAAATAATACAGTTTGACTTTTTATTTGGACTTTTTAAATCAATAAATAATCATTCAATCAATCAATCAATCAATCAATCAATCAATCCATCAATAAAACATTTTAACTTTTTTTTATATGGACTTTATGTGGAAATAAAAATCATACAGTTTGACTTTTTATTTGGATTTTTAAATAACAAATAAATAAAACATTACATTTTTTAAATGTGGATTTTTTAAATAAAATAAATAAAACAAAACATAAAAACAAATCATAAAGTTTGACTTTATTTGGACTTTTTAAAATAAATAATAAAATAATTAATAAAACACTTGCACTTTTTTATGTGAACATTTTAAATAAAAAAAACAGAGTTTGAAATTTTTTGGATTTTTAAATAAATACATAATAAGTAAATAAATAAATAAATAAATACATAAATAAATAAATAAACCACTTTTATGTGGACTTTTTAAATAAAATGAAATACAATTAAATACAATTGAATTTTAAATAAATTAATAAATAGATAATGAATGAATAAATGAATTAATGAATGAATGAATTAATAAAACATTTAATTTTTTTATGTGTACTTTTTAAATAAAATCAAATAAAACATAAAAACAAACCATACAGTTAATATTATTATTTATTTATTTATTTATTTTTTACTTTACAGCTGTAAATGGTAAATAATATAAACGCTAAGATGAAGTACAGCCACATTGGTAAAACATTTGTATGTGTTCCAGTGGAATAAAACTACACTGATGACAAATAACAAAGAGGTTCATTCACCTAAAACAATAGTGTCAGCACAAAAACTATGATTTAGACAAACACAGTCTTCACAGTACTGCTTGTAAAGCCTTTACTGCCATTGTATGTGACTCGATTGCAAATGCTGATTTATATTAAACCCAGAACAATCCTGTAAAGGTCTGAACGATTTCACATTTTATGAAATGTTTGGATTAGTTTTTGGTCTCCTGAACTAGCAGCTAAATCTGAAGAGCTTCAGAAATATGGGTTGGTTTAGAAACTCGTAAACTTCTTATCATCTCCAGAAGGTATAATGGTGGAACGACAAGCCTGTGGTTAACCCTGAGCTGATCCAGGGCTTGTTATTACAAAATGACTGCAGATGAAAGGCAGGCACTTTATTGAAGCTACTGCAGCTTTTAGGAGTTCACTTTTTCATCTTTTTACATGGGATTCAGGATGCTTTGGATCTTATGTCACTAAAGAAACACTCTAAGAAACCTAAACAACTGACTGAAAGTACAGTATGCTTTGTAAATACCATGCTAGCATCAAAATACCATTGTATGTCCGTATTAGACTGTAATGCCAAAGAGGAAGCGAAAATAAACTACTAATATACTACTCATGCAGTCAAATAAAATGTCACATTTATTTCTATTGACATACTGCAAAATTATTAAGTTAAGAAATAGATAAAAATAAGAAATGGAGATAATATCATTTTTATAAATAAAATAAAATAAAATAAAAGTCACATTTATTTCTGTCACCTACTGCAAAATTATTATTAAATTAAGAATAAAATACAATTCATAATATAATTATAAAATATAGGGATTAAATAATTCTTAAAATAAATAATGGTCAAAATAATAATAATTAACAATACATTACATATATAAAATATGTAAACAATTAAAAAAAAAATTCATATATGAAAAAAGCCCCTTTTTGCAATAAAAGTGTTAAGTTTAATAATAATTCTGTATTGCTCACATTTTCTAAAATAAAATAAAATAAAATAAAATAAACCCAAAATCCGAAGTTAAAAAAAAATGTTTTCATATATCCCTCTAATGCCAAAGCATTTTTTTTTTGTAGGAATAGAGGTTTTGGTTATAAAAGTGTCATGTTTTCTAAAATAAAATAAAAAAATAAAACAAATGTAAAAAAAAAAAAAAAAAAAGAGTAAGTGAAAATATATTACTAATACAATAAAATAAAATGTCACATTTATTTCTATCACATACTGCAAAATTGTTATTAAATTAAGAATAAAATATAATTTATAATTTAATTATAAAATATAAGGATAATATATATTTTTTTCTAAAATAATATTCTTAACAAAAGATAACGGTCAAAATAAAGATAATAATACATTACATATATAACATTTGTAAAAAACAATAAATAAATAAATAAAATAAATAAATAAAAAATATTTAATATATGAAAGAAGCCCTTTTTTGCAATAAAAGTGTTACGTTTACTAATAATTCGGTATTAGTCACTTTTTATCAAATAAAATGAACTAAAATAAATACAGAAACCTAATATCTGAAATTAAAAAAATACTAATAATATATATATATATATATATATCGTAAGACTAGAGGTTTTGGTTATAAAAGTGTTAAGTATTCTGTATTGGCCATGTTTTGTAAAATAAATGTAAAAAAAATATATATAATAAGATAAAATAAAGAGTTTTGGTTATAAAATGTTAAGTGTTCTGTATTTCTTACATTTTCTAAAATAAAATATAAAATAAAAGGAAAAAAATAAAATAAAATAGTAATAATAACAATAATAATATAAAAATGTTAGGTGTTCTGTATTTCTCACATTTTCTAAAATAAATAAATGAATAAATGTAAAAATATATATATAATATAAAACAAAATAAAGAAATAAGAAAATACAATTAAACAAAATATATAAACCTAATATCTGAAAATTTAAAAAAAAGTTTTCATTAATTCCTCTAATGCCAAAGCACATTTTTTCATAAGAATAGAGGTTTTGGTTATAAAAGTGTTTTCTAAAATCAAATCAAATCAAATAAAATAAATAGAAAATACAATGAAATAATAACCAAAAAAATGCATTTTAAAAAATTAAATAAGATAATAATAATAATAATAATATATAAAATAAAATAAAAATATATATAACCTCTAATGCCATATTTTCCTAGCTGTTCCACAATTCCTGTTCCCAAACAAAAAAAACAAACAAAAAAAAAAAGTTAATTATGAGAAGACGCATTATAAACATTTCCCTGAGATCGCTCTATCAGTCAAGTTCCTGTTCCTCATGTCGCAAAAATACAAACACATGTTTAGCGCTGGTCTACTCGTCATCGCGGAAAAATATGAACCAGATGCGTCCATCAGGATGAGCCCTGATCTGCGAACGCAGTCTCTTCAGCTCATCAGATATATTTACCTCTGCGGTGTATTGATACTGGCTTCAGAACCGCAGCCATTGACTCTACGCCTCGCTTCAAACCAATAGAGGCAACAGCAAATGATACTAGCAGGGGTGTCCGGTTTCTAAGGGAACAGCGAGGCTTCTGGGATACGATGTGCTCCATTTAACACCACGGATAGACATGACTGACCTAAACTATACACATACATACAACAGAGCACTCACAGCACAACATCAAGCGTGAACTATGAAGCTCTTGGGTTTCCTGTGAGGACACACACCGAGGGAGGCACTGTGTACATCGATTTATGGCTGACTAAAAAGTAATATAAAAAATAATACAATTAATAATTTAATAAGAAAAAGACCCAAGACCCTAAAGACAAAATGTAAAAAAATAATAATGATAATATAAAATACAATTAATAATTATGAAGAGGAAAAACAACCCGAGACAACTTAACACTAATAATTAAAACAAAATAAGAAATAAGAAATAAAATGAATGAATAAATAAATAAAAAGAGAAAAAAAGTCCAGACTTAATAAAATAAAGTAAATAAATGAGCGAGTGAATGGACAAACGAACAAATAAATAAATAAAAAAATAAAAAGAGAAAATAAAAGTAAAATAATTGAATAAATAAATTAACTGAAAAACACAGACTTTAAAATAAAATCAAATAAAATGAATGAATAAATTAATTAATAAATAAAAAAAAGAAAAAGCCTAGACTTAAAATAAATGAATGAATGAATACATAAATAAAAATAGAAAAAAGCCCAGATTTAATTACATAAAATAAATTAATGAACGAATGAATGAATGAAAGGACAAACAAATGAAAAAATAAATAAATAAATAATAAAATAATTGAATGAATGAATGAATAAATAAATAAATAATTTAAAAGCCCAGACTTTAAAATAAAATAATATTAATTAATTAATTAATTAATAAAAAGAGAAAAAGCCCAGACTTAACAAAATAAATTAAATAATCAATTAAAGTGAAATAATAAAATAACTATTAATAAAATAAAATACAAATAATAATTAATAAAAATAACCCAGAATAAATAAATAAATACAACACAAAAAGAACACGGACTTCACATAATAAAATGAAACAAATAAAACCAATTTTCCCACTAAAATTATGAAAACAGAAATTCCCATTTTCATTAAAATACATTTTTAGACAGAAAGACAGACAGACAGAAAAAATAGAATAAAATAAACTAGATAAAAAAGTTAGTCAAGACAAACTTTAAGTTGCCTTGTGAAAACCGGACCAGAAAGTTTAAAACGTTTTTTAAAAGTTTTACATTTTTGAAGTTTAAAGTTGTTTTAAAAGTTTCATGTTTGATAGATAGATAGATAGATAGATAGATAGATAGATAGATAGATTAGCATGTTGCTAGCATGAGTAGCATGTTACTAGCATGCTTCTAGCATGATTAGCAAGTTGTTAACATGTTTCTAGCATGAATCTAACATGAATAGTATGTAGCAAGTTGTCAGCATGTATCTTGCATGATTAGCATGTTACCAGCAAGTTGTTAGCATGTTTCTGGGATGATTAACAAGTTGCTGGCATGTTTCTAGCATGATTTTAGCATGATTAACAAATTACTAGCATGTTGCTAACATTATTAGCAAGTTACTATCATGTTTCTAGCATGATTAGCAAGTTACTAGCATGTTGTTAGCATGATTAACTAGTTGTCATCATGTTTCTAGCATGAATAGCATTTTACCAGCAAGTTGCTAGCATGTTTCTGGGATGATTAACAAGTTGCTAGCATGTTTCTAGCATGATTAACATGTTATCAGCAAGTTGCTAGCATGTTTCTAACATGATTGGCAAGTTACTAGCATGTTTCTAGCATGATTAGCAAAGTAGGTTGTATGTTTCTAGCATGATTAGCAAAGTGGGTAGTATGTTTCTAGCATGATTAACAAGTTACTAGCATGTTGCTAGCATGATTAGCAAGTTGCTAGCATAATTAGAAAGTTGCTAGCATGAATCTAGCATGAATAGAATGTAGCAAGTTGTCAGCATGTATCTTGCATGGTTAGCAAGTTGCTGACATGTTTCTAGCATGATTTTAGCATGATTAACAAATTACTAGCATGTTGCTAGCATTATTAGCAAGTTACTAGCATGTTTCTAGCATGATTAGCAAGTTACTAGCATGTTGCTAACATGATTAACTAGTTGCCAACATGTTGCTAGGATGATTAGCAAGTTACTAACATGTTTCTAGCATGATTAGCAAGTTACTAACATGTTTCTAGCATGATTAGCCAGTTACTAGCATGTTTCTAACATGGTTAGCAAGTTACTAACATGTTTCTAGCATGATTAGCAAAGTGGGTAGTATGTTTCTAGCATGATTAGCAAGTTACTAGCATCTTGCTAGCATGATTAACTAGTTGCCAACATGTTTCTAGCACGATTCTAGCATGATTAACAAGTTACTAGCATGTTGCTAGCATGATTAACAAGTTGCTAGCATGAATATAGCATGAATAGCATGTTGCTAGCATGATTAGAAAGTTGCTAGCATGAATCTAGCATGAATAGCATGTAGCAAGTTGTCAGCATGTATCTTGCATGGTTAGCAAGTTGCTGGCATGTTTCTAGCATTATTTTAGCATGATTAACAAATTACTAGCATGTTGATAGCATTATTAGCAAGTTACTAGCATGTTTCTAGCATGATTAGCAAGTTACTAGCATGTTGCTAACATGATTAACTAGTTGCCAACATGTTGCTAGGATGATTAGCAAGTTACTAACATGTTTCTAGCATGATTAGCCAGTTACTAGCATGTTTCTAACATGGTTAGCAAGTTACTAACATGTTTCTAGCATGATTAGCAAAGTGGGTAGTATGTTTCTAGCATGATTAGCAAGTTACTAGCATCTTGCTAGCATGATTAACTAGTTGCCAACATGTTTCTAGCACGATTCTAGCATGATTAACAAGTTACTAGCATGTTGCTAGCATGATTAACAAGTTGCTAGCATGAATATAGCATGAATAGCATGTTGCTAGCATGATTAGAAAGTTGCTAGCATGAATCTAGCATGAATAGCATGTAGCAAGTTGTCAGCATGTATCTTGCATGGTTAGCAAGTTGCTGGCATGTTTCTAGCATTATTTTAGCATGATTAACAAATTACTAGCATGTTGATAGCATTATTAGCAAGTTACTAGCATGTTTCTAGCATGATTAGCAAAGTGGGTAGTATGTTTCTAGCATGATTAGCAAGTTACTAACATGTTGCTAGCATGATTAGAATGTTACTAGCATGATTAGCAAGTTGCTAGCATGAATCTAGCATGATTAGCAAGTTGCTAACATGCTGCTAGCATGATTAGCAAGTTACTAGCATGTTGCAAGCATGATTAGCAAGTTGCTAACATGCTGCTAGCATTATTAGCAAAGTGGGTAGTATGTTTCTAGCATGATTACCAAGTTACTAGCATGTTTGTAGCATGATTAGAATGTTACTAGCATGCTGCTAGCATGATTAGCAAGTTACTAGCATGTTGCAAGCATGATTAGCAAGTTGCTAACATGCTGCTAGCATTATTAGCAAAGTGGGTAGTATGTTTCTAGCATGATTACCAAGTTACTAGCATGTTTGTAGCATGATTAGAATGTTACTAGCATGCTGCTAGCATGATTAGCAAGTTACTAGCATGTTGCAAGCATGATTAGCAAGTTGCTAACATGCTGCTAGCATTATTAGCAAAGTGGGTAGTATGTTTCTAGCATGATTACCAAGTTACTAGCATGTTTGTAGCATGATTAGAATGTTACTAGCATGATTAGCAAGTTGCTAGCATGAATCTAGCATGAATAACATGTTGCTAGCATGAATCTAGCATGAATAGCATGTTGCTAGCATGATTAGCATGTTATTAGCATATTGTTAGCATGATGATCGTGTTAGTTTGAATGAGTTTGAATGGATTATAATAGTAGATTTGAGTCTGAAGGGATTGTGGGAGTTTTGTCAGTGTGAGTTTGAATAGTCTTGGCTCACTTGAACATTCCCTCAATGGAAGTCTATGGGATTTTTCACACTTTTAATTGTTATTTTTAGGAAAATCGTAAGTCCGATCAGTTTGAAAAGATACAGCACACTCGGTCAGATCAGTCTGAAGATCTGAGTTTGGAGTTTGTCGAGTTAAAGCTCTAGGAGGAGATACAGTCGACAGATTTAGTCTCAGAAGATGTAGTTTAAACAGCATTTCAGTAAGTTGCCTTTCTCAAAAATAGAATAAAATACAATTCAGAAGAGAAAAGTAGCACAGACGCTTTTCAGTGAAATTAGGAGAACGGAAATTTCCATTAGAGCATTTAAACAAAAGCCCATGAGTATTTATCATTCCTGAGGTTTGAGCTCGTTCAAATAAAGCAACGCGAGCGTCTGATTAAAAAAATCGGCGGGAAATTCCACGTGACACTCGCAACTAAAGGGGCATTTTCTCATAATCAGCTTGATCGGAGAGAGGGAAAACAAACAAACAGTATTTCTCACAGAGCTCTGCCTGAGGGGGACGGGGGTCTTCATTACTCCATGCGCTTATTAATCTTCTCTAATTGCAGGTTTCTGTTTCTCAGACTGCGGCAGCTGCATTTTTATCATTTGTCATGAGTTCGGAGTCCAGCTGGCCATCTACGGCTCTAGTGATAACACGCCTCTGAAGTAATGACCCAAAAAATTACAAAAACGAATTATTTCATTATTTACTCACAGATCCTTCCCATGCAGCTCTCAGACGCCGAACAGAACAAAGGAACGAATAAAAATGGCCTTAAAAACATTTATATAACCTATATTTACTCAATATTTCACAAAGAATTACTAGAAAGACTGAAAGAGCATTTTCTTTTTTATTATTATTATTCTTATGTTTTTTTTTATATTAGTGCATCAAATTAAACTAAATTAAAATGACAACTATAAAATAAATTTTATTTTTTTATACAAATAGACAAAAATATTTTTAAATATATAAATAAATAAAGATGACAAAAAGAACACAGATCTAAAAATAATTTGTTTAATGAAAATATTTAAAATGAGAACTATATATAAAAGACAAGTTTTTAAATGTATTTTATTTTATATTTTTATTTTATTTCTATGCTTTTAATTTTACTTTAAGTATATATATAGAAAGAGAGAGAGAGAGAGAGAGAGAAAGAGAGAGAGAGAAATTTTATGTTTTATTTTATTTCAAGAAGCAAAAAGTAATTTTTTTAATGGTTTTATATAATTTTTTATGTTAAGTATAATAACCATGTATTGAAGCGGTATTATTATTTAGTATTATTAATATACTTTTATAGCTATTATTATTATTTCAATTTTATTTTTATAATTTAATAATATTTATTTTTAATTAAGGTTTTTGTAATTTTTGGTGTGTTCATTTTTATTTCTTTTTTTTATTTTATTAGTGTTTATTATTTTAGCTGTATATAGCTTTTTAAATAAAAAAAAAGTTGTTATTTTAGTTTTATTTTACATTTTATTTTATTTCAAAACATTTTTTATGGTTGTAGTAAAAAATATATATATATATATATGTTCATACAAATTTAAAATTTATTTAATTCATTATTTTATTTTTTTATATTCAAATTTTAACACATTTTTTTTAATGGTTTTAGTAAATGATAAAAATTATCATTATTAATCATAATTATTATTTATTATTATTATTAATAATAATAATAATAATAATAATAATAATAATTTATTTTTTATTTATTTTTTATGGTTTTAGTAAATGATAAAAATATGTTCTTAAGTCATTCAGTACATCTGTGTGACAAATAAACCCAAAATTAAATCATTCATAAATATTCAACATTTATTTATTTTTATTAGTTTTTTTTTTTAATTTCAACAAATTTTTTATGATTTCATTAAATTACTAAAACCCTGTTCTAAAGTCATTCAGTACATCTGTGTGACAAATAAACCCAAAATCAAATTATTTATAAAAATTCAACATTTATTTATTTTATTATTATTGTTATTATTATTATTTTTTTATTACAGTGCACTGTGTCTGTGTGACAAATAAACCTGGAATTGAATTGAAAAAAACTATATTTATTTAATTATTTTATTTTATTTCATTTTTATTTTCTATTTATTTCAACGCATTTTTTATGCATCTTCTGAACTCATTCAGTACATCTATGTCACAAATAAACCCAAAATTAAAAAATTACACACACAAATTCAACATTTATTTATTTTATCATTTTATTTTTATTATTATTTTTTTATTTTTTTATTTCAATACATTTTTATGCTTTTAGTAACTGATAAAAACATCTTCTGAAGTCATTCAGTACATCTGTGTCACAAATAAACCCAAAATTAAAAAAATTACTCACACAAATTCAACATTTATTTATTTTATAATTTTATTTTTATTATTATTTTTTTATTTCAACACATTTTTATGCTTTTAGTAACTGATAAAAACATCTTCTGAAGTCATTCAGTACATCTATGTCACAAATAAACCCCAAATTAAAAAAATTACTCACACAAATTCAACATTTATTTATTTTATAATTTTATTTTTTATTATTATTATTATTTTTTTTATTATTTCAACACATTTTTATGCTTTTAGTAACTGGTAAAAACATCTTCTGAAGTCATTCAGTACATCTGTGTCACAAATAAACCCAAAATTAAAAAATTACTCACACAAATTCAACATTTATTTATTTTATAATTTTATTTTTATTATTATTTTTTTACTTTTTTATTTCAACACATTTTTATGCTTTTAGTAACTGATAAAAACATCTTCTGAAGTCATTCAGAACATCTATGTCACAAATAAACCCCAAATTAAAAAAATTACTCACGCAAATTCAACATTTATTTATTTTATAATTTTATTTTTTATTATTATTATTTTTTTTTTTATTATTTCAACACATTTTTATGCTTTTAGTAACTGGTAAAAACATCTTCTGAAGTCATTCAGTACATCTGTGTCACAAATAAACCCAAAATTAAAAAATTACTCATACAAATTCAACATTTATTTATTTTATAATTTTATTTTTATTATTATTTTTTTACTTTTTTATTTCAACACATTTTGATGCTTTTAGTAAATGATAAAAACATCTTCTGAAGTCATTCAGTACATCTGTCACAAATAAACCCAAAATTAAAAAAATTACTCATACAAATTCAACATTTATTTATTTTATAATTTTATTTTTTATTTGTATTATTTTTTTTTATTATTTCAACACATTTTTATGCTTTTAGTAACTGATAAAAACATCTTCTGAAGTCATTCAGTACATCTGTGTCACAAATAAACCCAAAATTAAAAAAATTACTCACACAAATTCAACATTTATTTATTTTATAATTTTATTTTTTATTATTATTATTATTTTTTTTATTATTTCAACACATTTTTATGCTTTTAGTAACTGGTAAAAACATCTTCTGAAGTCATTCAGTACATCTGTGTCACAAATAAACCCAAAATTAAAAAATTACTCACACAAATTCAACATTTATTTATTTTATAATTTTATTTTTTATTATTATTATTATTATTTTTATTATTTCAACACATTTTTATGCTTTTAGTAACTGGTAAAAACATCTTCTGAAGTCATTCAGTACATCTGTGTCACAAATAAACCCAAAATTAAAAAATTACTCATACAAATTCAACATTTATTTATTTTATAATTTTATTTTTATTATTATTTTTTTACTTTTTTATTTCAACACATTTTTATGCTTTTAGTAACTGATAAAAACATCTTCTGAAGTCATTCAGAACATCTATGTCACAAATAAACCCCAAATTAAAAAAATTACTCACGCAAATTCAACATTTATTTATTTTATCATTTTATTTTTATTATTATTTTTTTATTTTATTATTTCAACACATTTTTATGCTTTTAGTAACTGATAAAAACATCTTCTGAAGTCATTCAGTACATCTGTGTCACAAATAAACCCAAAATTAAAAAATTACTCACACAAATTCAACATTTATTTATTTTATAATTTTATTTGTATTATTTTTTAATTTTTATTATTTCAACACATTTTTATGCTTTTAGTAACTGATAAAAACATCTTCTGAAGTCATTCAGTACATCTGTTTCTCAAATAAACCCAAAATGACATTATTATACAAACACTTGTAGCACTTTGGGATTTTTGCTAATGAAAAGTGCATTACAAATAAAATCTATTATTATTATTATTATTTATAAAAATTAAACATTGCTTATTTCATTTTTTTTTATTACAATGCACTGTGTCTGTGTGACAAATAAACCCAAAATTGAATTGAAAAAACATTTATTTCTTTTTTTTGATTTTTTATGCTTTCAGTAAATGCAGTAAAAGTTGTTCAATACATCCGTGTGACAAACCCAAACGCAAATGATTTAACCTTTTGAAAACCTCTTTTTTTCCTTTTCTTTTGTCTTACACAAATGAAAAAGAGTCAGACAGGTTTATGAGGATGACTAAACGACGAGCAAACACTCATTTTTGGGTGAACTGTCCCTTTAAGAGCATCAAAGACAAAACCCTGCTTGATTCAAGCATAAAGTCTAAACACATCCAAACTCATTTGAATGTACAAATGAAACGATTTGCCTATAACACGAGCATTTTCATCCTTATCTCTCAAACCGAGATCACAGAAAAATTCGATCGGCTTCAGATGCATTCGGCGCTGCATTCCACGTGTTGCACAAAGCAGGAATGCTCTTTTGGGAAGGAATGCATCATGCAGGAATAATTGCCCTCATCCCTCTCTGGGCACTCAGTTAAAAGAGCTTCAGATGGTGTGTAATCTCTCCTCGCCACCCCTCCTCCTTTGAAGGAAAGCGCGCGAGGGGGCAGGGTGTGTTTGGCTCGGGTCAGATGCACACCCGCAAACACACTAACTACATTAACCTCCCGCGATCGAATTAAAACGAGTCGATCGAAATAAGTCTGGAGCGTAGGGACGCTGGTCAAAGACTGAACTCTCCTGGCCCAAAGGTCAGCATTATGGGACAACTCTGGAAAAGACTGGTCACATGGGTTGGCCTAACTTTTCACATCACATGATTAGACGTTATTACTGCGGCCAATCAGACTGTCTAGACTCGTATCACTCGTAAAGTATGACGTCTTTTCATTTGATTTGAAGTTTGATTTTAATGGGCAGTTGTGTTGTCTTTAACCCACACGTCCTTTTCTAAAATGGGTATGTTTCACTTGTCGGAAATAAACATCAAAAATAACTTTATTTTGACATTTTATATGATTTTTTTTTGCTACATTTGAAATCATTTTCAAATAAATAAATACAATTTTAGTTATTATTATTTTTTCAATCATTTTAATTTCATTTTCTAAAAATAAATGAAACTAAAATGTAATTTTAGAGTTAGATGATAGCCAGAGTTAAATGGATAGTTCACTCAAAAATTAAAATGGTCATTATTTAATTTTTAAACATATTTTATATTTATTTTATTTTTACATTTTATATGATTTTTGTTTCAATGCTACATTTGAAATAATAATAAAAAATAAAAATATTAATAAAAAAAAATAAAAAAGATTAATTAAAAAAATTAATTAATTCATTATTTAAAATTAATTTTCTAAACATTAATTAAATAAAAATGTAACAAATTGAAATGATTTTATTTTCATTGTAGTATTTTAAGGCTGCCAAAGTTAAATGGATAGTTCCCTCAAAAATTAAAATTTTGTCATCATATATTTTAAAATTGTCATTATTTAATTTTTAAATATATTACATATATTTTTATTTTATTTCTACATTTTATATGATTTTTTTTCAATTTGAAATAAAGAATTATTTGAAAACATTTAATTTTTTCCCCATAATTTTCTAAAAATAAATAAACTCGAAATGTAACTAATTTGCAATAATTTTACTTTAGTTGTAGCCAAAGTTAAAGTTGGTCATTATTTAATTTTAAAATATATTAGATATTTATTATTATTATTTTTACATTTTGTATGATTTTATTTCAATGCTACATTAGAAATAAATAAATAAATAAATACAATTATTTATTTTGAGTATTTTAATTTAATTTTCTAAAAAATAAATGAAATAAAAATGTAACAATTTTAATAAATAAATAAATAAATAAATAAAATTTTAATTATTATAATTATTTTCAATAATTTGTATATAATTTTCTAAACACTTTCTAAAAATAAATAAAATAAAAATGTAATAAATTGTCAATAATTTAGTTTTCACTGTAGTATTTTAAGGCTGCCAAAGCACTAATAAATAAAAAAAAAATCATAAATATTGTATTAATTTTATTACACATATTTAGTTTTACATTTTTTATATGAATTTTTAATTGTTATATATATATATATATATATATATATATATATATATATATATATATATATAAAATATAAAATCGAAATGTAACAAATTTGCAATATTTTTTATTTTGTTGTAGCCAAAGTTAAATGGATAGTTCACTCAAAAATAATTATTTTTTTTTATATATTATACATTTATTTTATTTTTACATTTTATATGATTTTTTTTCAATGCTACCTTTGAAATAATTAAAAATAAATAAATAAATAAATAAAATTCTTTTTTTTAAATAAATTGTTTTATTTTATATTTATATTATATTATAAAAAATGTCTAAAAAAATAAATGAAATAAAAATGTCATTAAAATACTACAGCGAAAATAAAAGTATTGAAAATTAGTTTATTAATTAATTTATTTTTAGAAAATGTTTAGAAATTTTTATTTCAATTATTGATAAAAAATAATAATTTAGTTTTTTGGAAAACAATTATTTTAATTGTAGCATTGAAATAATTGAATAAATAAAATGAAAATACTTTTTTAAAATACTTTTAATTAAATTTTCTAAAAAAATAATAATAAATTAATATTTAAAAAAATATATATATTGTATTTAAAAAAACAAACCTATTTGCCTTTGTCTGATAGAAAACATATTTACAAACAAGTTTGATGACAAGTAAATGATTTTTGGATGAACTATCCCTTTAACAAGTGAATCTACTTTCTAACAATCTAGTTATCTTAATATGTGAGTGAAGTACAGGATAATGGCTTGAGTGGTGATATTTAGCCGTTTGTCTAGTTGTTTACCAGTTGTTTATATCTGGACTGTGTCCACTTGTAGCTGTGTGCCTCTATATTTGGCTTCCTGATGCTTTGATAAGGCAGTTTCTCTGTAACCGTCTGGCATCTCGTCACACACACACACACACACACACACACACACACACACACACACACACACACACACACAAGATTGCTTTGGATAGTGGGAGGTCTGGCGACCCGCCCTGGCGAGCGCTGGAAGAGGAAGATGCTCTTTTTAAAGGACAGACCCCCTGCGATCGTCCTCGTCTGACTCCATTCAGCATCTTCTGGATGAATACAATCTGGATATAACTCATAATCCACACTCAAATGACAGTCCTGTCATCATTTACTCACTCCCTTATCATTCAAAAGCTGTATGGCTTGCTTTCTTTTGTGCAACACAACAGATGATACACTAGAAGTGAGTAAATGTGGACTAATGTTGTCTTTACCTGCAATAAAATATTGATTTCGCTGATGATAATGGTGAAATGGTGTTGGTTGAGCTGTATTATGAAAGTAAAGGTGTTGTTTTTCTCATTAGGACTGTAGCGTATATCCATGAGGTGCAGCATGTGCTCTGCTGAAGAGCCGCATGGAGCTCCATGTGTCACTGCTGTGGATGCAGCTTCTCTTGCTTTGTCACAGCACTACTAGTGTTCATTTGCTGTAACTGCAGGCTGTGGGTTACTTTACTTTCTGTACATCAATAGAAATAAAAATGACATTATGTGGTGGTTACTTTATAGAAGACTGGCTCACGTTGGATCCATGGCATTGTGGGTAGAATTCAGGGTCCACTCTCTTCTGTCCCATTGATTTCTCCTTCACTTTCCTGTCAAAAAAGATATAAACAACATTATCTATTCAAATGAAATATTTTACATCTTACAATAAACCGTGCATGATAGTAGACCAACAAGTCACTGCAAATATCTATTTAAGAACTTAAAAAATGTTACTAGCATGTTGCTAGCATGATTAGGAAGTTACTAACATTATTCTAGCATGATTAGCATGTTACTAGCAAGTTGATAACATGTTTCTAGCATGATTACCATGTTGTTAACATGTTTAGTAATTTGCGATCATGTTTCTAGCATGATTAGCATGTTGCTAGCATGATTCTAGCATGGCTAGCATGTTACTAGCAAGCTGTTAACATTTTTCTAGCATGATTAGCAAGTTACAGCATGTTGCTAGCATGATTCTAGCATGGCTAGCATGTTACTAGCAAGCTGTTAACATTTTTTTTAGCATGATTAGCAAGTTACAACATGTTGCTAGCATAATTAGCAAGTTACTAGCATGTTGCTAGCATGATTCTAGCATGGCTAGCATGTTGCTAGCAAGCTGATAGCATGTTTCTAGCATGATTAGCATGTTTCTAGCATGTTTCTAGCATGATTAGCATGTTACTAGCAAGCTGATAGCATGTTTCTAGTATGATTAACATGTTACTAGCATGTTTCTAGCATGATTAACATGTTACTAGCAAGTTGATAGCATGTTTCTAGCATGCCTACCATGTTAACATATTTAGTAATTTGCTATCATGTTTCTAACATGATTAGCAAGTTGCTAGCATGCTTCTAGCATGATTAACAAGTTGCTAGAAAGCTGTTAACATTTTTGTAGCATGATTAGCAAGTTACATGTTGCTAGCATAATTTTCAAGTTACTAGCATGTTGCTAGCATGATTCTAGCATGGCTAGCATGTTACTAGCAAGCTGATAGCATGTTTCTAGCATGATTAGCATGTTACTAGCAAGCTGATAGCATGATTCTAGCATGATTAGCATGTTACTAGCAAGTTGATAGCATGTTTCTAGCATGATTACCATGTTAACATGTTTAATAATTTGCTATCATGTTTCTAGCATGATTAGCAAGTTGCTATCATGTTTCTAGCATGATTAACAAGTTGCTAGCATGTTTTTATCATGATTAGCATGTTGCTAGCATGATTCTAGCATAGCTAGCATGTTACTAGCAAGCTGTTAACATTTTTCTAGCATGATTAGCAAGTTACAACATGTTGCTAGCATGTTACTAGCAAGCTGTTAACATTTTTCTAGCATGATTAGCAAGTTACAACATGTTGCTAGCATAATTAGCAAGTTACTAGCATGTTGCTAGCATGCTTCTAGCATGGCTATCATGTTACTAGCAAGCTGATAGCATGTTTCTAGCATGATTAGCATGTTTCTAGCATGATTAGCATGTTACTAGCAAGTTGATAGCATGTTTCTAGCATGATTGGCAAGTTCCAACATGTTGCTAGCATAATTAGTAAGTTACTAGCATGTTGCTAGCATGGCTAGCATGTTACTATCAAGCTGATAGCATGGCTAGCATGTTACTTGCATGGCATGTTTCTAGCGTGATAGTACCATGCATGATAGTACACCAAAAAAGTAAAAAAAGTTACTAGCATGTTGCTAGCATGATTAGCAAGTTATTAACAAGTTGCTAGCATGTTTATAGCATGATTAGCAAGTTACTAACATTTTGCTAGTATAATTTGCAAGTTAGTAGCATGTTTCTAGCACGTTACTAGCAAGTTTATAGCATGTTTGTAACATGATTAGCATGTTTTTAACATACTAAGTTGTTAGCATTTTTCTAGCATGATTAACAAGTTGCTAGCATGTTGCTAGCAAATCACACACACACACACACACACACACACACACACACACACACACACATATATATATATATATATACACTACCGTTCAAAAGTTTACGGTCAGTAAATGTTTATTCATTCTTTCTTTTTGAAAGAAAAGATTTATAGTTTGAATAAATGTTGTTCTTGAAAGAAAAAATACAGGTTCGAAAAAAAAATAAACATTAGCGGCACAACTGTTTCCAAAACTGATAATTCTATCAGAATGATTTCTGAGAGATCATGTGACACTTAAGCCTGGGAAACTGAGTAACAGCTGATGAAAAATCAGCATTGCATCACAGGAATAAATTATATGAAAATAATAAAGTATATGAAAATAAAAACCATTATTTTATATTGTAATAACATTTTGTAATATTACAGTTTATTTTCTGTATTTTTGATCAAATAAATGCGGCCTTGACTTGCAAGTCTTACTGACCCCAAACTTTTGAATGGTAGTGTATATATATATATATATATATATATATATTATTTAATATTTTCTATTTTAGGAAAATATAATTATAATTCAACTATTTTTAACAATGTAACAGTTTCAAAATATTATGTTATGGAGAATTTTTTTTAAAAAAATGCTACATATAATCATTTCCAATTATCTTTTTTTTTTTTTTTATCATAACAAATGCAATGTCAAGAAAATAATTCTTGTCAGGATACATTATATATATAGCATTTAAACTTTGCATTTTAACTTTAAAAAAATCTAAAGAGATGCAAAGACTATATATATAGAGAGAGAGAGAGACTTCAAGCAAATAAAACACTATTTATAGATTTTATAAATATATGTATAAACCCTCCCAGGTTTAATGCATTAAAAAATGATTTTTAGCCTCTCAAAGCAAAACATCCCTAACTTCCTGATTGCCAGCAATGCTTTTTGACAATGAATGGTGTCAAGCATGTTTGTGATGCCTCCACAGAATCTCCCAGCCATAGGACTGAACTCACACCCCCGCTGAGGAGATAATTAAACAATTTCAAGGACAATAGACGAGCTCTGCCTCCCCCGACCGCAAAACGCTGCCTTCTGGATTAAAGCCCCTCTGAAAGATCAAGACCAACAAATCACCCTTTACTATTGTGATTTCCTCAAGTTAGCGAAGTCTGACTTCTCAAAATGCGGCTAGACGAGTTTAATATACTCGAACCTCTTCGCTGCTGTTGATTTGGGATTGTAATTAGGAAATGAGCTTGTTAACCTTTTCTTTTGGAGTGTCCTGAGAGGTGAAGAGCAGTTAGGGAGCTTCATGGCTGAGCTCACTGTAATGCAGCACTTGAGTTTGTCCGTCGTTCAAGCGTTGGGAAACAGTGCTTCTCTTGATATAGCTGACTGCACATACGGGCCGCGTATAATTACTGGCCGCTCCTGTGTGAACTTGTGCATAAAATGCGTCCCACCGCAGAGAAAGCGAGATGGAAATAGCTAATGCTTCCCTTCACAAACTGTGCAATTAACACCTTGTTAAAGGTGCGTAAGGCCTTACATATGGAAACGATTATACAGGCTGGGGTTTCAGCTAGTCTAAGTCATTAACTTTTCTAATCCAGGGGCCATAATGTTCGTTTTAGGAGATTTGGGCTATATATTTGTCCTTTGTTTTTAAGGTAGGACTTTATTGTGTACTGTAAGTGCCTTCAAATGTACACAGATTTGACACAATAACACAAAAAATATAGGCTACACACATATGCAGGACAATAATTATAACTAGATAAAAAAGTTGGCCAAGACAAACTTTAAGTTGGCTTGAGAAAGCCCGACCAGAAAGTCTACAAACAAAGTTTTAAAAGTTTTAAGTTTGATAGTTTTCAGTCTGAAATAGTTTGTTACTAGCATGATTAGCATTTTACTAGCAAGTTGATAGCATGTTGCTAACATGATTAGTAAGTTGCTAGCATGTTTCTAGCATGATTAACAAGTTACTAACATGTTGCTAGCATTAATAGCAAGTTACCAGCATGTTGCTAGCATGATTCTATCATTAGCATTTTACTAACAGGTTGATACCATGTTTCTAGCATGATTAGCATGTTGTTAACATGATTAGTAAGTTGCTAGCATGTTTCTAGCATGATTAGCATGTTACTAGCAAGTTTATAGTGTGATTAACAATTTGCTAACATGATTCTAGCATGATTAGCATGTTACTAGCAAGTTGTTAGCATGTTTCTAACATGATTAACATTGATCCTAGCATGTTACTAGCACGGTTAACGTGTTACTAGCATATTTCTAACATAATTCTAGCATTATTAGCATCTTCCTAACATGTTTCTAGCATAATTAGCATGTTACTAGTATGATTAACGTGTTGCTAGCATATTTCTAACATGATTCTAGCATGATTAGCATCTTCCTAACATGTTTCTAACATGATTAACATGTTACTAGTATGATTAACGTGTTGCTAGCATATTTCTAACATGATTCTAGCATGATTATCATGTTACTAGCATGATTAACGTGTTACTAGCAAGTTGTTAGCATATTTCTAACATGATTCTAGCATGATTAGCATGTTACTAGCACGTTGTTAGCATATTTCTAACATGATTAACGTGTTACTAGCATGTTTCTAGCATGATTAGCATGTTCCTCACATGTATCTAGCACTATTCTAGCATGATTAGCATGCTCCTCGCATGTATCTAGCATTATTCTAGCATGATTAGCATGTTCCTCACATGTATCTAGCATGTTTCTAGCATGATTAGCATGTTCCTCACATGTATCTAGCATTATTCTAGCATGATTAGCATGTTACTAGCATGTTTCTAGCATGATTAGCATGTTGCTCACATGTATCTAGCATTATTAGCATGTTACTAGCATGATTAATGGGTTACTAGCATGTTTCTAACATGATTGTAATAATGCAAGAAATTTGCTGATCATGCAAGTTAAATGCTAATCTTGCTAAATACATACTAGCAACTTGCTAATCATATTAACAACATGCTAGTCATGCTAGAAACATGCTAGCTAATTGCTAGTAACATGCTAGCAACTTGCTAGTAACATGCTAATCATGTTAGAGACATGCCAGCAACTTAATCATGCTAGAAACATGCTAGCAACTTGCTAGTAAAATGCTAACCATGCTAGCAACTTGCTAGCAACTTGATAATCATGCTAGAAACATGCTAGTAACTTGCTGATCATGCTAGTTAAATGCTAAGCATGCTAGAAACATGCTAGTAACTTGCTAGTAACATGCTAGAAACATGTTAGGAACATGCTAATCATGCTAGCAACTTGTTAATCATGATAGAATCATGTTAGCATCTATCTGTCTGATTGTACTGTCTTCAAAACATTCATACTTTAAGCTTTAAAACTACTTTAAACTTCCAACTTTTTCAGACCAAAAACTATCAAACCTTTAAAACTTTTTAAAACTTTTTTAAAACTTTCTGGTCAGGCTTTCTCAGGCCAACTTTTAGTTTGTGTTGACAAACTTTTTATCTAGTTATAATTATTAATAATATGGTATTAATTAATTATTGAAAAAAATATATTTTTCATTAGTTTCACACACAAAATTACCTTTGAAATAATTTTCAATAATCACATACTATAAATAAAATATATACGTAATACATTGTAGATTTTATATAAATATACGTAATACATAGATATATGTATATTATATATGCAGTACATTATGTATAAAATAATATATAAAATAATGCATTAAGTTGACTGAAGTGATCTGTAGTCATCTGAAGTGTAATTTAAAACTCCTCCAAAAAGAGGCCCACTCTGAAAAGATAAACTCTGATGACAAATCTTCCGTCAACTTCCGCCTTGCCCTTTTAACTTAAGCTGCGCTTCACAATGCCTAGAGGTTTTCATATCCTGACTCACAGCAACTCAGGCATAAAATTGATGTTACCTATTCAGATGGTGACCCTTTGACTGGCCGCTCAGACTGGGTTTATAGCGCTCATTACATCCTGACTAACAGTCCAGGCATGAGAGAGTCAGTGGAAAGAACAGAAGCTGTGAAGTCTGAATGTTAAACGGTGACATTACAACAAACCTGTAGGCCATGATTACAAACTGCACACGCTCATTCCCCAAGTGGGAGGCTTGAATCCCAGACTCGCTAATTGGCTTTACTCACAGAGGAAACGTGTGCGGATGTGTCGCCTGAAGTCCCTGAGTGAGATTTACAGAGTGAAAGAAAGATAAAAGTACACAAGGACTGCAGTGGATTTATCTTTAAATGGTCATATTGGGAACTGGTGTTGACCTAATGACAATAAAAAAAGATGCAATCGCATTAAATTAATTAATTTAGTCAAATCATTTTAGAGATTTAGGTTAAAATTGCAAGATATAAACACAATTCTGAGAAAAAAGTCAGAATTGCAAAATACAAATTTGCATTCAAAAGAAAAAAGTCAGAATTGCAAGATAGAAACTTGCATTTACAATAAAAAAAGTCAGAATTGTGAAATACAAACTCGTAATCGCAACAAAAAAGTCAGAATTGCGAGATATAAGCTTGCAATTTGCGAGAAAAAGCTCAGAATTGTTAGTTTTTCTCATGATTCTGAGAAAAAAGGGTCAGAAATGTGAGTTTTTCTCATAATTCTGAGAAAAAAAGGTCAGAAATGTGAGTTTTTCTCATAATTCTGTGGAAAAAGGGTCAGAAATGTTAGTTTTTCTCATATTTCTGAGCAAAAAAAATGTCAGAATTGTGAGTTTTTTCTCATATTGTAAGAAAAAAGGTCAGAAATGTTAGTTTTTCTCATAATTCTGAGAAAAAAAGGTCAGAAATGTGAGTTTTTCTCCTAATTCTGTGGAAAAAGGGTCAGAAATGTTAGTTTTTCTCATATTTCTGAGCAAAAAAAAGGGCAGAAATGTGAGTTTTTCTCATATTTCTGAGCAAAAAAAGGTCAGAAATGTGAGCTTTTCCCATAATTCTGAGAAAAAAAGGTCAGAAATGTGAGTTTTTCTCATAATTCTGAGAATAATATGAGTTTTCCTCATAATTCTGAGAAAAAAAGTCGGAATTGTGATTTTTTTCTCATATTGTAAGAAAAAAGGTCAGAAATGTGAGTTTTCCTCATAATTCTGAGAAAAAAAGGGCAGAATTGTTAGTTTTTCTCATAATTCTGTGAAAAAAGGGTCAGAAATGTTAGTTTTTCTCATATTTCTGAGCAAAAAAAAGGTCAGAATTGTGAGTTTTTCTCATAATTCTGAGAAAAAAGGTCAGAAATGTGAGTTTTTCTCATAATTCTGTGGAAAAAGGGTCAGAAATGTGAGTTTTTCCTCATAATTCTGAGAAAAAAAGGTCAGAAATGTGAGTTTTTCTCATAATTCTGTGGAAAAAGGGTCAGAAATGTTAGTTTTTCTCATATTTCTGAGCAAAAAAAAGGTCAGAATTGTGAGTTTTTCTCATAATTCTGAGAAAAAAGGTCAGAAATGTGAGTTTTTCTCATAATTCTGTGGAAAAAGGGTCAGAAATGTGAGTTTTTCTCATAATTCTGAGAAAAAAAGGTCAGAAATGTGAGCTTTTCTCATAATTCTGAGAAAAAAGGACAGAAATGTGAGTTTTTCTCCTAATTCTGAGAAAAAAGGGTCAGAAATGTGAGTTTTTCTCATAATTCTGAGAAAAAAAGGTCAGAAATGTGTGTTTTTCTCATAATTCTGAGAAAAAAAGGTCAGAAATGTGAGTTTTTCTCATAATTCTGTGGAAAAAGGGTCAGAAATGTTAGTTTTTCTCATAATTCTGAGAAAAAAAGGTCAGAAATGTGAGCTTTTCTCATAATTCTGTGGAAAAAGGGTCAGAAATGTGAGTTTTTCTCATAATTCTGAGAAAAAAGGGCAGAAATGTGAGTTTTTCTCCTAATTCTGAGAAAAAAGGGTCAGAAATGTGAGTTTTTCTCATAATTCTGAGAAAAAAAGGTCAGAAATGTGAGTTTTTCTCATAATTCTGAGAAAAAAAGGTCAGAAATGTGAGTTTTTCTCATAATTCTGAGAAAAAAGGGTCAGAAATGTTAGTTTTTCTCATAATTCTGAGAAAAAAGGGTCAGAATTGTGAGTTTTTCTCATAATTCTGAGAATAATGTTAGTTTTTCTCATAATTCTGAGAAAAAAAGGTCAGAAATTTGAGTTTTTCTCATAATTCTAAGTAAAAAAGGTCGGAATTGTGAGTTTTTCTCATAATTCTGAGAAAAAAAGGTCAGAAATGTGAGTTTTTCTCATAATTCTGAGAAAAAAAGGTCAGAAATGTGAGCTTTTCTCATAATTCTGAGAAAAAAAGGTCAGAAATGTGAGTTTTTCTCATAATTCTGAGAAAAAAGGGTCAGAAATGTTAGTTTTTCTCATAATTCTGAGAAAAAAGGGTCAGAATTGTGAGTTTTTCTCATAATTCTGAGAATAATGTTAGTTTTTCTCATAATTCTGAGAAAAAAAGGTCAGAAATTTTAGTTTTTCTCATAATTCTGAGAAAAAAAGGTCGGAATTGTGAGTTTTTCTCATAATTCTGAGAAAAAAAGGTCAGAAATGTGAGTTTTTCTCATAATTCTGAGAAAAAAAGGTCAGAAATGTGAGCTTTTCTCATAATTCTGAGAAAAAAGGGTCAGAAATGTTAGTTTTTCTCATAATTCTGAGAAAAAAGGGTCAGAAATGTTAGTTTTTCTCATAATTCTGAGAATAATGTTAGTTTTTCTCATAATTCTGAGAAAAAAAGGTCAGAAATGTGAGTTTTTCTCATAATTCTGAGAAAAAAGGGTCAGAAATGTGAGTTTTTCTCATAATTCTGAGAAAAAAGGGTCAGAAATGTTAGTTTTTCTCATAATTCTGAGAAAAAAGGGTCAGAAATGTTAGTTTTTCTCATAATTCTGAGAATAATGTTAGTTTTTCTCATAATTCTGAGAAAAAAGGGTCAGAATTGTGAGTTTTTCTCATAATTCTGAGAATAATGTTAGTTTTTCTCATAATTCTGAGAAAAAAGGGTCAGAAATGTTAGTTTTTCTCATAATTCTGAGAATAATGTTAGTTTTTCTCATAATTCGTTAGTTTTTCCTCATATTGTAAGAGAAAATGTCAGAAATGTTAGTTTTTCTCATAATTCTAAGTAAAGAAGGTCAGAATGGTTAGTTTTTCCTCATAATTCTGAGAAAAAAGTCTGAATTGCGAGAGACACTTGCATTTGCAAGAAAAAAATCAGAATTGCAAGATACAAACTCAACATTTGTGAGAAATAAAGTCAGAATTGTGACTCATCACGCAATTCTTATATTAACTAAATTATGAGAAAAAAATCTGAAGTGCAAGATATAAACTCAGAATTACAGGAAAAAAGTATAAATTGCGAGATACAATTAGCAGAACAAAAAGTCAGAATTGCGAGATGTAAAGTCGCAATGACCTTTTTTATATATATATATATATATATTTTATTCAGTGGTAGACATGGGGTTCCATATTTCAGCATCATAATTAATGTTTAAAAAAACCTAGAAAAAGCAACAACAACTAGGTCTAATCATTGACCACTTCCTCTCAATATCTATGTGATGTCTCATTAGGCATCAGGCAGGTTTCATTACGCCTCGGCAATAAAACAGTCAAACATTAATTTGAGAAACTTCCAAGCGAAATATCGCCAGACAAGCGTTTCCAGACTATTAGCACCTACATAGATCCTGAATCTGTGCAGGAATCCTGTGGTGAAGGTGTTGACACCCAGAGTCTCATTTGAGCTTTCAGGGCAGCGCTGTTATCTCTCAGGCCAGGCTGCACTTATCACACAAAAGGGAACTGTATGTAACCAAACACAATAGGAGTGATTGAATGCATTCCTACATCGGTGTTGGGTTACAGCAGGGCCTTTTTAATAGATGATATCTGGCCCTGGGCTTGTGTGTCTTGTGTGTCTTGCATATGCATCTTATCCATTACTAAGAATCGGTGTGGTATTTACATAAGAGCATTTGAGGGATTCTTTTCACGCCGGGTAAAGAAGGAAGCCTATGAATGTTTTAGACAGGTGGAAACGGTCAAGAGAGGAGCTCAGATGACTTTGGGCAGGTTGTGTGTTCTCAGAGCAACTGCATAATTCACAAAGAGCAGAAAAAGAGTGATGAGGAATGGGTGTCAAAACACGGCCGTCCTCCCAACCGACTGCATGCTGGAGAAACTAAAATACATTTGCATGCATGCTAGAGGATGTCAGGTCAAAAAATGCAATAAAATAAAATAAGTTTAAAAAGTACATTAAAATAAAATAAAACTTAGAAAAACAATAGAAAAAAATATTTCATTTTATTTTATAAGAAGTTTGCATGCATACTAGAGACTGTCAGGTCAAAATAAAATAAAATAAAAAATAAAATAAAAAAAATACTTAGAACAACAACAACAGGAAAAAAAAACTTTTATTTAAGAAGTTTGCATGCATACTAGAGATTGTCAGGTCAAAAAAAAAAAAAATAAAATATATATATATATATATATATATATATATAAATAAAATATAAAACAATAGAAAAAACAAATGCTTTTATTTTATTTAAGAAGTTTACATGCATACTAGAGACTGTCAGGTCAAAAATAAAAAAAATAAAAACAAATGTTTTTATTATATTCAAGAAGTTTGCATGAATACTAGAAACTGTCAAGTAACAATAAAATAAAATATAAAATAAAATAAAATAAAATATAGAAAAACAATAAAAAAACAAATGCTTTTATTTTATTTAAGAAGTTTACATGCATACTAGAGACTATCAGGTTAAAAATAAATAAATAAAAAACAAATGTTTTTATTTTATTTAAGAAGTTTGCATGATAGAAACTGTCAAGTCAAAATAAAATAAAATAAAATATAAAATAAAATAAAATAAAATATAGGAAAACAATAGAAAAAAACAAATGCTTTAATTTTACTTAAGAAGTTTGCATGCATACTAGAGACTATCAGGTTAAAAATAAATAAATAAATAAATAAAAAACAAATGTTTTTATTTTATTTAAGAAGTTTGCATGCATACTAGAGATTGTCAGGTCAAAAAAAAAAAAAAAATATATATATATATATATATAAAATATAAAACAATAGAAAAAACAAATGCTTTTATTTTATTTAAGAAGTTTACATGCATACTAGAGACTGTCAGGTCAAAAATAAAAAAAATAAAAACAAATGTTTTTATTCTATTCAAGAAGTTTGCATGAATACTAGAAACTGTCAAGTAACAATAAAATAAAATAAGAAATAAAATAAAATAAAATATAGAAAAACAATAGAAAAACAAATGCTTTTATTTTATTTAAGAAGTTTACATGCATACTAGAGACTATCAGGTTAAAAATAAATAAATAAATAAATAAAAAACAAATGTTTTTAATTTATTTAAGACGTTTGCATGGATACTAGAAACTGTCAAGTCAAAATAAAATAAAATAAAATATAAAATAAAATAAAATAAAATATAGGAAAACAATAGAAAAAAACAAATGCTTTAATTTTATTTAAGAAGTTTGCATGCATACTAGAGACTATCAGGTTAAAAATAAATAAATAAATAAATAAATAAAAAACAAATGTTTTTATTTTATTTAAGAAGTTTGCATGATAGAAACTGTCAAGTCAAAATAAAATAAAATAAAATAAAATCTAAAATAAAATAAAATAAAATAAAATATAGAAAAACAATAGAAAAAACAAATGCTTTTATTTTATTTAAGAAGTTTACATGCATACTAGAGACTATCAGGTCAAAAAAAATAAAATAAAAATAAATAAAAAAAAAAAAACAGAAAAACTACAGAAAAAACAAATGCTTTTATTTTATTTAAGAAGTTTACATGCATACTAGAAACGGTCAGGTCAAAATAAAATAAAATAAAATAAACAATAAAATAAAACAAAATGTAGAAAAACAAAACGAAACAAAAAAACGATTGTATGCATCCTAGAGATGGTCAGGTCAAAATAAAATAAAAAATATATATACATTTATATATAAAAATATATAAAACATTATATAAATGTATATTTCATACAGCAGAAACCTGTAGACCAAACCATTTAAAATCACAAGCAACATAAACATAGTCACAGGTGTCCAAACTTGTGATCCGTAGTGTGATTTTACCAAAGCATATCTCCATAAATATGAAAGAAATTGAGTGAAAGCAGAAGGCAGAGTGATACGGCTTCACAATGGCCACATCATTAAAGCGTTTGCAGACTCTTTCACCCGTGAAGAGATCATCAGACCACCAACACATTGATAGTGCGGGCGGGTGGGATCTCGTATGCTAATCTGACAGATGTCCACAGATCTGGACGCATTCCAGGCCCACTATAAAAACAAAGCATCACTCTTCATCTGGAAGAGCCACTGAGTGTCCCACATCAATATCAATCAAAAGAGTACACTAACAATGTCTAGGAATATCAATTTGACATTCATTTGAGACATAGTTTCTTTGGGGCAGCAATTTCGCCTCAGATGTTTCTCCTAAAATGCAAAAAAGTGGTGGACTGATGTGCTTTTTCTGGCGTTTTGGCCCATAAATATATAATTTTTAAGCATCTATCGTACGTTTTATCTTAGATTTCAGTCATTTGATCAACTTCAGCATGAGTTCAGTGGGTTCACAGCCAGATTCTCACACAATGACACAATGAATGGATGAAAATCGTAATGAAGATGACTGTTCTGCTATATATATATATACATATATATATATATATATATACATATATATGATATATGACAGTATAATGCTGCTTATTCTAAACAAGAATACTAAAAATTATATACTTTTAATAAACTATTTATATTTTTTATATATATTAAACACATTGCATACTTATAAAGATTATATAGATAATTATATTATCTATATAGAAAAACTATAAAATATTGTCAAATGGAATAATAATAATAAAAACAATAAAATGGATACTTAAAATACTTAGAGAAAACAAAAAAGTACAAAAAAAACCTGACAATAAAATAAAGTAAAATAGAAATAATACAAAAAAAAAAAGAAAAACTTTGAAAAGCAATAAAATAGATACTTAAAATACTTAGAAAAAACAAAAAAGAAATAAAGCCAAAAATAAATAAATAAATAAATAAAATAGATACTTAAAAAAGTTAAATAAATAGGAAAAAATATCTAAAACACACTGCATAATTATGGAGATTATATAGATAATTATATAAATACAGTACCACTTAACTGATGCTAAAATAAAATAAAATAAAATAGATACTTAAAAGATTCTTTGAAAAATAAATAAAGTAATAAAATAAAATAAAATAAAATAAAATAGATACTTAACAATACTTCGAAAAACAATAAAATAAAGATAAATACATAAATGAAGAAAAAAAAAAATCTAAAACACACTAAATAATTATTTAGATTATATATATATATATATATATATATATATATATACACACACACACACACACACACAATATATATAAAATAAACAAAATATAATTACATAGATAAACTATTATTATTTATAAAAAAAATATATATCTAAAACACATTGCATAAGTGTACTGATTTTATAGATAATATATATACAGTACCATGCTATGCTAAAATAAATAAAATACAATTAAAAATAAATACTTAGAAAAAAATAAATAAAAATAAAATAAAACAGCTACTTAAAAAAACTTCAAAAACCAATAAAATACAAAAATAAAATAGATACTTCAAAATAATTAGAAAAACAAACAAAAAGGCAAATAAAATAAAAAAGATATTTAAAAATGCTTTGAAAAACAATAGTCAAATAAAATAAAAAAATAAAATAAAATAAAATAAATAAACTATTATTATTTCTATAAAATATATAAAACACACACACACACACACACACACACACACATATATATATAATTCAGTAAAATAAAATAAAAATAAAATAAATACTTATAGATACTTATAAATACTTAAAAAAAACAATAAAATAAAGTAAAATAAAAGGAAAAAATACTTAGAAAAACAATAAAATTAATTAATTAAATAATTCAAACACTTCAAAAAACAATAAAGTAAAATAGATACTTAAAAATACTTTGAAAAACAACAAAGTAATTTTTTTTAACAAAAACAATAAAATACAATAGATACTTAAAATTTCGAAAAAATAAAACAAAATAAAGTAAAATAATTTTCTATCCCAGCTTAATATGTAGAATCATTTATACATAGTAAGTCAGTGATGCTAGCAGCACAAAAATACACACCTTTAACTTTATTTTATAACATGAACAATCAGTGACCACAGGTTTTTAAGCCTCTCGAGGCCTTTCATTTAATTTAGTCTGAACAAAAAAACAGTTCTAGGTTCTCAACCCTAATGAGTTAAAACGACAAATCTGATTCATACAAGAAAGTTTCTGTTGATTAAAAACAGTTCCTACATCAAGAATAGCACAGAGTTAATGGACTAACTGGCTGACGCATGCGAGAAATAAAAGAGAAAAAGACCAGCGGGAGGCCATTGTGAATCCTGTTGACCAACATGCACCAAAGAAAAGACACCAAAGCAATTTTCTGCTTGCTAATGGCAGCGCTTAATTGCAAAGCCTGTTTTTGGCAAGCAAACAAGACCTATTAATAAACTTTGGCGTCATTTTGGCCTTTTCAGGCGGCACGGTTCATTTTATCGGTTTCCTTTCAGGGATAATGGCTAATGCTACATTTCCATCCTGAAATATCAGTCGTGGCATTTGCTGTCAGCTCCACTGAGGATGCAAGCTTGAATGGGCAGGTAAAGCAAACGAGGCCTTTGAAACGCACACAGCTAGAAGTCAGACAGCAACACAGTTGGACAATAGGATGAGATGTGTGGAGATCAGATTTCCTTCATGTTTGTTTTCTTAGGATAAGGTATGCTTGGGCAAAGAAAATATTGCCCTTCCCTGTGGCCATCTGTTGAATGTGGTGGAATCGCAAAAAAAAAAGCCTAATGCTAATTTGTTTTATTATGCACATGGCTTGAAAAGAGCAAACACACTCATGACTGTTTCATTAAACTGCCCTGCCCCCAAATCAGACCCATCTGACCATATACTATTCAAAACATGGTTTGGGGTTGCTGAATTTGGATATCCATGCTTTTTGAGCGAGCCACTGATTTGCATTCATCCAAGGTGGTTTACTTTAATCGCCTATCTGGGTTAAAGTGGTTTTGTTGAGCTTTTTTTTTTCTGATACTGTTTCACTAACAATAAATCAGAGGATTTGTATGGAAGACCTTGTTTTCCCTCAAAAATAATAGGGAGTTGCAAGGCAACGATTAAAGTAATAAAATGGCCACTTTGTATAATATAACATCAGATCAAACGTCACAATTGTAAGAAATAAAGTTGCAATTCTGAGGTATAAAGTCATAATTACAGGAAATAAAGTTGCAGTTGTGAATTATAAAGTCAATTACAAGAAAACAATTTTCAATTGTGAGGTATGAAGTCACAATTACAGGAAATAAAGTTGCAGTTGTGAGCTATAAAGTCAATTACAAGAAATACATTTACAATTGTGAGGTATAAAGTCACAATTACAGGAAATAAGCAGCAATTGTGAGGTATAAAGTCTTAATTACAATAAATAAAGTTAGAATTGTGAGGTATGAAGTCACAATTACAGGAAATAAAGTTGCAGTTGTGAAGAAGATGCATTGTGAGGTATAAAGTCAATTACAAGAAATACATCTACAATTCTGAGGTTACAAGTCAAAATTACAGGAAATAAAGTTGCAATTGTGAGTTATAAAGTCATAATTACAAGAAATAAAGTTGCAGTTGTGAAAAAGATGCATTGTGAGGTATAAAGTCAATTACAAGAAATAAAGTTAGAATTGTGAGGTATGAAGTCACAATTACAGGAAATAAAATTGCAATTGTGAGGTATAAAGTCAATTACAAGAAATACATTTGCAATTGTGAGGTATGAAGTCATAATTACAAGAAATAAAGTTGCAGTTGTGAAAAAGATGCATTGTGAGTATAAAGTCAATTACAAGGAATACATTTACAATTTTGAAGTAAAAAGTCACAATTACAAGAATTAAAATTACAATTGTGAAGTATGACATCACAATTACAAGAAATAAATGTGCAATTGTGAGGTATAAAGTCTCAATTACAAGAATTAAAATTACAATTGTAATGTATGAAGTCACAATTACATGAAATAAAGTTGCAATTGTAAGGTATGAAGTCAATTACAAGAAATACATTTGCAATTGTGAGGTATAATGTCACAATTACAGGAAATGAGTAGCAATTGTGAGGTATAAAGCCAATTACAAGAAATACATTTGTAATTGTGAGGTATCAAGTCTTAATTACAAGAAATAAAGTTATAATTGAGAGGTATGAAGTCACAATTACAGGAAATAAAGTTGCAATTGTGAGGTATACAATCACAATTACAAGAAATAAAATGACAATTGAGAGGTATGAAGTCACAATTACAGAAAATAAAGTAGCAGTTGCAAAAAAGATGCATTGTGAGTATAAAGTCAATTACAAGAAAAAAAATCATATTGTGAGGTGTAAGGTCATAATTACAAGAAACAGAGCTGCAGTTGTGAGCTATAACGTCACAATTACAAGAAATAAAGTTGCAGCTATGAGAAAGTCATATTGTGAGGTATAAGGTCATAATTACAAGAAATAAAATTACAATTGTGAGGTATAAAGTCATAATTACAGGAAATAAAGTTGCAATTGTGAGGTATAAAGTCAATTACAAGAAATATATTTGCAATTGTGAGCTATAAAGTCACAATTACAAGAAATAAAGTTGCAGCTATGAGAAAGTCATATTGTGAGGTATAAGGTCATAATTACAAGAAATAAAGTTGCAGTTGTGAGCTATAAAGTCATAATTACAAGAAATAAAATTACAATTGTGAGGTATAAAGTCATAATTACAGGAAATAAAGTTGCAATTGTGAGGTATAAAGTCAATTACAAGAAATATATTTGCAATTGTGAGCTATAAAGTCACAATTACAAGAAATAAAGTTGCAGCTATGAGAAAGTCATATTGTGAGGTATAAGGTCATAATTACAAGAAATAAAATTACAATTGTGAGGTATAAAGTCATAATTACAGGAAATAAAGTTGCAATTGTGAGGTATAAAGTCAATTACAAGAAATATATTTGCAATTGTGAGCTATAAAGTCACAATTACAAGAAATAAAGTTGCAGCTATGAGAAAGTCATATTGTGAGGTATAAGGTCATAATTACAAGAAATAAAGTTGCAGTTGTGAGCTATAAAGTCATAATTACAAGAAATAAAGTTGCAATTGTGAAAAAGTCATATTGTGAGGTGTAAGATCATAATTACAAAAAACAGAGTTGCAGTTGTGAGCTAGAAAGTCACAATTACAAGAAATAAAGTTGCAGCTATGAGAAGGTCATATTGTGAGGTATAGGGTCATAATTACAATAAACAGAGTTGCAGTTGTGAAAAAGTTATATTGTGTAAAGTCACTATTACAAGAAATACAGTCGCAGTTGTGAAGTATAAACTCACAATTACAAGAAATGAAATTGCAATTGTGAGAAATCCTCACGGTTAGGTATAAAATCATAATCACAAGAATTAAAGTTGCAATTCTGAGAAAGCTACACTGCGAGGTATAAAGTAACCAATTACAAGAAATAGTTACATTGTGAGGTATAAAATCCTAATTACAGGAAATACAGTCACATAATGAGATATATAATCATAATTACAAGAAACAAAGCTGCATATGCTCCTTTTTCATGCAGAAACGGCTTCTCGTATGTTTTATTTATTCAGTAACTTTGTCTAACAAATGAGAAACAAATAAAGTGGACATGACAGTTCAGAACATTTGGTCTTGGATGGTCTTGTTTTGAGATCACATTGGGATTCCTGATAACTGAACGCAGACTTTGGCATCTTAACAAATGTGAGAACAGTTTGGGATGTTGTTGAGATATCTTTTAAACCCTGTGAGATTAACATTTACATTTAGAGCAGATGCTTTATTCAAAGCGACATTTTGAGACTTTTCTTTTGAGACACATCTTGAGCAAAAGCCACCTTTTGCTCTCCATTTAATCTCAGCGCCGTCTAGGATAAACGATCGAGATATAAAGAGATCTCACATGCGTTGTTTCTTTCCTGTGGGAGGAGTCATCAACCATTTTTCCCAAACGGTAGTGAAAACAAAGGTTGTCTCTTTATGGAGGGTGAGCTATGAGCTTTTGACTTTGCCAGCACAACAAAATCTGCTGACTGGAGTAAAATAAGCCACGTCTAAGGCCAAAACTCAATGACGAAGCAAATTGCATTTACAAGAGAAGCCCACGCACATGCAACCAAACATATGTGTTCATACGCAATTGAAATTTTAAGCTGAAACCCCTAAAGAATATAAGCCAGTAAACGAATAAAAGCTAATAATTCCCATGCTCCCTCTCCATGCAATTATTTGCATCACTCTTTCGAGGAAAAAAAAAACCCTAGAGAACAATGGCTGTGATGTTTTACATAAAGTCATTGCATAACAAAGGGGCGGTTTGTGGTCTTAGGTAGCACTGTATCTCTCTGAATGGCCCTTTCCAAACAAAAAAGTGGAGCACCCAGGTCATTAAATGACATTTCTGGCCAGAGGAGCGGGATTGAATTCCTTTGTCCGTTAAAGGACTTTTATGGGGGCTTTAACCAGCACATTCAGATGCTCTCCATTGGCTAAAAATTATACTTATTTTTCTACCCCCCGCCGAACTGTTTTAAAACACTGCCCTCCGTCTCAGAAGAACAACAAAAGAGCTGTCACATTGTAATGCTTCCTGACAGCCCAGGATAGAAGCATAAGAGACAAAAACAACACAACTGTGAATACAGAACAGCCACAAAAGACATTTGACGAATCAAGACCTGCCAATGGCCTCCTACTAAATGCACAAAAAGACAATTCTGTTCTAGAAATGGAGATTTTTGCATTGCATATGCAAACAGCAGCACTGCTGTTTTTTTCTGATAAAAGATGAGATCACATTGCAACCAAAGGAAAATAAATAAATAAATACAATATATATATATATATATATATATACACACACACACACACACACACACACACACACATAATTATATATAAAATAATTATTAAAATAATTTAAAATTTGTGTATTAAATAAAAAAAAGTATATATATATCCTTTTACAAAATAAAAAAGGCCATTAAATGGAAAAACAAAATCTTTTATATATATACACTTTAATAAAATATGGTCTTACAGTTTGTAAAATATATATATAAAAAATAATGCACAACTAAAATTACTTATTTTACGCATTATTAAGAAGTTCAAATAATTCAACAGTATGAGAAATTGTAATTAAAATTACTTTAAATTTTGGTATTAGATGATAAAAAAATATTTTATATATCTCCTAAATAAAATATGGTCTTACAGTTTATAAAACAATAATAAAAAATAATCTATGCACAATTAAAATAATTGCATTTTTTATTTTTTATTTTTTACATTATTAAGAAATTCAAGAGATTCAACAGTATGAGAAATATCAATTAAAGTGACTTAAACTTTGGGCATTAAATGAAAAAAAAAAAAAAAAAAAAAAAAAAATAATATATATATATATATATATATATATATACACTTTAATAAAATATTGTCTTACAGTTTGTAAAATATAACAAATAAATTAATGCACAATTAAATTTGTCTCGCATTATTAAGTTCAAGAGATTCAACAGTATGAGAAATTTTAATAAAAATTACTTTAAAATTGGGTATTAGATTATATATATATATATATATATATATATATATATATATATATATATCCTTTAATAAATATTGTCTTACAGTTTAGAAAATATAAAACATTCATGCACAATTAAAATGACTTATTTTTGTCATTATAAAGAAGTTCAAGAGATTCAACAGCATAAATAATGACTTTAAATTGTGTGTATATATATATATACACACACACACACACACACACACACACATACGTACAAAACGTTCACATTTATGTTTGGGTGAAGCTCAGGAACTTAATTTTTAATTGTTTTTTTTTTTTATAATTTTTTTTTATTTAAATACCCAAATTTAAAGTAATTCCTTATGCATTACAACATAAGCTAATTATTTTGAAAAGATCCAGGGCTAATCATAATATAAAAGCTCTTCCTAAATTCCTCCATTTCTAATTTGCATTTAAAAGCAAGAATTCCCTGCTCAGTAAAAGACATTAACATAAAATGCTCAAGAGCACAGCCAAGGCTTCATATCAATCTACTAAATATCCCAGACAGGGTTGTTGTTGTTATAAGCTCAAGACACTGGCCTTTCAATGCTCAAACTCTTTGCAAATAAACCATATTCATTTCTATGGAATTTCATAATCCTTTTTTAATGAAAGGCAGTGTTTGAAGAGGCATAAACACACGCGGTCCGCTGATTACGTGGGCCGTTTTTGCGCTCTCTGCTCTGTCCTTCTCCCTAAATGTGTTTACCTGAGAAAAGCGAACAAGGGAACACATAAAAGAAGCCACTTTGCTGAACACTCCTGCCTCTTGGAACATATCAATACTTTGATTTTCTTCAAGGCTGAGAGATGCTCGTATCGGGGGGAGAAATCCATATCAGCATTGACTAGACGCTTAATTACATTAGAGGCCATCTTGAGCCTGCTGGTGATGGGCCATCAAATTGCATGCAAACAAAAGTAAAAAAGGTCAAAAGCATATTGTTATCAAACTGCGAAAGAACAGCTGTTGCGTCAACTTCTGATAAAAAGAAGTGCTGAGAAGAAGAAAAAGCGGAGTGAAAATGCTCTCTGACAAACTGAAGTATTGTCTTTTCTTTCTGCTTTATCTCTCAAATGTGAATTCATTTTTGAGGTTTTAGAGGCTTATGCATTTTTTTTTTGAGTTACATAAACTTGCATCCGACATAAAATTAGTCGAGAAAACATCACTCTGTCAAGTCAAATCTTTAAAGGAATAAACAAAGAAATAAATGAATTAATTAAAAAAGTACTGTTGATACGAGATTTAAAAAATGTTACAACGTTAAAATAAGTGACATTTTATATTAACTTTCTTTTTAATTATTGAGAAGTTCAAGATTCGATATATATATATATATATATATATATATATATATATATATTCTTTTTCTTTTTTGTTCATTGTTCATTTATTTTATATATGATTATATATTATATATTTTAATATAATTTTTTTTTATCAGTATGACAAATTGAAATTAAAATGACTTTAAATTTGGGTGTGAAATGAAATGAAAATAATTTAAAAAAGCCATTCAAATGTTGTTAATGAAATATTAAAATATATATAAAAAAGGGGTGGGGGGATTTTTTTTTATGTTTCATGTATTTTATATTTTTCATGTATTTTATTTTTTTCATATATTACATAATATTTAATTTTATTCAACAGTATGATAACTTTCAATTACAATTACTTCAAACTTTGGTGTAAAGTAAAATGAAAATTCTAATAAAATAATGATTAAAATGTTAATGTAATATGAAAATATGGAGAAAAAGTATATATAAATATATATCTTTTTTGTTCATTTTTCATATATTCTATATTTTACATATATTACATCACATTTGATTTTACAGTCTGATATATATATTTTTTTTTTCTTCATTTTTCATATATTTTTTATTTTACATATATTACATAATATATATATATTTTTATCAGTATGAGAAATTAAAATTAAAATTACTTTAAATTTGGTGTGAAATTAAATGAATATTTAAATAAAATAGCCATTAAAATGTTGGTAATGAAATATTAAAATGTATATAACAAAGGGGACTTTTTTATTTAATTTTGCTTCATTTATTTTATATTTTACATATATTTAACATTTTTCATGTATTACAAAATTTTTATTTTATTTAACAGTATGATAAATGTCAATTAAAATTACTTCAAATTTGGCTGAAAAATTCAAATAAAATGTTAATAAAACATATGACTTTTTTTTTTTTAATTAACCATTTATAGCTAGAAAACTAGACAATCACACAGTTTTAACTAAAGGAAAATGAGAAATGTGGCATTAGAAACTAGCTAAAATAAAACAAGTTAAAGTTTTGAAGTTGTTTTAATCATAACTGTGCTGCTGTGTCGCCGTCTTTCATAGCAAACGGGCAAAACTAGGATTATAGAAAAAAGACAACATGCATTTTTGATCCCCAGCAACTGAAGATCAACATTTTCCAAAGGTTAAGCCTTTTTTCCCACAGTCCATTTGTTGCACAAGAGTCAATTTTATACCACAGAAAGCATCTGCAGCGTTTCCAGCCTCAAGGACACCTTTTCTAGCTGCGTTTACATGGCTTATATGCTCTATATACGCTTTCTTTAAGCAGCTGCGAAGGTGCTTCTGCATTTTGGGGGGCTCTTTATGACCCCATTCAAAGGCTGACATCTCAAACACAGGAAGGAAGGAACCCAGAAAGGGGCTTTACAGTATCAAGAGGTCTTTAAAAAGGTTTTAGCTTCCTTTCTGCCTTTCTGAAAACCCCTCACAACTTCATCGGGTGAGGGTTCGTCCTTTACGTTTCATTTGTATTAATACGTCCTCCTTTAGTGCATTAAAAAGATCTGAACTCTAAGTAGTTCCAGTTGCTCTGCTGACCAAAAAAAGACCAGGAAAACGAGGCCAGGATTAGATCCTGGAAGTCTGCGAGATAATACATCAAAGAGAAGCAGGAGAGAGCCATGCAGTTCCCACATAGAAATCATCTTTACGCATAATGGCATTTTACAAGGGCCCTGCATTAAGGGTCTGGGGGCTGGGCCACTTCCCTTGTGTAATAAAACACAGGCTGTGCCAAAAGTTTCATATGCATTGGAATAGTCCTCGTGTGCATTATAAAAAAGGCTACAAATCAGGCTTTCGGGTTGCAAACGCATGCATTTTGACATGTCAGACGCTGGGGTTTATGCTTACTCGCTTTTTCTGGGCTGAGAGGGAAAGATTTACATGCATGCAAAATACGCTGACAGACATGAGGAAACAAATAAATGAGGGTTCGCAAACAAAATGTACTTTCTGTTTTTTTTTTTTTTAGGAGTACTGTCTTATTTCGGCTGTTCTTAGCGTTTTCATGGATACTAGTGACTCCTATAGGCACATGAAGGAATTGCAACTCACACACATGGAAATAAAGATTATTCTTCTTGAAAAACATTAATATGTGCTGGTGGTTGGACAAAACTGGGATTTTTATTTGTTTATAAGATGATATGTAAGTGGGTTATACAAAATGGTGTTTGAATTGATTATTTTTAATTATTATGCTAACTTTTTTGGTTTTCATTCAGATCAAGCAAGTGTGCCCTATACATGCAAACATTTCTGTAATAAGGGCAAAAACTGTGTCTTTTTAAAAGCACATTGCTATTTATACCGTATAAAAATTGTAATTTGAGTAATATATGATAATACACAAAAAATGTATAATATATTTGATAACAAATATACTTATTTTTAACATCTTTATACAAAAAAAAAATAATAAATGCAAATTTGTTAAAATTTGAATTAATTATTATTATTATTTATTTGTAGGAATAAATAATAATAATAATAATACATTTATTTTAAAATAAATAAATAAATCAAACAAAGATTATTATGTTATTATTAGATTATTATTATTATTATTTCTTTGTAGGAATAAATAATATAATAATAATAATAATAATAATAATACTACATTTATTTTTAAATAAATAAATAAATCAAACAAAGATTATTATATTTATACATAATGAGAATAATAAGAATCACCGTTCAAAAATGGGAATTTATTTAATCGAAACTGTTATATATATATTTACAAAAAGTAAATCAAACAAATGCATTGTGGTAATGAGGATTTCAAATTGTGCTGAGCTGAAATTAAATTATTATTTACTTATTTTTAATGTCTTTATAAAATAAAATAAAATAAAATAAAATAAAATAAAATAAAATAAAATAAAATAAAATGCAAATTTGTATTAATTATTGTTATTATTTATTTTAATGGTCAAATATAAAGTGAATGTTTTTCAATTGACTTCATTTTTAACATCTTTGTAAAATAAAATAAATCAAAAATTACTACTACTATTATTATTAATTAATTAATTAATTTATTTTTTTAGGTAAACTATAACCTGAAACCTACCTACCTACCTACAAATTAAAGTAAATAAATAATTATAAATTCATCAAAGTTGTTAAATAAATAAATAAATAAATATTATATAAACACTTTAAATACTTTTAAAACCACATTACCGTTCATTCATAATGAGAATAATAGCAATCAAAAATGGGAATTTATTTAATAAAGAGAAATTGCAAAAAAAAAATAATAATAATAATTCAAATTGTGCTGAAGTGAAATGAAAATGTACAAATATAATAAAATAAAATAAATATATGAATAAGGAAATTAAAAAATGCCCCCCAAATAGACTTGGTTTTTAACATCTTTATAAAATAAAATAAATGCAAAAAAAATTACTATTATATATATATATATATATATATATATATATATATATTATTATTATTATTTTTATTTATTTATTTTTTTTGTAGGTAAACTATAACCTGAATATGGTTTGTGACATTAATCCACCTCAAACTATCTACAACTTCAAATGAATGAATAAATAAATAAATAAATAAAACACTGATTGTTAGAGTACTTTTAAAAGCACTTTACTATTTATACACAATGAGAATAATAAGAATCACCATTTAAATAATGGGAATGTACAAATCCAAATTAAAAGAAATATATGAATAAGGAAATTAATAAATGCCCCCCAAATAATGTCTTAATAAATAAAATAAATAAATAAATAAATGCAAGCTTGTCAAAAATTTTTTTAATTATTATTATTGTTATTATTATTTTGTAGGTCAAATATAACCTGAACATGTTTTTTTTTTTTATGTGACAATCCACCTTGAACTACCCACAACATAAAATAAAAAAAAAAAAAAAAAATGCACAACTTGTAATGCTACGTTTAAGTAAAAACTTAGATATGTGAGTTGATTCAACTTAAACTGTTAAGTTTAACAAACTTTTAGTTTTTTAGTTTAGTCAACTCAAATATCTAAGTTGTCACTTAGTACAACTGAACATTTCAACTTGAATAAACACATTTGACTGAACTTAAAATTTTAAGGCAGCCAAGTAACAAACACAGCTGTTAAGTTTAACAATTTTTTTTTTTTTTTTTTTAGTTTAGGCAACTCAAATATCTAAGTAAATGCAACTTAACATTTCAACTTGAATAAACTTAAATTTGAGTTGACTGAACTTAAAATTTTAAGGAAGCAGGGTAACAAATTATTTTAAGTTTTTTTTTACAGTGAAGAATGGGTATTGTTTTGGTTTTACTGTAATATGCACTAATTAATTGTGCACAATAAGGCCAGAAATGCATATTAAGAAAGTATAAAAGGTCCATTTTGATTGCACTTTGACATGCAATAGTGGTAATTAACCACAGCAAAGTTCCCTGCGGTTTACTCTTGCGTTTCAAGGACTGTATGGTCTCAGAAACACAGTGTTCCTGATGTGTTTCTCCAGATATCTGTTCAAACTGTACAGCTTCACGCAGCGCTGGATAATCACAACGAGGCGCATCTGACAGCGTTTGCCTTGGCTTCTGTTTGAACATCGTTCATACTGAGTGTTTTCTCCTGAGCAGAGAGACACAGAGAGAGAGAGAGAGCGGTCAGTACTGAGCTGCTAAATCTATTAGCACTGACGGAAAAATCAATGCGCTCTTGTCCCTGTGAGACTCCCACTCAGATGTAGCCTTCACTTCCATGCAAACACACCACTGTCTGAAGAATGCAGCGGGGGACAGTGACAATGAGGTCGCCAAATATTGACTTTTGTCCAGTGGAGAGCTCATGCTTTCAGAAATATGAGGTGAAGTGACGTCAGAGCTGTTTTCAGAGCATCTGGGACATCGGTTACTGACAAAGAACAAATAACCAAAGATAGTTACTTATTAACGGTAATTAGAAAAATAGAAAAATAAAAGAATCAAGTGCTTATTGACACAGATCTGATATATTTCACTGGACATCCAGTTGTGATCAAATCACTGTCATTATAAAGTAAATAATCATAGTTTTTAATACCATCAGTGATTTAAAAAAAAAAAAAAAAAACTCAATAAAAAAAAAGAATCAAGAAGATGGATGGATATTTTGGTGCTTTGTCAATTTTTAAAGAAAAAGAAAAAAGAAGAAAAAAAAACATACAGTTAATATTAATTTATTTACTGTAAAAAGATTAAATTGAAAAAAAAAAACAAAAAAAAAAAATTTTAACAGACCACCAGGGCTGGTGGATTTTTTTTAATTTTTTTTATAAAAATGAATAAAATAAATAAACAAAGATTATTAGCGTGCATAAACACATTTAATTTGATGTGTAACTAGCTGATTATTATTTGTGAAATTTACTTGCTTTTGATTGAAAATAGTTTCTACGCTATTTATTTTTTCCAGTGTAAACAAATCTAATATAAAAATAATAATATAGAACATAAAAAAGGAATTTAAATCAAAATAGTATGAAAAAAAACATTCAGAGATTCAAAGTAAGAAGAAACTAGTTAATATTAATTCATTTACTGTAAAAATTAAATCAATAAAAATTAAAATATATAACATAAAAAATGTAAATAATAAATCAAAATAGTAAAAAAAAGAAAAAAGAAAATCAAACCAACTGTACTAGTGAGAATTACAAATTGTTCTGAAATGTCATGAGAAAAAAAAGATTAGATTGTGAAAAAAATATTTATTATTTATTTATTTTTTACTTTATATGTAAAACATTGATTATAAAGTAAATAATTACACTTTTTAATAATATCAGTTGTAGAAAATGCAAAAAAAGAACTTCATCTGCATGGTAAACACTGAATCCCAAAGATTCAATTAGAAAACAAATGTATTTACTGTAAAAATCAAATCAAATATTTATCAACCAGGGCTGTTATAATTTATTTCATGTTATATGCAGAAGTGATAAAATCAATTAGGCTATAGAAAAAATGCATCTAAATGCATCTACCTGAATCTAAAAAATGAATCAAATAATCACATTTATCCATACGTTCAAAATATTTTTTACGGGACACCAAGCAGAGATAAAATCATTGTGACTATAAAGTAAATAATCAGTTATTAATACAATTAATTAATGATTAGCATGTTATTAGCATTATTAGCAAGTGACTAGCATGCTACAAGCATGATTAACATGTTATTAGCATGATCAGCATGTTACTAGCATGATTAGCAAGTTACTAGCATGTTTCTAGCATGATTAGCTATTTACTAACATGTTGTTAGCATGACTTGCAAGTTCATAACACATTTAGCATTACTAGCATGGTGTTAGCATGATTAGCAAGTCATTAACATGTTTCTAACATGATTAGCAAGTTACCAGCATGTTTTTAGCATGATTAGCATGTTACTAGCATGTTGTTATCATGATTAGCAAGTTGCTAACATGTTTCTAGCATGATTAGCAAGTTGCTAACATGTTTCTAGCATGATTGGCAAGTTGCTAGCATGTCGTTAGCATGATTAGCAATTTGCTAACATGTTTCTAACATGATTGGCAAATTACTAGCATGTTGTTACATGATTAGCAAGTGGCTAGTATGTTTCTAGCATGATTGGCGAGTTGCTAGCATGTTATTAGCATGATTAGCAAGTGGCTAGTATGTTTCTATCACGACTACCAAGTTACCAGCATGATTCTAACCTGATTAGCAAGTTACTAGCATGTTTATGGCATGCTTAGCAAGTTACGAGTATGTTGACATGATTCTGAATGATTAGCATTTTTCTAGCATGATTAACAAGTTGCTAACATGTTTCTAACATAATTGGCAAGTTACTAGCATGTTGCTAATATGTTTCTAGCATGATTAGCCAGTTGCTAACATGTTTCTAGCATGATTGGCAAGTTACTAGCAATGTTGTTAGCATGATGAGCAAGTGGCTAGTATGTTTCTAGCATGATTGGCGAGTTGCTAGCATGTTGTTAGCATTATTAGCAAGTGGCTAGTATGTTTCTAGCATGATTGGCGAGTTGCTAGCATGTTATTAGCATGATTAGCAAGTGGCTAGTATGTTTCTATCACGACTACCAAGTTACCAGCATGATTCTAACCTGATTAGCAGGTTACTAGCATGTTTATGGCATGCTTAGCAAGTTACGAGTATGTTAACATGATTCTGAATGATTAGCATTTTTCTAGCATGATTAACAAGTTGCTAACATGTTTCTAACATAATTGGCAAGTTACTAGCATGTTGCTAATATGTTTCTAGCATGATTAGCCAGTTGCTGGTATGTTTCTAGCATGATTGGCGAGTTGCTAGCATGTTGTTAGCATGATTAGCAAGTGGCTAGTATGTTTCTAGCATGATTGGCGAGTTGCTAGCATGTTGTTAGCATGATTAGCAAGTGGCTAGTATGTTTCTAGCATGATTGGCGAGTTGCTAGCATGTTATTAGCATGATTAGCAAGTGGCTAGTATGTTTCTATCACGACTACCAAGTTACCAGCATGATTCTAACCTGATTAGCAAGGTACTAGCATGTTTATGGCATGCTTAGCAAGTTATGAGTATGTTAACATGATTCTGAATGATTAGCATTTTTCTAGCATGATTAACAAGTTGCTAACATGTTTCTAACATAATTGGCAAGTTACTACCATGTTGCTAATACGTTTCTAGCATGATTACCAAGTTGCTAACATGTTTCTAACATGATTGGCAAATTACTAGCATGTTGTTAGCATGATTAGCAAGTGGCTAGTATGTTTTTCTAACATGATTAGCAAGTTTCTAGCATGATTAACAAGTTGCTAACATGTTTCTAACATAATTGGCAAGTTACTAGCATGTTGCTAATATGTTTCTAGCATGATTAGCCAGTTGCTAACATGTTTCTAGCATGATTGTCAAGTTACTAGCATGTTGTTAGCATGATGAGCAAGTGGCTAGTATGTTTCTAGCATGATTGGCGAGTTGCTAGCATGTTTTAGCATTATTAGCAAGTGGCTAGTATGTTTCTAGCATGATTGGCGAGTTGCTAGCATGTTTTAGCATGATTAGCAAGTGGCTAGTATGTTTCTAGCATGATTAGCATGTTACTAGCATGTTGTTATCATGATTAGCAAGTTGCTAACATGTTTTTAGCATGATTAGCAAGTTGCTAACATGTTTCTAGCATGATTGGCAAGTTGCTAGCATGTCGTTAGCATGATTAGCAATTTGCTAACATGTTTCTAACATGATTGTCAAGTTACTAGCATGTTGTTAGCATGATGAGCAAGTGGCTAGTATGTTTCTAGCATGATTGGCGAGTTGCTAGCATGTTTTAGCATTATTAGCAAGTGGCTAGTATGTTTCTAGCATGATTGGCGAGTTGCTAGCATGTTTTAGCATGATTAGCAAGTGGCTAGTATGTTTCTAGCATGATTGGCGAGTTGCTAGCATGTTGTTAGCATGATTAGCAAGTGGCTAGTATGTTTCTAGCATGATTGGCGAGTTGCTAGCATGTTTTAGCATTATTAGCAAGTGGCTAGTATGTTTCTAGCATGATTGGCGAGTTGCTAGCATGTTTTAGCATGATTAGCAAGTGGCTAGTATGTTTCTAGCATGATTAGCATGTTACTAGCATGTTGTTATCATGATTAGCAAGTGGCTAGTATGTTTCTAGCATGATTGGCGAGTTGCTAGCATGTTTTAGCATTATTAGCAAGTGGCTAGTATGTTTCTAGCATGATTGGCGAGTTGCTAGCATGTTTTAGCATTATTAGCAAGTGGCTAGTATGTTTCTAGCATGATTGGCGAGTTGCTAGCATGTTTTAGCATGATTAGCAAGTGGCTAGTATGTTTCTAGCATGATTGGCGAGTTGCTAGCATGTTGTTAGCATGATTAGCAAGTGGCTAGTATGTTTCTAGCATGATTGGCGAGTTGCTAGCATGTTTTAGCATTATTAGCAAGTGGCTAGTATGTTTCTAGCATGATTGGCGAGTTGCTAGCATGTTGTAGCATTATTAGCAAGTGGCTAGTATGTTTCTAGCATGATTGGCGAGTTGCTAGCATGTTTTAGCATTATTAGCAAGTGGCTAGTATGTTTCTAGCATGATTGGCGAGTTGCTAGCATGTTGTAGCATTATTAGCAAGTGGCTAGTATGTTTCTAGCATGACTGGCAAGTTACCAACATGATTCTAACCTGATTAGCAAGTTACGAGCATGTTAACATGATTCTGAATGATTAGCATTTTTCTAGCATGATTAGCAAGTTGCTAGTATGTTTTTAGCATGATTAGCATGTTGTTAGCATGTTGTTAGCATGATTATCAAGTTAGTGTGGATGAGTTTGAATGGATTCTAATAGCAGATGAAGGGCAGCTTGATTGAGTGTGAAGGGATTGTGGGAGTTTTGTCAGTGTGAGTTTGAATAGTCTTGGCTCATTTCAACATTCCCTCAATGGAAGTCTATGGGATTTTTCACACTTTTAATCACTATTTTTAGTAAAATCGTAAGCCCCATTAGTTAAAAAGATACAGCACACTCGGTCAGATCAGTCTGGAGATCTGGGCTGAGTTTGGAGTTTGTAGAGTCAGATACAGTCAGAAAATTTTGGCTAGGAAGAAAATAGCAGAGCTCTGATGAACTGAATCAAATCTATCGACGCACAATCGGCCAAACGCTAAGAAATGAAATCAGCGTCTCCACGATTTGAGCCGTTTTCGCTAGAGATGATATCAAGATGTAAGTCAAATATGAAAAGCATGCTGCTGGTGTAAAACCGGCGCAAACAGGTGCTCTCCAGCTCACCTATCCTCTGAGAGGAAGAGGCCACAGGCTTTATCTGGTTGGATAAGGCGAGCTCTCGCTGATGGTTTGTGGCGGGGAAATGGCCTGATATGACTCTGGTGGTCAGACATATGCACGCACAGGCGAAACGCAGCACTCATATTTCATGTGTCTCTCCATCTGCATCTCTACAAACTGCCTGAAAGATCTTATCGCTGTTAACTGTCACTGCAGGAAACGCTGTAGTTCGCGTGCATATGTAGGCATTGGTTAACTGCTAAACAAGGTGGATATCAGCCACTGGAGCCAAATCAAAGCGCATACATGTGTAATATCTGCTGGGTTCACTTTTATATCCCAAATTACACTAAAAACACCTGATAAGAGGTGACTGATGCCTTTCTGAGATTACTTCAGTCAGTTGTCTGGCTCTACGGCATTTTAAAGTTAGCAGTGCCATCTTATGGAGGGCCGAATTACTCATACTTATCATTAAATAAACGTTGAAATGTATAAATAAATCGTTAAATACAGCATTTAATTATTGAAAGCGCAAATAAATGTGTAAATTATATATGTAATTATTTAATTCTATTTTTTATTTATTCATTGAATTATTTATTATATATTTAATCATTTAATGATATATTTATTTAACTATTTATGTATTTATTTATAAACCTCAAAATAAAATGTGGAGGCAATAAATAAATGCATAAATAAATAATTAAAAACATATATAATTAAACAAATATATAAATAAATAAATAAATATATAATGTATACATTTATTTGTGCTTTCAGTAATAAATTATTATTGAAATTAATATTAGATTTTTAACAATTTATTTCAACATTTATTTAATGGTTTAATTTTGAGTAATTCGGCCCTCCATAATTGTATACATTATATATTTATTTAATTATTTATGTAAATTAATTACATATTTTTTTATTTTTTTATTTAATTATTTACCTAATTATTTAATTATATGTTTATTTAATTAAGCAAAATATATTTACTTTATTATATATTTATTTGATTTATTGATATTTATTAATTCAATTATTTATGTAATTATTTAATTATATATTTAATTGAGTATATATTTATTATGGAGGGCCGAATTACTCAAAATTACATCATTAAATAAATGTTGAAATAATAAATAAATTGTTAAATACATCTTTTAATTATTGAAAGCACCAATAAAAGTTTCAAATATGTATTTATTGAATTATTTATGTAATAAATGATATTTATTGATGTAATTATTTAATTATATATCTTTTTAATTAAATACCTATTTATTTAATTAGATATTTATTCATTCAATTTAATTATATATTTATTTATGCATTTAATTATTAATTAATTGAATAAATCTATGAATAAATAATTAAATCTATTTATATAAATGTGTAATTTAAAAAATATATAATTAAATAATAAATATATAATTAAATAATTACAAAAATAATTAAATAATTAGATTAATAAATATAATTAAATAAATATATAATTAAATAATTACATAAATAAATAAATAAATAAATAATTCATTACATAAATAATTAAGTAAATATATCATTTATACATTTATTTTTGTGCTTTCAATAATTAAATGATGTATTTAACAATTTATATATATATTTCAACATTTATTTAATGATTTAATTAAATTTGGCCCTCCATAATTTATTCATTATTTATTTGTTTAATTATATATGTATTTAATTATTTTTTATTCTTTTAATTATTAATTTATGCATTTATTTATTGCCTCCACATTTTATTTTGAGGTTTATAAATAAATACATAAATAGTTAAATATATAATTAAATGAATAAATATATACTTAAATAAATAATTAAATATATAATAAATAATTAAATAAATAAAAATATAATTAAATAATTAAATAAATACATAATTTATACATTTATTTGTGCTAATAATTAAATTATGTATTTAACCATTTATTTATATATTTCAACATTTATTTAATGATTTAATTTTGAGTAATTCGGCCCTCCATACCATCTACAGGAAAGAAGGGATTTGCTTTCATTCAAATTTGAATACAATATTACAACAGTGCTGCTTAGCATATTGGTTTTTGATAAGAAGCAAGAACGCAATGAGTAATAACAAGAATAAAAGATATGAAGGGATTTTTGTGACAGAGATGCCTAGAGATAAGATGCACGCTATTTGAGGAAACACATTACAGCTTTTTGAACATTACAACTAATGTATTAACCAACATTAACAAATGCTGTAACAACTATGGAGGGCAGAATTACTCAAAATTAAATCACAATTCTGTAATTATTTAATAATATATTTATTTATTTGTATTTATTCATTGAATTATTAATGGAATTATTGAGAATATATTTATTAATTATTTAATTATTATTAAGTGTATATTTATTAAATTATTTATTTATGTAATTATTTTATTACATATTTAAGTATATATTTATTCAAATATATATACAATTTATTTTTTGCCTCCACATTTCATTTTGAGGTTTGCGAAATAAGTAAATACATATATAATTAAACAAATGAATATATAAATAAATAATTTAATAAATAAATATATACTTAATTGAATATATATTTAAATAATTATATAAATAAAAAATGAAATGAATAATCAAATAAATATATAATTAAATATATAATTAATAAATACATTTTTAATTAAATAATTAGATAAATACATAAATAATGAAATATATTATTAACATAATAACATAAATATATAATTTATACATTTATTTGTGCTTTCAATAATTAAATTATGTATTTAACAATCCATTTATATATTTCGACATTTATTAAATGATTTCATTTAGAGTAATTCGGCCCTCCGTATTTATTTGCGTATATTGTAAAATGTTATTTATTTCTGTGATGCAATGCTGAATTTCCAGCATAATTACTCTTTAGTCTTCAGTGTCATAAATCAGAAATCGTTCTGAGAAAAAAACATTTCTGATTATTATCAATGTTGGAAACAGTTTGGAAGAACATTTATTTGAATTTTGTAACATACATGACTTTACTGTCACTTTAATGGATCCTTGCTGAACTACTTAAAACAAATATTAAAAAAACGAAAAGCTGTATACTTGTATAGTCTAGCTCACAAAATGAGATTGTTTTAAAGTGTTACTCAAAAATAAATTACTTAAATATTTTTATATAAATGACTTCAGAATATTTAACATTGCAATTTTGGAATTTTGAGAGACGACTCTTCTGCTCACCAAGGATGCATTTGTTTGATTAAAAATACAATAAAATCTGCAATATTTTGAAATATTATTGCGATTTAAAATAGCCAGGTTTTATTTGAATATATTGTCAAACTTAATTTATTTCTGAGATGAAAAGCTGAATTTCCAGCATAATTACTCTTCAGTCTTCAGTGTCATAAATCAGAAATCGTTCTGAGAAAAACAACATTTCTGATTATTACCAGTTTGGAAGAACGTTTATTTGAATTTTGTAACATTGTACATGACTTCACTGTCACTTCTGATCATTTTAACGAATCTTTGGTGAACTACTTTCTTAAAAAAAAAAAAAAAATAGACTGACCCCAAACTTTCGAAAAGCTGTATACTTGTATAGAGTATGTTCCCTGACGGGTTACGTTTTGGTTAACTAGCGCAAAGCGTTAACCACTACACCACCTGGAAACCCGAAAATACACAAAAACACAATTTGGAAAGTAAAACAAGTCACTGAGTTAAAAAGGGGAATGTTTAATTCACTGTAGAACAGAAAGAGAAGAAAAAACAAAACAAAACAATTCATCCAGTTTTGATTTGATGCAAAAATTGAATATGAAACAATGACTCCCTGATCAAATATGACAACTTTTATATGTCTGCTCATAATTACACATTTTCAGCTTGTAAGATCCATTCAGACTCTTAATTTGATAAAAGCTCTGAATTATCTGACAAATGCACATGGATAAATCAAAACGGCAGGAGTTTGAACAGTTAAAGTTAACTAGGTATTGATCTCTTGCCTTGTGCGTTTCCATTATATTTCAATGTGAATTAATGTAGGGCAGAATTTGGTTGTCATTTCCAGCAAACTTGCAACTGAAATGTAAAACTGAAACATTTCTGAGTTTTATAATTGCATTGTCGCGATCAATCGATTTGAAATAAAAAGTTATGTTTACATAATATTTGTGTGTGTGCTGTGTAAATTTATTCTGTATACATAATACACCACATATATGTGACTCTGGACCACAGAACCAGTCATAAGGGTCTATTTAAAAAAAAAAATATATATATATTTATACATCATTTGAAAGCTGAAAAAAATAAGCTTTCCGTTTGGTCAAGATACAGCTATTTTAAAATCTGCAATGTGAGGATGCAAAATATTAAGAAAAATCGTGTTTAAAGTTGTTTTAAGTTCTTAGCAATGCATATTACTAATCAAAAATTAAGTTTTGATATATTTACGGTAGGAAATTTACAAAATATCTTCATGGAACATGATCTTTACTTAATATCCTAATGATTTTTGGCATTAAATAACCAAAAAAGTGTATTGTTGGCTATTACTACAAATATATCCGTGCTTAAGACGGTTTTGTGGTCCAGGGTCACATATGTATATATTAAAAAATAATAATAATAGTATGTATTGTATGTAAAGACTTGTGTGTACAGCACATATATAACATATATAAATCCAACATATTTTTCCTTGTAAGTGTGTATACTGGACACATCCTCTCATTTAATGTTTTTTAAAGAAGTTTCTTATGCTCATCAAGGCTGTTTTCACTTGATCAAAAATACAGAATTAAAATCTAATATTGTGAAATATTATTACGATGTAAATCGATGTTTTTCTATATTAATATACATTAAAATTTAATTTATATCTGTAATTAAAGTTGAATTTCCAGAATCATTACTCCAGTCTCTGCTGATTTATTATCAGCACTGGAAACATTATTTTTTGGCAACCTGTGATACTTTTTTTTTAGGATTTTTGATCAATAAAAGGCTAAAAAAGAACCGTTTATTTAAAACAGAAAGGTTTTCTAACAATATACACTACTGTTCAAAAGTTTGGGGTCAGTACATTTTTATTCTCTCTTTTTTTGAAAGAAATGAATACTTTTAATCACCAAGGATGTGTTCAATTTATAAAAAGTTATTTACATTGTTAGAAAAGATTTAAATTTTGAATAAATGTTGTTCTTTTTAACTTGTTATTCAAAGAATCCTGAAAAAAAACAATCATAGTTTGCAAAAAAATATTATTAATTCTAATAATAAATCAGCATATCAGAATGATTTCTAAAGGATCACTTAAGACTGGAGTAACAGCTGATGAAAATTCAGCTTTGCACCACAGGAATAAATTATATGGTAAAGTATATTAAAATAAAAAACATTATTTTATATTGTGATAACATTTTTGAATATTACTGTTTGTTTTCTGTATTTTTGTCAAATAAATGCAGCCTTGATGAGCTAAAAAACATTAAATGAGAGGGTGTGTCCAAACGTTTGATTACTAGTGTACATAATAAATATACAAAGCACACACACATATAGTATGTAAACATAAACTTTTATTCTACTTTGCAGCCATAAATTACAGTGATTCCAACACAACAAACAGTTAATGTTATCTTCAAGACAGACTTTAATCAGAGTAATGCGGTTTTGTGGTTAAAAAGTATATAAAATGTCAATTTGTTTTGAAAATAAACTAGATAAGACCCTTCTTCATTGGCTGGGATTGTTTAGAGCCCTTTGAAGCTGGATTTAAACTGCATTTCGGACGTTCAAACTCGAGGGCACCATAGAAGTCCATTATATGGAGAGAAATCCTGAAATGTTTTGAAGTTGGGGAAGAAAACGAGATGGGAGTTTGTGGACATACCCTAACTGTATTGACCCGAATCACACAGACTACACACGACGAGACAAGGCGAGCATTTGAGGTTAAAAAGTATATAAATTGTCAATTTGTTTTGAAAATAACCGATCGTTTCGCTAGATAAGACCCTTGTTCATCAGAGTTTAGAGCCCTTTGAAGCTGCATTTTGGAAGTTCAAACTCGAGGGCACCATAGAAGTCCACTATATGGAGAGAAATGGGTGAAGAAGGGTCTTATCTAGTGAAACGATTGGTTATTTTCAAAACAAATTGACAATTTATACACTTTTTAACCTCAAATGCTCATCTTGTCTTGTGTTTGCGATGCGTAGTCTGTGTGATCCGGGTCAGTTAGGGTATGTCCAAAAACTCCCATCTCATTTTCGTCTTCAACTTCAAAACAATGCTGTTTTCCCTTTTTTTGTAAAGGCCGTTTGATCTTCTTTGTATGTTCACTTTGTAAACACAAAGGGTTGGTACTTCTGCAGCGATGTAGGATGATTTTGAAGTTGGGGAAGAAAACGAGATGGGAGTTTGTGGACATACCCTAACTGTATTGGCCTGAATCACACAGACTACACATGACGAGACAAGGCGAGCATTTGAGGTTAAAAAGTATATAAATTGTCAATTTATTTTGAAAATAGGTAGGTAAGACCCTTCTTCATTGGCTGGGATTGTTTAGAGCCCTTCGAAGCTGGATTTAGACTGCATTTTGGACGTTCAAACTCGTGGGCACCATAGAAGTCCACTATATGGAGAGAAATCCTGAAATGTTTTTCTCAAAAGACATAATTTCTTTATGACATGAACATTTTGGATGACATTTTTGTCCATTTTTGTTTTAATCCTTTAACTACGAATCACTGATGTCCACTGTGCTGGAGTCTGAAAATAAATGCTGCGGAGACAAATGGTACTTATTAGCCTGTTGGTCCTGTGTGGAAATCGTCAGAGGGAGACTCTGAACAAGAATGGCTTCTGGAGGACCCATATCTAAAGTCTCTTCAGGGTGCTTAGACGCATCCTGAGACGAACAACCGTCAATGTTCAAGGGCTCCTTTGTGGCGTTAATCGCCGGATTCGTTTCGGTCATTACCGTAACCTCAGTCCCGCCTTCCTGGATGAGCTTGTGGAGGCTTTCCAGATCCGAACAGGAGGTTATGAAAGTGTGCGTGGCGTCAGAAGCGGACGCTGAGCAGGCGATAAAGTTTTGAGTGGAAGTCTGAGAGGCGGCGTCGGCCGAGTCGATTTGAGCGAGCAAAACCGTTTCTGGCGCTAGCATGTTGACATGCTGTATTACAGGGTTTAAAAGCACACTGTGATCTTCCGGAGCGAGCAGAACCGCTGTGGCCTTTCCCGAGGACGCCTGGATAAAAGTAGCCTCCGGTCCTATAGAGGGCGCCATTATGATCTTCAGATGCGTCGCGCTGTAGGAGGAATGCGCGTCGCTTGCAACTGAGGTTTGAGTTTGTTGGGTATGCTGCCTCTTGTGGCTGCGAAGAGAGTCTTCCCTGACGAACGACGCCTCGCATAAGTCGCAACGAAACGCTCGCGCCGCTTCAAGCCTCGCGCGGTAACGCGAGCTAAGAGGTTTCGGCGCCTCTTCCGCAATCCCGGATTTACCTTGCTTCTCCGGTTTGTCCGCGTGACATTTCCTCTTGTGAATTAACAAATTACTACGCTGCTTGCTCGCGAACGAACAGTGCTCGCATTTGAAGGGCCGCTCGTCCGAGTGCACGCGCTCGTGGATCTTGAGCGCCCCCTTGCTGGAGCAGGAGTAACTGCACTCGCCGCACTGCAAAGGCTGCGCCGGTTGGTGCTGGCGGGAATGGAGTCGAAGGGCGGCTTTCGTGGAGCACCGGAAGTCGCATTTCAAGCAGGGGAAGGAGTCCGAGGCGCTGTGTTTTAGCTGCACGTGCGATTTTAAATTGGCTTTCATCGCGCAGCGGTACTCGCAGAGATCGCACTTATAAGGCTTCTCGCCGGAGTGAACCCGACTGTGGCGCTTCAGGTCAGAGTTGATCTTGAATTTGGCGTCGCACTGATTGCACTGGAACGGAGCGTCACCTGAGGAAACAGACATATCTTACCAGTTTCGTTCAGTATTCAATAATGCACGACTTTATTGTGCAATTATATTATTATTTAGGCAAAATGTATGTGCTTATATGCAGAGCTGGGTAGACAAATTGTAATCAGGTACAGATTCCAGATTGCATGACAAAAATTGTAGGCAGTTAATCATGTAATCAATTGCATTACATATTTCAGGTAATCTAATCAGATTACTTTTAGATTACTTTTGACTTCACATTGATTTAAATAGGATTTTCTTGTAGCATAATGATGTAAAAAATGCAAAGAGTAAGAAAATACAGTTACAACATTAAGTGCATTAAACATTTTATTACATCAAGGTTTCTCAAACTAGGAACTGCAGATGGTTTGTGGGTTTAATTAACAATTAATTAAATCATAAAAACATAAAATTAAAATAAATCATTTTAAAACAAAGTCCTTTTCGAGGAAAGCCTCTTTACTTGGTGGCCATATTTTTAACACCTCTGGGCAGCGCATACCAGACCAAGTCCTTAATCTTAATGAATTGGGGAATCCTGAAATCTCAAAAACTGCTTGCTGAACTCACAATTAAATGACATATATCAAATCAGCAACAAAAATCTTAAATTAATTGCCCTATGAATGTTGTTTCTTATGCTCAAGTAGTGTTTAAAAGGCTTATTTTTCAGGACAGACCAGGTCTAGCCTCAGGTTTCTATGGGAAATCTGTCTCTTTCATTTATAAGGTGGGACTATTCCTCCACATTGCGTGTTGCAGTTTCTCCCATTCATAAGTATAGGAGTGAACCGTCACTGTGTTTCATTAGTCTTTGTTTTAAAATAACAATTAAAATAAAACACTATAAATAATATAAATATATACTAAAATCTCAGGGTTTCTTAAAGTACATGTATTTGGCGAATAAGGTTTAGATGACAAAAAGTTTGGGAATGCCTGCATTGCATGTAAATAAGAAATAATGCTGCATTTTAATGAGTATGAAAAGCAGAAGCTTTTCAAAGACAATAATACATGGTTAAAAAACCCACAGAGTGATAATTCAAATAAAAATGAATGTGTTCATCAGTAGCTGATGTAATGTTGAAACCCTTTTGCAAATCCAGTGGTCAAATGCTGTGACTAATGACTAGTCTATGTGTGAATGTCCACAAAACTGGACTTTCTGAATGTATATAATCAGTGAGCTATTTTAGAAAGGAAAATGTAAAAATGAAAAAGAGAAATTAAGGGGAATCTGAATAATTTATTGCTATTTTGTGAATATGTAATCATGTAATCCATAGAAAAGTAACTGTAGTCTGATTACGAGTATTTAAAATGTAACTTACTCTAATTACAAGTACTTCATTTTTGTAATCTGCTTACGTAATCCACATTACATCTAATCACTTACTACCCGGCTCTGCTTATATGTGACCCTGGACCACAAAACCAGTCATAAGGGTAATTTTTTCTAGATTGCAAGCTGAATAAATAAGCTTTCCATTGATGTATGGTTTGTTTATGATAGGGCAACGTTTGGCTGAGATACAACTATTTGAAAATCTGCAATCTGAGGGTGCCAACAATTTAAATATTGAGAAATCACCTTTAAAGATTGGTATAACTTCTCTTACGCACAGACACTGATTCGGTTTGATCAAAAATCTGGCAAAAATAAATAAATAACTGAAATAAAAAATAAATAAATTAAGAATAAATGAAGAATTTGGTTCCAAAACGTGATTTTAATTTTTTTTTAATTGAGTTCCTCCCAAAATCAGTATTAAAAAGTCACAAAATGTGATATCTGCAGTGTTCTGTCATGTTTTCTCCTTATTTTGTTGTTAGCAATGCATATTACTTATGTAAAAATTAAGTTTTGACATATTTACGGTAGGAAATTTACAAAATGTCTTCATGGAACATGATCTTTACTTAATATCCTAATGATTTTTGGCAATTGGCATAAAAGAAAAATCAATACTTTTGACCCATACAATGTATTTTTGGCTATTGCTGCAATTATACGTTATTTCTATGCTCCAGGGTCACATTTATAGACTGCGTGTGTTCTCAATTTTTTAATACATTGGAAAGATGTGCTGTTTGGCTTTGATAACAACAAACAGGAAAACCAGTTTTATCTTATGAATCTTTTGGCGAAGCTTCACATCTTTGGTGTAAATTATCAAAAGTGAGTGGTAACAGGAAATACCGGTGTGGTTAAAAACAACTAAAATAATAACTAGGAAAACACTTGATTTTTGTGCTTTTTAAAAAGATTTTAGCTGAGCTCTATATAGACTACCAGTCAAAAGTTTGGACACACCCTCTCATTTATTTTTTTTTAAAGAAGTCTCTTCTGCTCATCAAGGCTGCATTTATTGGATCAAAAATACAGAAAAAAAACATTAATATTGCAAAATGTTATTACAATATAAAATAATGGTTTTTATTTTAATATACTTTACCATATAATTTATTCCAGTGATGCAAAGCTGAATTTTCATCAGCTGTTACTCCAGTCTTAAGTGTCACATGATCCTTCAGAAATCATTCTAATATGCTGATTTATTATTAGAATAATATTTATTTGCAACCTGTGATTGTTTTTTCAGTATTTATGATGAATAACAAATTGAAAAGAACGGCATTTATTCAAAATATAAATCTTTTCTAACAATGTAAATCTATGCTATCACTTTTTATTCATTTAACACATCCTTGGTGAATAAAAGCATTAATTTCTTTAAAAAAAAAAAGAAAGAATAAAATTGTACTGACCCCAAACTTGTGAACAGGAGTGTATATTGTTAGAAAACCTTCCTATTTTAATAAATGCTGTTCTTTTTTAACCTTTTATTGATCAGCACTGATAATAAATCAGCATACTAGAATGATTTTTGAAGGATCACGTGATACTGAAGACTGGAGTAATGATGCTGAAAATGCAACTTTAATTACAGATATAAATTAAATTCTAATGTATATTAATATAGAAAAACATTAATTTACATCGTAATAATATTTTATAAATATAAAAATATTTTAATAATATTTTATAATATTAAGTTTTTTTTATCAAACATAAGAAACTTCTTTAAAAAAAAAAAGTTTGTCCAAACTTTTGACTGGTAGAGTGTATATATATGTATAACTTCTCTGCACATACACACTGATTCTGTTTGATAAAAAAATATGGTAAAAAAAAAATATATTATATAAAAAATATATATTTTTAATAAAGTTAGAAAAAAATGCATTACAAAGGTAAAAACTAAATTCCCATTTAATTCACTTTAAGGAGTCAAATGTCACCTCGTAATAGAAAGGCAAAATTTTTATCAGATTTTTTGATTATTAATTAGAAGGTGCTTCTAAAATTTTGACTGCGCCCTTAAATTTAAAGTTTTTAACGAAAAGTAAGCATTTATTGCATTTTGCAGAAAAAAAAATCAGTTTTTATAATAAACCTTTGAAAATCAAAATCTGGATTTGAATTTTTAATGCAATTATAACCTAAAGATGCTATGTGAAATATAGTGGTTTTCATCTTCCCACTTTCTTGGTCAAGAAAACACATTTTTAATCAAATTAATCCAACTATTATAGCATTTTGGAACCAAATTCTTCATACTGTGTTCTGAAGCCACATCAGATCACATAAGGAAGTTATTTCAAACACTTGACTAAATTAAAAACTTTATAATGCTCTTGTTGGAGAACAGCTTTAGAAAGGCTCATCATTACGTCATTAGAAGGGAAGATGATCTGCGTGTGTTGCTTTTCCAAATATAAGCGGGGAAGCGTTTCCTCATCTCAAATTCCCAATCTCATCTCAAATTTTTTTTAAAGAAATTGCAAATTGCATTTGCAATTGCTTTTTCCACATGTGGATGCATACATTGTTCCATAATCCGAATGCAGCTGCAATTATTGCATTATAGTTTGCGTTTAGCTATTGAAATATTAATATTAATATTTTTTACATTCAAAATTCTGGCCTGTGAGACACACAAGCTTTTCGGGAAATGCAACACTTCTGTGAGAGAATGCATAAGCATGTTTTTCCATCAACTTTTGATCAATTGAATACATCCATCCTTAAAATAGTTAATTATCTGACATTTATACTTAGAAATGCCCAGCGTCTCTGATGCTCACCTGTGTGCGATCGGAGGTGAACGGTCAGCTGGCTGGAGTTGCGGCTGGCATAGGGGCATATCTGACACTTAAAGGGTCTTTCGTCATAGTGGATGCGGAGATGTTTCTTCAGGCTACTGCTGTCGGCCGCCGCGTACGAACAGTACTTACACTTGTGCGGTTTCTCTCCGGTGTGCAAACGGCTGTGGAGATTGAGCTTATCGCGGCGACTGAAGCGCTTATGGCAGAGCTCACATTCGAAAGGCCTCTCACCTGAAGAAAAGACAGATCTCAGCGCTTTAATGTCCATTTGGCATCATTTGATACCACTGAAGCATAATGACTTACCAGTGTGTGTTAAAATGTGTCTCTCCATGTCTTTTTGGCCATACTGAGTTTTGAATGTACAACCTAAGTGCACAAAATATATAAAATATCCACATAGTGTTGGTATTTTAATGCTTATTTACCGCCTTAAATGCAATTTTGCATTGCTGACACTTACCTGAGAATGTGCATATGTGTCTTTTTTGACTTAGTGCAGGTTTCAGCTTTTTGGAGGTTTTTTTCTGAGCTTTGGTGAGGGTCTTCTTGACTTTTGGTAGACATGTCTGAAACGACTCTGGGAAAAAAAAAAAAAGAAGAAGTCTTCTACATGAAGAGTCATTATAAACTTTAAAGGGGATTTAAGTACCTTACAATTGCGAGTTATAAAGTCAGAATTGCAATTATATAAAGTCACAATTCTGACTTTTTCTCTGAATTGTGAGATACATTTGCAATTGCATTTTATAAAGGGAGAATTGTGAGATATAAACTTAAAATTGTGAGTTATAAAGTCAGAATTGCAATTATATAAAGTCACAATTCTGACTTTTTTCTCTGAATTATGAGATATAAATTTGCAATTGCATGTTTTAAAGGGAGAATTATGAGATATAAACTTAAAATTGCGAGTTATAAAGGGAGAATTATGAGATATAATGTTAAAATTGCAAGTTATAAAGTCAGAATTGCAATTATATAAAGTCACAATTCTGACTTTTTTCTCTGAATTATGAGATAAATTTGCAATTGCATGTTAAAAAAGGGAGAATAAAGTCAGAATTGCAATTATATAGTCACAATTCTGACTTTTTCTCTGAATTGTGAGATATAAATTTGCAATTGCATGTTATAAAGTGAGAATTATGAGATATAAACTTAAAATTGCGAGTTATAAAGTCAGAATTGCAATTATATAAAGTCACAATTCTTACTTTTTTCTCTCAATTGTGAGATAAATTTGCAATTTCATGTTATAAAGGGAGAATTATGAGATATAAACTTAAAATTGCGAGATATAAAGTCAGAATTGCAATTATATAAAGTCATATAAATATATAAAATTATAAAGTTTCTCTGAATTATGAGATAAATTTGCAATTGCATGTTAAAAAGGGAGAATAAAGTCAGAATTGCAATTATATAGTCACAATTCTGACTTTTTCTCTGAATTGTGAGATATAAATTTGCAATCGCATTTTAATTATGAGATATTGCAATTATATAAAGTCACAATTCTGACTTTTTTCTCTGAATTGTGAAATATAAATTTGCAATTGCATTTTATAAAGGGAGAATTGTGAGATATAAACTTAAAATTGCGAGATATAAAGTCAGAATTACAATTATATAAAGTCACAATGCTGACTTTTTTCTCTGAATTGTGAGATAAATTTGCAATTGCATTTTAATTATGAGATATTGCAATTATATAAAGTCACAATTCTGACTTTTTTTATATGAATTTGCAATTGCATGTTATAAAGTGAGAATTATGATATATAAACTTAAAATTGCGAGTTATAAAGTCAGAATTGCAATTATATAAAGTCACAATTCTGACTTTTTCTCTGAATTGTGAGATACATTTGCAATTGCATGTTATAAAGGGAGAATTGTGAGATATAAACTTAAAATTGCGAGTTATAAAGTCAGAATTGCAATTATATAAAGTCACAATGCTGACTTTTTCTCTGAATTGTGAGATACATTTGCAATTGCATTTTATAAAGGGAGAATTATGAGATATAAACTTAAAATTGTGAGTTATAAAGTCAGAATTGCAATTATATAAAGTCACAATGCTGACTTTTTTCTCTGAATTGTGAGATAAATTTGCAATTGCATTTTAATTATGAGATATTGCAATTATATAAAGTCACAATTCTGACTTTTTTCTCTGAATTATGAGATAAATTTGCAATTGCATTATATAAAGGGAGAATTATGAGATATAAACTTAAAATTGCGAGTTATAAAGGGAGAATTATGAGATATAATGTTAAAATTGCGAGTTATAAAGGGAGAATTATGAGATATAATGTTAAAATTGCGATATATAAAGTCAGAATTGCAATTATATAAAGTCACAATTCTGACTTTTTTCTCTGAATTATGAGATAAATTTGCAATTGCATGTTAAAAAGGGAGAATTATGAGATATAAACTTAAAATTGTGAGTTATAAAGTCAGAATTGCAATTATATAAAGTCATATAAATATATAAAATTATAAAGTTTCTCTGAGTTATGAGATAAATTTGCAATTGCATGTTAAAAAGGGAGAATAAAGTCAGAATTGCAATTATATAGTCACAATTCTGACTTTTTTCTCTGAATTGTGAGATACATTTGCAATTGCATGTTAAAAAGGGAGAATTATGAGATATAAACTTAAAATTGTGAGTTATAAAGTAAGAACTGCAATTATATAAAGTCACAATTCTGACTTTTTTCTCTGAATTGTGAGATATAAATTTGCAATTGCATGTTAAAAAGGAAGAATTATGAGATATAAACTTAAAATTGCGAGATATAAAGTCAGAATTGCAATTATATAAAGTCACAATTGTGACTTTTTTCTCTGAATTGTGAGATACATTTGCAATTGCATGTTATAAAGGGAGAATTGTGAGATATAAACTTAAAATTGTGAGTTATAAAGTAAGAATTGCAATTATATAAAAAGTCACAATTCTGACTTTTTTATATAAATTTGCAATTGCATGTTATAAAGGGAGAATTGTGAGATATAAACTTAAAATTGTGAGTTATAAAGTCAGAATTGCAATTATATAAAGTCACAATTCTGACTTTTTTCTCTGAATTGTGAGATACATTTGCAATTGCATGTTAAAAAGGGAGAATTATGAGATATAAACTTAAAATTGTGAGTTATAAAGTAAGAACTGCAATTATATAAAGTCACAATTCTGACTTTTTTCTCTGAATTGTGAGATATAAATTTGCAATTGCATGTTAAAAAGGAAGAATTATGAGATATAAACTTAAAATTGCGAGATATAAAGTCAGAATTGCAATTATATAAAGTCACAATTGTGACTTTTTTCTCTGAATTGTGAGATACATTTGCAATTGCATGTTATAAAGGGAGAATTGTGAGATATAAACTTAAAATTGTGAGTTATAAAGTAAGAATTGCAATTATATAAAAAGTCACAATTCTGACTTTTTTATATAAATTTGCAATTGCATGTTATAAAGGGAGAATTGTGAGATATAAACTTAAAATTGTGAGTTATAAAGTCAGAATTGCAATTATATAAAGTCACAATTCTGACTTTTTTCTCTGAATTGTGAGATACATTTGCAATTGCATGTTATGAAGTGAGAATTATGAGATATAAACTTAAAATTGCGAGTTATAAAGTCAGAATTGCAATTATATAAAGTCACAATTCTGACTTTTTTCTCTGAATTGTGAGATATAAATTTGTATTTATTTAATATATATTCATATTTACAGTTTATAGTTTTTTTTCTCAGAACTGCGTGATCTAAACTGGGAATTTCAAGTTGTAAAGTCAGAATTGCGAGTTTATATCTCACAATTCAGATTTTTTTAAACTCTCAATTCTGAGAACATAGTCTATAGAGATATTTCTGGCAACTGTGAGTTTGTATCATGCAATTCTAAGAAATAAAGTTAGAACTGTGAGTTAAAAAGTCAGAATTGTGACTTCATATAATTGCAATTCTGACTTTATAACTCACAACTGTATGTTTATATCTCATAATTCTCACTTTATAACATGCAATTGCAAATTTCTCTCACAATTTAGAGAAAAAAGTCAGAATTGTGACTTTATATAATTGCAATTTTGACTTTATAACTTGCAATTGTAAGTTTATATCTCATAATTCTCACTTTATAACATTAGACTCACCACTGGGTCCGGCGTTTCGGCCTGATATATGGGTCGAAGGGATCTGGCAGCAGCTTTGCTTGTGTGTGAAAAAGTGTTCGACGTTGTTGTACTGCTGTTTGCAGAAGCCACAGATGTGGATGTCAGGACTCACTTCAACTAATAGGTGGTTTACTCCTGTAAATATAAATGTATATTAAATAAATACAAATTTATCTCTCACAATTCAGAGAAAAAAGTCAGAATTGTGACTTTATAACTCACAATAGTAAGTTTATATCTCACAATTCTCACTTTATAGCATGAAATTGCACATTTATATCACAATTTAGAGAAAAAAAATCTAAACTGTGACTTCATATAATTGCAATTCTAACTTAATAACTCACAATTTTAAGTGTATATCTCATAATTCTCATTTTATAACATGAAATTGCAAATTTGTCTCACAATGCAGAGAAAAAGGTCAGGATTGTGACTATATAATTGCAATTCTGACTTTAGAACTCGCAATAGTAAGTTTATCCCTCATAATTTTCACTTTATAACATGCAATTGCAAATTTATATCTCACAATTAAGAGAAAAAAGTCAGAATCATGACTTTATATAATTGCAATTCTGACTTTATAATTCACAATTGTAAGTTTACATCTCATAATTCTGAGAAAAAGGTCAGAATTGCTGGTTTGTATCATGCAATTTTGAGAAAAAATTCAGAATTGTGAGATAAAAAGTGCCAAATATCTTTTTTTTTCTTTTTTTTTTTAATTCAGCGGCGGAAATGGGCTTCCATAAAGATCCAAAGATCAGCATTTATCTGAATCAAAAAGCTTTTGTAACATTATACACTATACCATTCAAAAGCTTTATTTGAAAGGTAAAGAAATTGTAGAAATTAATACTTTCATTCTTATTTAGCAAGGATGCTTTAAGTTGAACAAAAGTGATGATAAAACATTTCTAATGTTACAAAAGATTTCTATTTCAGATAAATGCTGTTCTTCTGAACTCTAAAAAAAAAAAAAAAAACTACTTAGCTGTTTTCACCATAATATATATATTTGTATTATATATATTATATATTATATTTATATTTATATTTATATTTATATTTATTTATTTATTTATTTATTTATTTTTTTGCACACCAAATCAGAATATTACAATGATTTCTGAAGGAACATAACTAAAATGCTAAAAATTCAGCTTTGAAATCACAGGAATAAATTACATTTTAAAATATATTCAAATAGAAAGCAGTCATTTTAAATAATACAAATATTTCACATTTTTCTGTTTTTGCTGGACTTTGAATCAAATAAATGCAGGCTTGGTGAGCAGAACAGACTTCTTTATAAAACATTAAACATCTTATTTTCCAGAAACTTTTGAATGGTAGTGTATATGAACATAAATTATCGATCTGTCTATCTATAAATGAAATGTATACATGATTTTATATGTAAATACACGTGAAATTAACATTTAAGTCAACAGTGAATGCAAGCTCTATAAATTAACATCATTATTAGTATTACATACCAAAATATCGACTTTAATTCTTTAATCTACCTTAATAGTGTCAATATTTGAACCATAATTGTGATTATTTAGCTGTATGGCACATGAAATTCTTTCCAAACCTGTTCTAAACATTGTTTTTGTCGGATTTTGCACATATAGATGATATATTTATATACCTTCTCCGTTGAACGTTGCCATGTGGATGAAGATGCCAGCTGAGAGTCGATCTGTGAAGTATTTTTCAACTTTAATTCGCGTTGTTGTTCTGTGTCCTCTTCATTTCGAACGGTTTTCAGCAGCGCTCATGGTTTTGCGACAGTGTGCACCGCTTGACGGTAAACATCATTTCATCACTGAAAGGCGTTCAGTGCTGCAGCGCCTCATCCGTCAGGAGCGAGAAAAACTGCACAAAAACTGCTACCAAAAACAGGTAAAGGTAGGCGTACATGCTCAATTAAAGTGACTTTTTAATTTTCAGTCACCATTTCCTCATAAAAAGGAATTTTCTTTGAAAAAGCTTTTGAATAATGCTCAAGAAAACACACACTTCATAAGGTGCTTTTCGGGTAAATAATATTTCCTTGACCCTCAATATGTCTTCCTTCACTTTTTAGGCACTAGGGAAATTCACATTTAATACATAAAGTGTGTGAACTGCAAGTAATCTGTGGGTCTATATCATCATAGAGTGCCTTTCAAGCCTCGCAATACAAAAAATTTATTTAAAAAGTCTTAATTTCCCTTGTAATAAAGAGTAGACACTCAAGTACTATAAAAACATATTAGCTTTAGATAATTATGGGCCATTATTTGAAGCATAATCCCTAAGATATCCCTAAGTCCACCCTGTAATGGACATATATATTACTGTTAAAAACATTTTCATCGCAATATTAAGATGCAAATTATATTTTCTGAAAGATATGATGTCCCTTTGCTAAACAGGGTTATTTATTTGCTGTCAAATTATAAATACAGAAAAGATTTTATGTAAACCATGTGTTTTTAAAGAAACTCAATTTGCACATGTATTTTTTCTTAATTGAAGATAAAATGCAATATTTGGATGCAGTTTTTTTACTTGCGTGTTATAGCTAGCTATTAAACACAGTGAATTATATAGATATGATTAAATTATTATTTAAAATATTATTTTTAAATATGAAGATGACAGGGTAGACACATAAAGCAAAACACAATCCATGACAAAATATGACAATTAAACATTTATTCAACTTTGAAAAAATATAATAATAATAAATAATATAGTTACTTTCTCAATCACAGTGATATCCCCCTTCCACATTCATTTTAGCTTTTAGCAATATTAACTACAATGCTATGAATGCTATGAGTGTCCGACACGACAGGGTGGACATTTTGGAATAACGACAGGGTGGACATTTTAGAATAAGGACATGGTGGACATTTCTGAATAACGACAGGGTGGACATTTTAGAATAACAACATGGTGGATATTTTGGAATAACAACAGGGTGAACATTTTGGAATAAAGACAGGGTGGACATTTTACAATAACAACATGGTGGACATTTTGGAATAACGACAGGGTGAACTTTTTGGAATAAAGACAGGGTGGACATTTTACAATAACAACATGGTGGACATTTTGGAATAAAGACATGGTGGACATTTCTGAATAACGACAGGGTGGACATTTTAGAATAACGACAGGGTGGACATTTTGGAATAAAGACATGGTGGATATTTTGAAATAATGGCAGGGTGGACATTTTGAAATAACGACAGGGTGGACATTTTAGAATAACGGCAGGGTGGACATTTTAGAATAATGACAGGCTGGACATTTTAGAATAACGACATAGTGGACATTTTGAAATAACGGCAGGGTGGACATTTTGAAATAATGACATGGTGGACATTTTAGAATAACGACAGGCTGGACATTTTAGAATAACGACAGGCTGGACATTTTAGAATAATGACATGGTGGACATTTTAAATAACGGCAGGGTGGACATTTTGAAATAACGGCAGAGTGGACATTTTGGAATAACGACATGGTGAACATTTTGAAATAACGACAGGATGGACATTTTGAAATAACGACAGGATGGACATTTTTGAATAACGGCAGGGTGAACATTTTGAAATAACGACATGGTGGACATTTTAGAATAACGACAGGCTGGACGTTTTAGAATAACGACAGGCTGGACATTTTAAATAACGGCAGAGTGGACATTTTGGAATAATGACATGGTGAACATTTTGAAATAACGACAGGGTGGACATTTTAGAATAACGACATGGTGGACATTTTAGAATAATGACAGAGTGGACATTTTGAAATAATGGCATGGTGGACATTTTAGAAAAATGACATGGTGGACATTTTGGAATAGCAACAGGCTGGACATTTTAGAATAAAACATTTTAAATAACGGCAAGGTGGACATTTTGAAATAACGGCAGAGTGGACATTTTGGAATAATGACAGGCTGGACATTTTAAATAACGACAGGGTGGACATTTTGAAATAATGGCATGGTGGACATTTTAGAATAACGACAGGGTGGACATTTTAGAATAATGTCAGGCTGGACATTTTTAGCTTCAGTTAGCGTGTTAGCTTACAACTGTGACTAGCCAAATAGTCAGTCTGGTTTTTGAAGAGAATTTGGTATATTTAAACTTACATATTTTGAAAATACTGTATTCTAATGATTTCTGGCATATTTTATGGGGACAGGGTGGACATATTAACCTTAGGAAAAGCAAACTCATACAAAGAAAATTAGTGAGTTTAAAAGTCACCAAATTACTCAACTCAGGCGTTGAAATTCCTGCCACTGAGAAGACAAAAAAAAAAAATCTGTTGTCCTGATGTCACTAAAGAGGATGGCCTTTTCTTAAAGAGGCGGATTCTCCAATACAACAAGGGACGTGGACAAACTCTTCTTTTTTATTAAATAAAAATATTGTTTTTATTACCAAATGATCAATACACTCAGATTAACAGGAGTACAAAATGTAAACATTTTACGATTTGACTATATTCTACTCTCATTCAAATTTAATGAGCAGTGCATGGGACATAACAAAATAGCATGCATCCTCCTATACAAAACTGGAAAAAATCTAGAAAATGCATTTTTGTTATAAATATATACAAATGTAGACAAATATAACACACCCTTTCATAGTCATTTTTATGTTTAGTTATAATGGCAAATGAGTTATTAATGTGCAGGACACCAAAAGGCACCCTACGGTTATACTGACCCCTGTCATTTAAAATCAATGTAATGTTTGCATCATGTAAAGTTTTCATTTTTGGTGGCTTAATTGACAGGTTGTTCAAAAGGCATGTTATAGTAGTAAACTTGCTGTTAAATGTCATAGAATCAGACAGTTTGTGTTCAGAAATGACTAAACTCACGGCCGATGTGCGTGAGGAATATGGAGATGAGTGGCCCTGTCACTTCATTTGAGCCCAGCTGAGCTCGACAGCTGCACACAGCTGCTTAATGGCTGCAGGCTGTCAGAAGACATCTTAGAGCTCAGACACGTGGCGACGAGTTTTAATTGTTCACCGTCTGACAGGATTTTGACTGCAGTTACAGCAGATCAACACACGGCGGCGTCCGCGCTCCATTAGTCACCAGGATGAGTTTTACGCTCTTGGTGGTTTGTGAATTAGATGTGAATTATTATTATTTTTTTTACTGAATTATTATTTTTTAACTATATGGTTACTGTTTTTAAGGCATTAGTTTGATTCTATTTACTTTCTGCTCTCTCCTCCACTAATATATCTTTGTCAATTATTTTTGTTTTAAAAACAGAGTATTACGTTTTATACTTATTTTCATGACACTTTATAACAGTACAGGTTTTCTTCAAAAACATTACAGAGGAGTTTAATTAATATAACTACTGCATTTAAGAACACTAACACTGATCAAAAATGAATAAAACAAGTTAAATCTTATTTATTTATTTTTAGCTTGCAAGCTGGGACATATTTTTAGACTTTATATTATATTATAATATATTATATTATATTATATTATTTGTATTAATTTATAATTAATTATTTAAATGATTTGTTTACATATATGCACACATTTATGTATTATATTATTATTTGTAATTATTTAGATTATATATTATTACATTTTTAAATGCAATGTAGTATTGGTAGATTATTATTATTATTATTATTATTATTATTATTTAGTTGTTGATTTTAAGTAATTATACCATTCCTTATAAATTACTAACAAATATGTTTTATTATGATTTTGATAAAGTATTATATAAGTATTGTATAACTATATAATTATATATTTATATATATATTAAATATGTTAAATATGTATTAAATTATTCTTTGTAATTGCATAGAATATATATTATTATTTTTTTATGCAATGTTTTATTGTTATATTATTATTATTTTGTTGTTGATTTTAAATAATTTTACCAATCCTTATAATAATTACCAATAAATATGTTTTATTATGATTTTGATAAAGTATTATATACGTATTGTATAACTATATAATTATATATATATATATATATTAAATATGTTAAATATGTATTAAATTATTCTTTGTAATTGCATAGAATATATATTATTATTTTTTTATGCAATGTTTTATTGTTATATTATTATTATTTTGTTGTTGATTTTAAATAATTTTACCATTCCTTATAATAATTACCAATAAATACGTTTTATTATGATTTTGATAAAAAGTATTAAATAACTATATAACTATTTATTTATATCATCAATATTTATATCATTGTTGATGTTTAATATGTATATACATTTAATGTTATTTTCAGTAAACAACACAAATAATATAAAATAATTGTTTTAAATCATTTTAAAATGATAAAATCTATATAATCTATATAATTATGTAATTATTTAATTTATAGATTTAATATTTATATAGATTTAATATTATTTTCACTAAACAATACAAATAATTAATATAACACAATACAAAACAATTATATAATATAATTATATTACTAGATTTATTATTTCTGTTGTTTTTGTTGTTATTCATTTTTTTTAAACAATTGGTTTTACATAAGTTTAGTAATTGTAACATTTAATATTTTCATAAAAACAAGAAATATATATTATGTTTTATATTTATATGTTTTATATATTAATTATGTATTATTATTATTATTACTTTATTAAAGCTTTTCATATTTGTAATTGTAATACATTATAATATATATATTTTTTAATACTAGAATAATATTATTTGTATACCGAACTTATACTAATTTTGAAAGTACATCAGCAAAAAGGATTTTGTATAATAAAATAGTTTTATTCATGATTTTAATAACAAATAATATATACATATATACATTTATGTATTATATTATTATTATTATAGTATTTTGCTGTTGTTGATTTTAAATAAATGTACAATTCTTCATAACAATTACTAATAAATAAGTTTTATTAATATGATTTTAGTAAAAAAAAATAAAGTATATAGTATGTATTATTACACATTTGAATGCAGTGTATTTATTATTATTATTATTATAAAATCTATACAATTTCAATACTATACCAAATATGAACTCCTGAACATTTTATTATATCAGAAAAGTCCAGGATATCAATATAGTCAAGTTTATTAATAACAAACACGTTGACTGCAGTAGACAAAGATGAATATTTGATTCATTATTATTAGCATGCGCTGATCTTGAGCTAAAAACAGACTGGAGTCTTACAAAACAAACTCACTGAGAGAGTCTCTGTGCATCCGTCGCCGTTAGCAGACGACATACTGACTAGCACATTTATTTCTCTGAGTTATATTCAATAAAATATTTACATATAATTCTTCGTCACCTCAGGCCATTCTGCTCAGGTTGTGGTGTGAAGGGTGTGAGTAATCCCACTCATCATTAATTTACACGCCATTTTTATTCCCATATGCTGTGATTCAGAGGCAGATCAGATCTGGATTTTCACATGTTGTGAAACTAAAGAAATGAAAGACACTGTCATGAATGTACTGACAACTATTTGTTGGAAATAAAACGCTTGATCACATTTACCACAGCAAACATTGAACAAAATATATAAATGACATTCCTGGTGCTGATGATGACATCCAAACCAATTATTATTATTATTATTATTATTTGTTAACATATGGTGAAAATATTAGAATCATATTTGTAATCCGAAAATATCTGTTTCTATATAATACTATAAAAACATATAAACAATTATATTAACAAATGCATATATTAATGTGTGTGTGTGTGTATGTATATATATATATATATATTTTTTTTTTTTTTTTGTATATTTATTTTTTATTTTTATTTATTTATTTATTTTGTGAATGTCTGGTGAAAATACTAGAATCATATATTTTTTTTTATTTAAAAATATCTGTTTTTATATAATACTAGTAAAAATACTAACAATAATATTAACTAATATATCTATTTTTTTACAATAATACTTATTGAAATATTACAACTAGTTAAAAACAACAACAACAGCTACAACATAATAATACTAATACTAAGAATAATTATTTTTTGGTGAACATAATATATATTAAAATTATTACACTTGAAAGTGAAAACATCTGTTTTTATATATTATAATAATGATATTATTATTATTATTATTATTATTATTGGTGAACATAGTATATATTAAAATTATTCAATTTAAAGAGAAAACAACGTTTTTTATATATTTTAATGATGCATTATTATTGGTATTATTATTATTGTTGTTGTTGTTGTTGTTATATAATATGCAAATAAATAATTGTAATGCTTTATTGCAATAAATATTTTGCTATATAATAATAATAATATGCAAATAAATAATTGTAAAGTTTTTTTGCAATAAAAAATTTGCTATATAATAATAATAATATGGATAATATGCAAATAAATAATTTAATGCTTTATTGCAATAAATATTTTGCTATGTAACAATAATAATATGCAAATAAATAATTTTAATGCCTAATTACAATACATAATTTGCTCTAAATAATAATAATAATAATAATAATAATAATATGCAAATAAATATTTTGCTATATATTAATAATAATAATATGCAAATAAATAATTTACTATATAATAATATGCAAATAAATATTTTGCTATATAATAATAATAATAATAATATGCAAAAAATAATTTGCTATATAATAATAATAATAATGATGATAATAATAATAATAATAATAACAATAATAATAATAATAATAATAGTAATAATATGCAAATAAAAAAATTGCTATATAATAATAATAATACTAATAATAATAATAGTTTATTTTTATTTTATTTTTTTCAATGAAACAAAAGCATATAGTGGGCTCCAAAAAGGACCTTAAATGTAGAGCAATGAGACGTGTGAATATAGCGCACAAGTTGCATGCTAGCTTTGGGACGACATAAGAGTAAGAAAATGACAGAAGCTACATTTTTGGCTTAAGAACGATGACAAGCTTGTTAAATCAGTTTTTGGGTCACAAGGTACTTAAAGAGATTCAACAAGACAGCTTTTATTGCAAGTCATCCTTGAGCAATGCATTAGCCGAAATACAACAGACGATAATACCGATTTAATCAACGTGCCTTAAATAAATATTTTGCAAGAACCACGGAGTTCCCCGTGGGACCAGTTTTAATAATCTATTAAGTAAGTTCTTGTAATTCTCAGCCTTCATAATTTCCCAACATCCCATAAACAGATGTTATGCCATGTTTACATTATTTGTCAAATGGCCCCGTTTCCTCGTTGTTTATGGAAAACGGGGGCAGAGACGGGGCATGTTTCAACATCTCCTCTAAGGCTGCGACAACAGATAAACGCGAATATGAATGCAAATATGAGTCAGTGTAAAACCCTGAAGATGAAAAGACAGATGAACATGAAGACACCTGTGAACTAAACCTCACTGTCTGGATCTAATCATTTGAGGATCCACGCCAGGTTTGACTCAGCAACGCTGTCCTGCTAAATAATATCAGCTAGAATAGATAAAAACGTTTGTCAAGACTAACTTTAAGTTGGCTTGAGAAAGCCGGACCAGAACGTTTAAAAAGTTCATAAAGTTTACAGTTTAAACAGGTTAAAAAGTTTAAAAAGTTTAAGTTTTGAGTTTTTGAAGTTTAAAGTCGTTTTAAAAGCTTAATGTTTGATAGATAGATAGATAGATAGATAGATAGATAGATAGATAGATAGATAGATAGATAGATGACAGACAGACAGAAAGATAGATAGATATAGACAGACAGACATAGACAGAGATAGATAGATAGATGATTGATTGATAGACAGATAGATAGATAGATGATAGATAGATAGATAGATAGATAGATAGATAGATAGATAGATAGATAGATAGCAGGTCAGTAGTATGTTGCTAACATGATAAGCAAGTTGCTAGCATGTTGTTAACATGTTTCTAGCATGATTAGCATGTCACTAGCATGTTGCTAGCTCGATAAACAAGGTACTAGCATGTTGTTAGCATGATTAGCAATGCTAGCATGACTAGCTTGTCACTAGCATGACTTTAGCATGATTAGCATGTTACTATCATGTTGCTAGCATGATTAGTAAGTTGCTAGCATGTTACTAGCATGATTCTAGCATGATTAACAAGTTTGCTGGCATGATTAGTATGTTACTAACATGTTGTTAGCATTATTAGCATGTTACTATAGCATGTTGTTAGCATGATTAACGTGTTACTAGCATGGTTCTAGCATAATTAACAAGTTTGCTGGCATGATTAGCATGTTACTAACATGTTGTTAGCATGATTAGCATGTTACTATTAGCTTGTTGTTAGCATTATTAGCGTGTTACTAGCATGGTTCTAGCAGGATTAACAGGTTTGCTGGCATGATTAGCATGTTAGTAACATGTTGTTAGCATGAATAGCAAGTTGCTAGCATGTTGTTAGCAATCAGCATGTTACTATCATATTGTTAGCATGATTAGCATGTTACTATCATGATTAGCAAGTTGGTAACATGATTCTAGCATGATTAGCATGTTACTAGCATGATTAGCAAGTTGTTAGCATGTTTGTAGCATTATTAGCAGGTTAATAGCCTATTGCTAGCATGATTAGCATGTTACTAACATGTTTCTAGCATGATTAGCATGTTACTAGCATGATTAGCAAGTTCCTAGCATGTTTGTAGCATTATTAGCACGTTAATAGCCTATTGCTAGCATGATTAGCATGTTACTAACATGTTTCTAGCATGATTAGCAAGTTGCTAGCATGGTTAGCAAGTTACTAGCATGTTATTAACAAGTTTCTAGCATGATTACAATGTAGCTAACATGTTTCTAACATTAACAAGTTACTATTATGTTGTTAGCATGATTAGCATGTTACTAGCATGTTTCAAGCATGATTAGCAAGTTGCTAGCATGTTGCTAGCATGATTCTAGCATAATTAGCAAGTTACTAACATGATTGGCATGTTTTTAACATGTTTTTAGCATGTTTTTAGCATTATTAACACATTGCTAGCATGTTTCTAACATTAGCAAGTTACTATTATATTGCTAGCATGATTAGCATGTTACTAGCATGTTTTAAGCGTGATTAGCACGTTGCTAGCATGTTGCTAGCATGATTCTAGCATAATTAGCAAGTTACTAACATGATTAGCATGTTTTAACATGTTTTTAGCATGTTTTTAGCATTATTAACACGTTGCTAGCATGTTTCTAACATTAGCAAGTTACTATTATGTTGCTAGCATTATTAGCATGTTTCTAACATGATTAGCAAGTTTCTAGCAATGTTGCTAGCATGATTCTAGCATGATTAGCATGTTATTAGCATATTGTTAGCATTATGATCAAGTTAGTGTGAATGTGTTTGAATGGATTATAATAGTAGATAGAAGGGAAGCTAGGTTGACTCTCAATGAGTTTTGTCAGTGTGAGTTTGAATAGTCTTGGCTCGTTTGAACATTCCCTCAATGGAAGTCTATGGGATTTTTCACACTTTTAATCGTTATTTTTAGGAAAATCGTAAGTCCCATCAGTTAGAAAAGATACAGCAACTAACATCAGATCAGTCTGAAGATCTGGGCTGAGTTTGGAGTTTGTAGAGTTAAAGCTCTAGGAGATACAGTCAAAAAATTTTGACTAGGAAGAAGAAGAATAAGTTTAATAGCAAATCAGAAAGTTAATTGAACTAGGAGGGACAGACGGAAAGAGAAGGAGAGGAATGAATTGTAGAGTGGAGTGATGTGTTTATGATGTGGAGGAGCAACAGGAAAGAGGTTCTGAAGGTCCATGTTTGGTTTGAGCTGCATGATGAATTATATACACATGTAGACTATGAATGGAGCTCAACAGCTGCTATCATTACATCAGATTAAACGGAGGCAACGTCTGGAAAACATCACTTGACCGAACAAACACACGTTTACAGACCGTAGACTTTTAGATTAAGCAAATCGTAAATTCATTTTTTTCTGCCCTTGTATAAGAAGGAGAATTTCTAAATAATATCTTCAGTACAGACACTGAATTTCCCTAAAGTGTGATTTTGTCAGATTTCTGAGACCAGTTTTGTCCCTAAACTAAAGTAAACTACTACACACATTTTCTTCCACTTGTGCCATATCTTCATATATATAATCCAGACCAAATTATGCACATTGTAAAAAAAAAAAAAAAAAAAAAGATTTAGCATTTTTTTATGGTAAAGTTTTTAATAATAATAATAATAATAATAATAATAATAATAATAATTATTATTATCATTTTTATTGTTGCTGTGCAAATATATTATGAAATATTAGTTATAATGTATTTATAAAGATTTATATATTTCTAAAAAAATATTTTATTTATTCAAGGTTTTAAATAATATTATTTTTTGTGGTTGGTGTTAAAAATGTATAACAAAATATTATTTCTAATATTATTATAAAGATTTAGAAATATCTTATATATATATTACTTTTTTAAAGATTTTTTTATTCAAGGTTTTAAATAATATTATTTTTTGTGGTTGGTGTTAAAAATGTATAACGAAATATTATTTCTAATATTATTATAAAGATTTAGAAATATCTTATATATATATATATATATATATATATATATATATATATATATATATATATATATATATATATTACTTTTTTAAAGATTTTTTTATTCAAGGTTTTAAATAATAATAATAATATTTTTTTATTGTTGGTGTTATTTCTAATATTTTTATAAAGATTTATAAATATCTTTATATATTTATACATAATATTTTTTTCTTGTTTTTACAAATGTTTTTTATTTAAGGTTTTAAATAATAATAATAATAATAATAAGTGTTAAAAATGTATAATGAAATATTATTTCTAATATTTTTATAAGGATTTATAAATAACATTATATATTTAGAAAAAATAAAATATATATATTTGTATTTTTATAAAGATTTTTTATTCAAGGTTTTAAATACTACTACTACTACTACTACTAAGCTAATCAATTATTATAGTGCTTTATTAATATTGAAAATAATAATAATAATAATAATTATTATTATTATTATTATTATTATTATATTTTTATTATCATTGCTAAAATATATCATTTATGTATATTTTAATAAATAATGCTTTATAGTATTAACAACACAATTTATTTGTACATAATAGATGCATAATTTAGGATATTATAGCATGTAATTAAATTATTTTGTATATTATTAGACAATTTTCCCAATAATATACAAAAACAACACAGCACATTTACCAAGAAATGCATGCACTAATAAAATATATTTAAAAATGTCATATCTGTTTAAATGCCATATAAAAAATCTGCTAGCACAGAAAGGTCCAGGATGTGAAGTAGATCATCTTGACTAAATAATGCACATGATAACTGAAGAACGAAGAACCAGAGAGCATAAAAATGAAACAGAAGTGAATGACTTCGGGCAAAACCAGGCCTTTAAAAGCACACTAATAAACAATAAACTAGACAGTAGAATCATCAGTGGCTCAGGGCAGAATCAGAATCCACTGCACAGACTCCAGCGGGACCCTGCGGATCTGCCGTCTTTTTAATCATCTTCTGACGATCTGTGGGCTCCTCACATCTAATAAGCTGTTTGAAAACATTTGCTTTCATTTCTAACCCAGAAGTGTCCAGTGAATTCAACTCAATGCTGATGTCTACTTCACTCTGTTTTTTTACGGCTAGAATAGATTCAGGTCAATGCAAAAAATGTACACTATCAAAAGTACTTTTCAACTGCATGGACAACCATATCTCATTTTTCACATCATATATCCCAGCAGGGGCCGGACGTCAATATAATATCTGTTTGACGTCAATCTCCAACGTTGGACAGACGTTGTATTTTGGTTGAAAATAAAAATCGGGTTGACGTCAGAACCCAACATCAGATTGACGTCAATCTCCAGTGTTGGACAGATGTTGGACAGACGTTGTATTTTGGTTAAAAATGAAGAACGGGTTGATGCCAGAACCCAACGTCAGTTTGATGTCAATCTCCAGCATTGGACAGACGTTGTATTTTGGTTGAAAATGAAAAACGGGTTGATGCCAGAACCCAACATCAGTTTGTCGTAAATCTCCAACGTTGGACAGATGTTGGACAGATGTTGGACAGACGTTGTAGTATGGTTAAAAATAAAAATCGGTTGATGTTAGAACCCAACGTCAGATTGACGTCAATCTCCAATGTTGGACAGAGGTTGGACAGACGTTGTATTTTGGTTGAAAATGAAAAACGGGTTGACGTCAATCCTCAACGTTGGACAGATGTTGTATTATGATTGAAAATGAAAATGGGTTGACGTCAGAACCCAACACCAGATTGATGTCAATCTCCAACGTTGGACAGACGTTGGACAGATGTTGTATTTTAGTCGAAAATGAAAATCGGGTTGATGTCAAAACCCAACGTCAGATTGTCGTCAATCTCCAATGTTGGACAGATGTTGGACAGACGTTGTATTTTGGTTGAAAATAAAAATCGGGTTGAGGTCACAACCCAATATCAGATTGACGTCAATCTTCAACGTTGGACAGATGTTGGATAGACGTTGTATTTTGGTTGAAAATGAAAAACGGGTTTATGTCAATCCTCAACGTTGGACAGATGTTGTATTTTGGTTGAAAATGAAAATGGGTTGACGTCAGAACCCAACATCAGATTGATGTCAATCTCCAGCGTTGGAAGACGTTGGACAGATGTTGTATTTTAGTCGAAAATGAAAATCGGGTTGACGTCAAAACCCAACGTCAGATTGTCGTCAATCTCCAATGTTGGACAGACGTTGTATTTTGGTTGAAAATAAAAATCGGGTTGAGGTTACAACCCAACATCAGATTGACGTCAATATCCAACGTTGGACAGATGTTGGATAGACGTTGTATTTTGGTTGAAAATGAAAAACGGGTTTATGTCAATCCTCAACGTTGGACAGATGTTGTATTTTGGTTGAAAATGAAAATGGGTTGACGTCAGAACCCAACATCAGATTGATGTCAATCTCCAACGTTGGACAGACGTTGGACAGATGTTGTATTTTAGTCGAAAATGAAAATCGGGTTGACGTCAAAACCCAACATCAGATTGTCGTCAATCTCCAATGTTGGACAAATGTTGGACAGACGTTGTATTTTGGTTAAAAATAAAAATCGTGTTGACGTCAGAACTCAATGTCAGATTGACGTTAATCTCCAAAGCTGGACAAACTTTGTATTTTGGTTAAAAATAAAAATCGGTTGACATTAGAATCCAACATCAGTTTGTTGTCAATCTCCAACGTTGGATAGACATTGTATTTTGGTTGCCATACCCGACAACCAAATGTCGGTATTTGACATCAGTATGACGTTGGCTTGAGACGTTGGCTCAACGTTGGATTTGGGTTACTTTGCAACACAACCTAAAAACAACAAAAATATCAACATCAGCTGACGTCGGTATTGGACGTGAAATAACGTTGTCATTAGACGTTGGTTTGACATTGAATTTTGGTCACCTAAAGTCACAACCTAAATCTAACCAAATATCAACGTCTTATGATGTTGTGTGCCTGCTGGGATATATCATCTGATTACTTTATACTGTAGTATACACTCAAAACTAATGAAACAGCTGGAATGTTGGACATTTGACACATCGAATGAAGATGCGTTGTTTTTCACATTTGAAATGAAGATGTGGCAAAACATGAAAGAAGTATGATAAGAGCAGAGAGCCAGTGACTGATAGGACCTACATACGCTGTAACACACACACACACACACACATGCTCAGGTTGTCACCGCTGGTGCGAGTCTTGTAATTGGACAGAGGTGTTGGGAGCTAATGAAGCCAGATCTCGCACCTGCCACACCGCCGGGATTCTCCTGACTGCCCACTTAAATCCGCGCCGTCCCTGGGTCTTAAGGGCAAGAGTCTCTGCGCCAAACTAATGGGAAAAAAACAAGGCGCTACAGGGGAGGTTCCTTGTCAAGACTGCTAAACCCCCCTCCCAGAATCCTCAGCGGCCCCGAGAAAGTGTCTGGTGTCAGATATTTCAGACAGAAACGTTGAAGTGCTGCGCCAGCGAATCTGCGTTCAAACGCTGGTGAGTCGCGGTGTGAGACGGGGCCTGTCTTTGGCGACACGAGCGCAGGGCGGGAAGAGTTTTAGCTGACTACCTGGATGTGCTTTCCACGGATGAATGATCGCAGACGCATTCAGCAACAGATAAACGTTCAGCGCTGACAGATATTAGCAGTCAATTTAACGCATGAGTATAGGGTGGTTAATTATAAATGAGAGCAACAATATTTAAAATATACAGATAGACAGATAGATAGATAGATAGATATAACAGATAAATATAGACAGACAGACAGTTATAGACATGGATAAATCTAGACAGACAGATAGATATATATAGACAGACAGACTGACTGACAGACAGACAGACGTATATACAGACAGTCATAGGCACAGATATAGATGGACAAACAGACAGATAAATATAGACAGACAGACAGTCATAGACATAGATATAGATAGATAGACAGACAAACAGAAAGACAGACAGATAGATAGATAGATAGATAGATAGATAGATAGATAGATAGATAGATATAGACAGACAGACATAGACACAGATATAGATAGATAGATAGACAGACAGATAGATAGATAGATAGATAGATAGATAGATAGATAGATAGATAGATAGACAGACAGTTATAGACATGGATAAATCTAGACAGACAGATAGATATATATAGACAGACAGACAGACAGACTGACTGACAGACAGACGTATATACAGACAGTCATAGGCACAGATATAGATGGACAAACAGACAGATAAATATAGACAGACAGTCATAGACACAGATATAGATAGACTGATAAATATAGACAGACAGTCATAGACACAGATATAGATAGACAAACACACAGATAGACAGATGTATCTATAGATACAGACAGACAGTCATAGACAGATATAGATGGACAAACAGATAGATAGACAGATTTATATATAGATACAGACAGATGTACAGACAAATAAATATAGAAAGACAGACAGTCATAGACACAGATATAGACAGACAGACAGACAGACAGACAGAGACAGACAGACAGACAGATATATAGATATAGACAGGCAGTTATAGATATATAAACAGCTAGATAGATGTAGATAGGCAGATAGATATAGATATATAGACAGACAGACAGATAGATAAATAAATATAGACAGACAGACAAATGGATAGACTGACAAACCGACTGACGGATGGAATGCAGGCGAGCACAATGATAGACAGATAGACATACAGAGAAAATCAAAGAATTTTGGTGAGTCAAGACTAACAGATGAATGTTTTAGTTTTGATATTCAGGTTTCAGTCAGCAGCTCAGGGGCTGAAGTTTGGTTTGCTCAGTCACAGATGTGGACAGTCACTCTGATGTGCTCTTGTTTAGCAGCAGCTGTGTGTCTAATGTGTCAGGAGCAAAACAAGCTGAAAGGTGGAAGGAACAAGGTCAATCTGACTGATGCGCTGCAGCTTCACAATGTCTCGCAATTGCGCAGTAACTCTGAAAGATTTTGCTCTTAATGAATTAAACAACACTGTTAGAAGAACTAAAAGCTTTTGAAACTAACTTCAGAAAAGAAAACTAAAGGGCCGTCTTCAATGACTGCAATGACTGTCTAAACATCAGCTGTTGCATTAATGGCCTGATGGCACAACAATAAACAGACTGTGATTTCAAAAATCTAGATGAAGCATTTCTATTAAAACGAAAAATCTTATGATTTTCTTAAAAATAATGATTAAAACTGAGAAAAATCCCTTAGACTTACATTGAGGGAATGTTCAAATGAGCCAAGACTATTCAAACTCCATGATTAGCAACTTGCTAATCATGCTAGAAACATGCTAGTAAAATGCTAATCATGTTAGAAGCATGCTAGTAACATGTTAGCAACTTGCTGGTAGCATGCTAATCATGTTACAATCATGTTAGAAACATGCTAATCATGCTAGTAGAATGACAATCATGTTAGAAACATGCTAGCAACTTGCTAGTAACATGCTAATCATGTAAAAACCATGCTAGAAACATTCTGGCAACATGTTAATTGTGCTAGAAACATGCTAGCAACTTGCAAATCATGCTTGTAACATGCTATTCATGTTAAAAACATGCTAGAAACATGCTAGTGAATCATGTTAGAAACATGCTAGCAACTTACAAATCATGCTAGGAACATGCTAGCAACTTGCTAATAACATGCTAATCATGTTACAATCATGCTAGCAGCATGCTAATCATGTTAGTAATGTGTTAATCATTTTAAAACGTTAGTAATTTGCAAATCATGTTAGTAACATGCTAATCATGTAAAAATCATGCTAGAAACATTCTAGCAACATGTTAATCATGCTAGAAACATGCTAGCAACTTGCAAATCATGCTAGTGACATGCTAATTATGTTGGGAACATGCTAGAAACGTGCTAGTAACATGCTAGCAACATGCTAATCATGCTAGTAAAATGCTAATCATGTTAGAAACATGCTAGCAACTTGTAAATCATGCTAGGAACATGCTAGAATCATGCTAGCAACATGCTTATCATGCTAGTAATCATGTTAATCATTTTAGAAACATGCTAGCAACTTGCTAGTAACATGCTAATCATGTAAAAACCATGTTAGAAGCATCCTAGTAACATGCTAGTAACATGTTATTCATGTTAAAATAATGCTAGCAGCATACTAGTAACTCGATAATCAGGTTAGCAACATCGTAGTACCTCGCTAACCATGCTATCAACATGCTAGTGACATGCTAATCATGCTAGAAATCTATCTATCTATCTATCTATCTATCTGTCTATCTATCTGTCTATCATCTATCTATCTATCATCTATCATCTATCATCTATCTATCTATCTGTCTATATCTATCTATCTGTCTATCATCTATCTATCTATCTATCTATATATCTATCTGTCTATCATCTATCTATCTATCTATCATCTATCATCTATCTATCTATCTATCTATCTGTCTATCTATCTGTCTATATCTATCTATCTATCTGTCTATCATCTATCTATCTATCTATCTATCTATATATCTATCTGTCTATCATCTATCTATCTATCTATCATCTATCATCTATCTATCTATCTATCTATCTGTCTATCTATCTGTCTATATCTATCTATCTATCTGTCTATCATCTATCTATCTATCTATCTATCTATCTATCTATCTATCTATCTATCTGTCTATCATCTATCTATCTGTCTGTCTATCTATCTGTCTATCATCTATCTGTCTATCTGTCTATCATCTATCTATCTATCTATCTATCTATCTATCTATCTATCTATCTATCTGTCTATCATCTATCTATCTATCTATCTATCTATATATCTATCTGTCTATCATCTATCTATCTATCTATCATCTATCATCTATCTATCTATCTATCTATCTGTCTATCTATCTGTCTATATCTATCTATCTATCTGTCTATCATCTATCTATCTATCTATCTATCTATCTATCTGTCTATCATCTATCTATCTGTCTGTCTATCTATCTGTCTATCATCTATCTATCTATCTGTCTATCATCTATCTATCTATCTATCTATCTATCTGTGTATCTATCTGTCTATCATCTATCTATCTATCTATCTATCTATCTGTCTATCATCTATCTATCTATCTATCTATCTATCTGTCTATCATCTATCTATCTATCTATCTATCTATCTATCTATCTATCTATCTATCTGTCTATCATCTATCTATCTATCTATCTATCTGTCTATCATCTATCTATCTATCTATCTATCTATCTATCTATCTATCTATCTGTCTATCATCTATCTATCTATCTATCTATCTATCTATCTATCTATCTATCTATCTATATATCTATCTGTCTATCATCTATCATCTGTCTGTCTATCTATCTGTCTATATCTATCTATCTGTCTATCATCTATCTATCTATCTATCTATCATCTATCTATCTGTCTGTCTGTCTATCTATCTGTCTATCATCTATCTATCTGTCTCTGTCTATCATCTATCTATCTATCTATCTATCTATCTATCTATCTGTCTATCATCTATCTGTGTATCTATCTGTCTATCATCTATCTATCTCTCTATCTATCTATCTATCTATCTATCTATCTATCTATCTATCTATCTATCTATCTATCTAAATTTTTAAAACTACTTTAAACTTTAAAAAAAAGTTGAACTTCTTAAACTTTATAAGATTTTTAAACTTTCTGGTCTGGCTTTCTCAAGCCAACTTAAAGTTTGTCTTGACAATCTTTTTAATCTAGTTTAAAATACAAATTTTCACTGAACATTTTGAAGTAATCACAGGTTTGGTGAGCAAATGATGAAGTAGATGCTTAATTTTAAAAACCTGATTTTATATTTTGCATGAATGTCTTGTGTTCTTTGTAGTTTCGCTGCAGCACTAATGCGTTACGGTGGGAATTCATGGATGGCTAGTATTTCAACACGCTGTCACAATACGGCTTAATTGAGTATCTTTATTTGATCCCTAAAGTGGACATTTTTTGCCTGCAAGGCTTTTCCAGTGTCCTATAGGATAGTATATCATTATAATAAGCTCAAGTAATGAAAATGCAGAGCTCACAAATTACAGCAGATCACAATGGCAACTTTTTTGGCAGATATGAGGTGATTTATGGGATGAAATTAACTACTTTTGGCAATTATCACTGTTATAAAAGCTGCTATAGGAATATTTTACATGCCTTACTGAATTTTGTTCTTGGAGTATTAGAACGAATCTTTTATTAGATCACTTACATATAAAAAATATCTCAAATATTGCAAATATCAGCTATTATCAGTGTTTCAGAGTTCTTAAATAAAAGCTGTTATGTTAAACTGTTTTCATTTTGTACTCAGAGTCATAATTTTTCCCTTTAAGCTTTTTTTTTCTTTTCTTTCCAGATCACCTGGACATAAAAAACATCTAAATAATGAAAATTCGTGGTTGACTAAACTCTATTTTTGGCCAAATATATGATGTTTTGTGTCACTAAATGAATTACATTTAGCCATTATCATATGCTAATGTTTTTTTTTTTTTTAGTTCTCAAAGTATTAACAATATTTTTTTTCCCTTTAAGGTTTTTTTAATCACCTTGATATAAAAAGTATTTCAGTTAATGCAAAGTTTACTAATCAAAAAGCTATATTTTTGCCCAAATATGCAGTTTTTTCTCCTTATATTAATTACATTTGACAGTTCTTCAATAAATGCTGTTATGCTTATTTTAGTGTTTTTTTTTTTTTTTGAAGTATTAGTAATTATGTTTCCTTTTAAGTTTTTTTTTTTTTTTCCCACAGATCACCTGGATATTAAAAGTTAAAAAATAATATTTAAAATGTTAAATATTATTAATATAATATAATAAATATTTAATGTAAATGCAAAGATTACTAAACAAAAACATTATTTTTGCCCAAATATGTTTTTTTTCTCTCTCTTTGTATTAATTACATTTAGCAATTTTCACTTGTTTAGAGTTCTTTAATAAAAATCTGTTAATGTTTAGTGTTTTTTTATTAGTTTATTTTAAATAATTTTTCCCTTCAATATATATATTTTTTTCAGGTCACTTGGATATAAAAAGCATTTCAAATCATCAAAATGCAACATTTATTAATCAAAAAACAATATTTTTGTGCAAATTCGTGATTTTTGACCTTGATTTAAAAAGTATTTCAATTAATGCTTTTTTTTCAGACTTCTTAACTTCTTGTTAATTATATTTATTTGTTTGTTTCTTTTATTTGTTTAGTTCTCAAAGTATTAATTTTTTTTTCTTCAGATAACCTGGATATTATTTTATTTTTATTTATTTATTTATTTATTTATTTATAGTTTTTTCTCAGTATATTAATTACATTTGGCAATGATCACTTTTTCAGAGTTCTTAAAATCTGGTATGTTTATTTAATTCAATTAATGTACTTTTTTTTGTTCTCAAAATATTACAAAATATAGAATTTTTGTTTTTCATCAGATCTCCTGGATATTAAAAGCATCTCAATTAATTAAAATGCAATATTTACCAATAAAAAATTTGGCATTTTTGGCCAAATATGCAATTTTTTGTCTCAATATATTAATATTTATATATTAGCTTTTATATGTATTAGTTCATTCTCATTTATTCCAGTATCACAAATATTTTTTCCCTTATAAAAAGCATCTCAAATAATCAAAACGCATCTCAAATAATCAAAAAACATTATTTTTACTCAAATATATGATTATTTTAGTTTTAGTTTTCTAGATGTCAAAGTATTTAAATGTTTTTTTTTTCTTCAGATCACCTGGATATAAAAGCATCTCAAATAATCAAAATGCAATATTTACTAATCAAAAAAAATTTTTTATATATTTTTTGCCATTTTTTAATAATACATTTTAATATTTATTTTCTTTTAGTTTTTTATATATATATATATATATATATATATATATATGATCATTTTTAATAATATATTTTAATACAAAAGTGAAACAATTTGTAATTTGAAACCTAAAAAACTAAAAGAAACTAAGAAACAAACAATATATTTTAAGAAACAAAACAAAAATGAAATAATTTGTAATACATTGAAACCTAAAAAAAGAAAGAAATAAATAAATAAATAAATAAATAAATATATATATATATATATATATATAAATAATTATAATTATTATTATTATTATATGAATTTTATTATTAAAATTATTATTATTATTATTTAGGTTATTATTTGAGGTGATTTTAATATCTAAGAGATCTGATAAAAAACAAAAATGAAATAATTTGTGTGTGTGTGTATATATATATATATATATATATTTCCCCTTTTTTTCTTTTAGTTTATATATATATATATATATATATATATATATATATATGTACTATTTTTTGTTAAGTTTTTTAGGTTTCAAATTATTACGAATTCGTTAATTTTTGTTTTTCATCAGATCTCCTGGATATAAAAAGCATCTCAACAAATAATCAAAATCAAATTGCAATATTTACCAATAAAACAAAATATATTTTTGACCAAATATGCAATATTTTGTCTTAATATATTAGTTTTTATATATTAGCTTTTTTTCATTCTCATTTATCCCAGTATCACGAATCATGTTTTCCTCATAAAAAGCATCTCAGATAATGAAAATGCACCATTTCCTAACCAAAAAGAACGTTTTTGACACGTATCTCGTCACTAAACGAATCGCATCCGGCGATCATCACTGTTTTGCCGTTTCAGAGTTGTCTTCCTTCTGAAAGTCATGGTGCTAAGAGCTGATGGTGCACTCATAGTAAATTACATTTGCCAATTATCACTTTTTCAGACTTCTTAAAATCTGTTATTTTAATTTTTTTTGTTTGTTTCTTTCTTTTAGTTTTTTAGGTTTCAAAGTATTACAGATTATTAAATTTTGGTTTCATCAGATCTCCTGGATATAGAAACCATCTCAAATAATCCAAATGCAACATTTACTAATCAAAAAACAATATTTTTACCCAAATATATGATTATTTTCTCCCCATATTAATTAGATTTGGCAATTATCACTTTTTCAGACTTCTTAAAATCGATTACTATATATATTTTAGGTTTTTTAGGTTTCAAATTATTACAAAAATGTTTTTTTTTTCATCAGATTTCCTGGACATAAAAAGCATCTCAAATTATCAAAACACAGTGTTTACTAATCAAAAAACAATATTTTTGGTCAAATATGCAATATTTTGTCTCACTACATTAATTACATTTGGCAATTATCACTTTTTCAAACTTCTTAAAATATATTGGTAATTTTTTTTTAGTTTCTTTTAGTTTTTTAGGTTTCACATTATAAAAAAATTATTTTATTTTTGTTTTTCATCAGATCTCCCGGATATAAAAAGCATCTCAAATAATCAAAATGCAGTGTTTACCAATCAAAAAACAATATTTTATATATTTTTGATATTTTTAATAACATATTTTAATATATATTTTCTTTTAGCTTTTAATTTTTGATATTTTTGATATTTTTAATAATATATTTTAATATATATTTTCTTTTAGTTTTTTTACGTTTCAAATTATCACAAATTATTTCATTTTTGTTTTTCATCAGATCTCCCGGATATAAAAAGCATCTCAAATAATCAAAATGCAGTATTTACCAATCAAAAAACAATATTTTATATATTTTTGATATTTTTAATAACATATTTTAATATATATTTTCTTTTAGCTTTTAATTTTTTATATTTTTGATATTTTTAATAATATATTTTAATATATATTTTCTTTTAGTTTTTTTACGTTTCAAATGATCACAAATTATTTCATTTTTGTTTTTCATCAGATCTCCCGGATATAAAAAGCATCTCAAATAATCAAAATGCAGTGTTTACCAATCAAAAAACAATATTTTATATATTTTTTTGATATTTTTAATAACATATTTTAATATATATTTTCTTTTAGCTTTTAATTTTTTTTATTTTTAATAACATATTTTAATATAGATTTTCTTTTGTTTTTTTTTAGGTTTCAAATGATTACAAATTATTTCATTTTTGTTTTTCATCAGATCTCCCGGATATAAAAAGCATCTCAAATAATCAAAATGCAATATTTACCAATCAAAAAACTATTTTTGGCCAAATATGCAATATTTCGTCTCAACATATTCGTTTTTATATATTAGCTTTTTTTCATTCTCATTTATCCCAGTATCACGAATCATGTTTTCCTCATAAAAAGCATCTCAGATAATGAAAATGCACCATTTCCTAACCAAAAAGAACGTTTTTGACACGTATCTCGTCACTAAACGAATCGCATCCGGCGATCAACGCTGTTTTGCCGTTTCAGAGTTGTCTTGCTTCTGAAAGTCGCGGTGCTAAGAGCTGATGGTGCACTCATAGTAAGTTAAACTAGTTTCCGTGCGCTTTATCCAATTTTCCTCCCCAAGTATTAGAAACTCTACCAGGCCAGTAATCATATCTCCTCTCCTTCAGTCTGTCCCCTCCAGTAATAAAACACTTTTTACACTATGTTCCATTTGCTAATGTGTATCTGATGTCTTCTAATCGCAACGATAAGCAGGGCTTGCAATGCATCCGGAAATAAAAGACACCCAAAAGCGGCGTCTTATCAAGATGAAGCTGCGCGCTGTTACGACCCGGAGTTATCCATCACCATCCGTCACAGATCAGACTGCAGGAAACAGATTACACACTCCTGAATCTTTATGGAGATATTATATTGCTTTCATCTGCATTTTTTATAGAGTCTGATCCGAATCGTGCGCTTCGTGTCAGGAGCGTAAGAGCGGCCCTCTGGCTCTGGCTTCCTCAAACGCGCAGGAGTCCGCCGAGAGGAGCGATCGCGTTTCCTTTGAAACGAGAGGGAATCAGGGACCCCTGTTCTTTTTTAACACAATTTGCTCATGGTCCGCAGACCAAAGAAGAGCCGTCAATCGGGTCGGAGCCGCTAATGAGTTGGCTGGTAGAATCGCGAGCGGTGGGCCCGGCTGTCATCCATTAGGTGATGGTTTTAAGACTAGCAGTGATACTTCATTAATTAACCTTCACATTCTATGTAGATCCGCTCATCAAGATGCAGTTAATTAAAGAAAGGTCACTCCAAGGGCTGTTACGAGCTGCATCATTACAATAGAGAAAGGAGAGAGAGAGAGAACCGGGTGAAAGCTTTTCCACAGATTATCATTACACATTTCCACCAGAGAAAAAGAGGTTCTGGGATGGAAAAAAAAACGCACTCCAATCGGATGGTTTCTACAAATGTCAGAACAACAACAACAACTCGAGAGGAAATCTAGACGATTCACGTTCTAATCAAATATAGGAATGAAAATAAAATGCATACACCATCAGGCCATCCGAAATGTAAATGTTTGTTTCTACATCAAAACAGATTTTTCAGCGAATGGGTGCCGTCAGAAAGATAGTTCAAACTGCTGATTCAAACATCACAATAATCAACATACAAGATGAGTTTATTTACAAATAAGTTTATTGGTTTTGAGAAACGTAGCATTGCATCACTTGCTCACCAACAGGTCCTCTGCAGCGAATGGGTGCCATCAGAAAGATAGTTCAAACTGTTAATAAAATCATCATAACAATCAACGTCCAAGATGAGCTTATTCAGAAATGAGTTTGTTTTGGAGAAATGTAGCATTGCATCACTAGCTCACCAACAGTGAATGGGTGCCGTCAGAATGAGAGTCCAAACAGCTGATAAAATATCACAATAATCAACATCCAAGATGAGTTTATTTATTAATAAGTTGATTGGTTTGCAGAAATGTAGCATTGCATCATTTGCTCACCAACGGATACTCTGCAGCGAATGGGTGCCGTCAGAATGAGAGTCCAAACAGCTGATAAAATATCACAATAATCAACATCCAAGATGAGTTTATTTATTAATAAGTTTATTGGTTTGCAGAAATGTAGCAATGCATCATTTGCTCACCAACGGATACTCTGCAGCGAATGGGTGCCGTCAGAATGAGAGTCCAAACAGCTGATAAAATATCACAGTAATCAACATCCAAGATGAGTTTATTTACAAATAAGTTTATAGGTTTGGAGAAATGTAGCATTGCACCACTTGCTCACCAACAGATCCTCTGCAGCGAATGGGTGCCATCAGAATGAGAGTCCAAACAGTTGATAAAAATGTCACAATAATCAACATTTAAGATGGGTTTATTCACAAAGGAGTTCATTGCATCACTTGCTCACCAACTGATCCTCTGCAGTGAATGGGTGCCATCAGAAAGATAGTTCATACTACTAATAAAATCATCACAATAATCAACATCCAAGATGAGTTTATTCACAAATAAGTTTATTGGTTTGGAGAAATGTAGTATTGCATCACTTGCTCACCAACGGATCCTCTGCAGTGAATGGGTGCCATCAGAACGAGAGTCCAAACAGCTGATTAAAATATCACAATAATCAACATTTAAGATGAGTTTATTCACAAAGAAGTTCATTACATCACTTGGTCAGCAATGGATCCTCTGCAGTGAATGGGTGCCTTCAGAATGAGAGTCCAAACAGTTAATGGGTGCCGCCAGAATGAGAGTCCAAACAGCTGATAAAATATCACAATAATCAACATCCAAGATGAGTTTATTCACAAATAAGTTTATTGGTTTGGAGAAATGTAGTATTGCATCACTTGCTCACCAACGGATCCTCTGCAGTGAATGGGTGCCATCAGAACGAGAGTCCAAACAGCTGATTAAAATATCACAATAAATCAACATTTAAGATGAGTTTATTCACAAAGAAGTTCATTACATCACTTGGTCAGCAATGGATCCTCTGCAGTGAATGGGTGCCTTCAGAATGAGAGTCCAAACAGTTAATGGGTGCCGCCAGAATGAGAGTCCAAACAGCTGATAAAATATCACAATAATCAACATCCAAGATGAGTTTATTCACAAATAAGTTTATTGGTTTGGAGAAACATAGCATTGCATCACTTGCTCAACAGCGGATCCTCTGCAGCGAATGGGTGCCATCAGAAAGATAGTTCAAACTGCAAGTAAAATCATCATAATAATCAACGTCCAAGATGAGCTTATTCAGAAATTAGTTTGTTTTGCAGAAATGTAGCATTGCATCACTCGCTCACCAACAGTGAATGGGTGCCGTCAGAATGAGAGTCCAAACAGCTGATAAAATATCACAGTAATCAACATCCAAGATGAGTTTATTTGCAAATAAGTTTATTGGTTTGCAGAAATGTAGCATTGCATCACTTGCTCACCAACAGGTCCTCTGCAGCGAATGGGTGCCATCAGAATGAGAGTCAAAAACATGAAAATGTCACAATAATCAACATTCAAGATGAGTTTATTCACAAATGAGTTAATTGCATCACTTATTCAGCAATGGATCCTCTGCAGCGAATGGGTGCCGTCAGAATGAGAGTCCAAACAGTTAATGGGTGCTGTCAGAATGAGAGTCCAAACAGCTGATAAAATCATCACAATAATCAACATCCAAGATGAGTTTATTTACAAATAAGTTTATTGGTTTGCAGAAATGCAGCATTGCATCACTTGCTCAGCAAATGTTCCTCTGCAGTGAATGGGTGCCATCAGAAAGATAGTTCAAACAGCTGACAAAAACATCATAATAATCAACATCCAAGATGAGCTTATTTAGAAATTAGTTTGTTTTAGAGAAATGTAGCATTGCATAACTTGCTCACCAGCGGATCCTCTGCAGTGAATGGGTGCCGTCAGAATGAGAGTCCAAACAGCTGATAAAATCACCACAATAATTCACAAGTAATCCACACATCTTGTGAAGCCAAAAGCTGCAAGTTTGTAAGAAACAAATCCATCATGTTTAACTTTAAACTGTTTAAAATCTCCAAATCTGATGAAGAAACAATCATCTACATCTTGGATGACCCAAGGGTGAGTACATTTTAAAACAAACAGTTCATTTTTGGGTGAACTATTCCTTTAAGTGTCTCAGATGTGGGCTGAAATGCAATGCAAAGTGTTATATTTTCAAAAGGAAACGGGACAGAAGAAGAATTCATATGGTCCACCGACCTTGCACAACTCTCACGACAGCATGCGTTGTATAATACACTTTTTTCGGCTGAAAAAAGCTCTAATGGATAAAACACCTGTAAAATATTCATCAGCACCGATTGACAGCATCTATCTTTTAGCTGCAAGCCGCTTTCGTTCCTCTCTTCAGTCACGTCTCTCCTGTGATGGCTGAGAGTGAATTTCGTGACCTCACACTTTGGCCACTAAAATGGCATTGAAAGTAAATACAAAAAAAGACAAGAACTAGAGGAGAACATCAAATAGTTATGTTTCATATCACCGGGCGACTGTGACTTATTTATCTGTCCCATAAGACTCTGTGCTTTCACTGTGAAAATGACATTTCTATTTCCTTTCTTTTGGATTTCGCTTGTACGAATGCTTTTGCATTAATAGATCAGTGCATTTTCCATATGGAAGATAAGTCAGCCGTTATACTGCAGCGGCTAAAAAGTTAGTCACTTTAGTTTGAAAGGTTTTAAGGGCTATAGCTTTTCACTTGGCGAAAGGCAATTTCTGATATCCTACAATTATCAATTGACCAGAAACAAAGCATGGCCCAAAAAATTCTGAAAATGGGGCAAAACACCGCTCCGCTGATCGACAGTTCATTTTATCTCTGGTTGCCGGCCAGTTGCTTTGATGTCAGCCAACTTGAATATGCTTTATGCTCAATTAACGTCCCGCCGAGAGATTTTTACAATGCAATTGTAACGTGACAGTGACATAAAGCTCTAGAGCGAAATGAAAAAGACAAGCGTTCTCATATCAGTTCATTTATTCCAAAAGTACTTCCTTCAAGTGCTTTATGAGACTAGATTCTGACACAGTCTGAAGAAAACGCGAGGGATGCCAAAGTAGACGCCATGTTTGGTATATTAAATATGGGTTATTTAGTAATGCCAGCCTTCTCAGTAATATCAGATTGAAGCCTGTGAGAGTCCAAACAGCTGATAAAAATTTAACAGTAATCAACATTTAAGATGAGTTTGTTCACAAATGAGTTCATTGCATCACTTGCTCACCAATGGATCCACTGCAGCGAATGGGTGCCGTCAGAAAGATAGTTCAAACTGCTGATAAAAATGTCACAATAATCAACATTTAAGATGAGTTTGTTCACAAAGGAGTTCATTGCATCACTTGCTCACCAACGGATCCTCTGCAGTGAATGGGTGCCGTCAGAAAGATAGTTCAAACTGCTGATAAAAATGTCACAATAATCAACATTTAAGATGAGTTTGTTCACAAAGGAGTTCATTGTATCACTTGCTCACCAACGGATCCTCTGCAGTGAATGGGTGCCGTCAGAAAGATAGTTCAAACTGCTGATAAAAATGTCACAACAATCAAAATTTAAGATGAGTTTGTTCACAAAGGAGTTCATTGCATCACTTGCTCACCAACGGATCCTCTACAGCGAATGGGTGCCGTCAGAATGAAAGTCCAAACAGCTGATAAAAATTTAACAGTAATCAACATTTAAGATGAGTTTGTTCACAAATGAGTTCATTGCATCACTTGCTCACCAATGGATCCACTGCAGCGAATGGGTGCCGTCAGAAAGATAGTTCAAACTGCTGATAAAAATGTCACAACAATCAAAATTTAAGATGAGTTTGTTCACAAAGGAGTTCATTGCATCACTTGCTCACCAACGGATCCTCTACAGCGAATGGGTGCCGTCAGAATGAAAGTCCAAACAGCTGATAAAAATTTAACAGTAATCAACATTTAAGATGAGTTTGTTCACAAATGAGTTCATTGCATCACTTGCTCACCAATGGATCCACTGCAGCGAATGGGTGCCGTCAGAAATATAGTTCAAACTGCTGATAAAAATGTCACAATAATCAACATTTAAGATGAGTTTGTTCACAAAGGAGTTCATTGCATCACTTGCTCACCAACGGATCCTCTGCAGTGAATGGGTGCCATCAGAAAGATAGTTCAAACTGCTGATAAAAATGTCACAATAATCAACATTTAAGATGAGTTTGTTCACAAAGGAGTTCATTGCATTACTTGCTCACCAACGGATCCTCTGCAGCGAATGGGTGCCGTCAGAATGAAAGTCCAAACAGCTGATAAAAATTTAACAATAATCAACATTTAAGATGAGTTTGTTCACAAATGAGTTAATTGCATCACTTGCTCACCAACAGATCCTCTGCAGCGAATGGGTGCCGTCAGAAATATAGTTCAAACAGCTGATAAAAATGTAACAATAATCAACATTTAAGATGAGTTTGTTCACAAAGGAGTTCATTGCATCACTTGCTCACCAACGGATCCTCTGCAGTGAATGGGTGCCATCAGAAAGATAGTTCAAACTGCTGATAAAAATGTCACAATAATCAACATTTAAGATGAGTTTGTTCACAAAGGAGTTCATTGCATCACTTGCTCACCAACGGATCCTCTGCAGTGAATGGGTGCCGTCAGAATGAAAGTCCAAACAGCTGATAAAAATTTAACAGTAATCAACATTTAAGATGAGTTTGTTCACAAATGAGTTCATTGCATCACTTGCTCACCAATGGATCCACTGCAGCGAATGGGTGCCGTCAGAAAGATAGTTCAAACTGCTGATAAAAATGTCACAACAATCAAAATTTAAGATGAGTTTGTTCACAAAGGAGTTCATTGCATCACTTGCTCACCAACGGATCCTCTACAGCGAATGGGTGCCGTCAGAATGAAAGTCCAAACAGCTGATAAAAATTTAACAGTAATCAACATTTAAGATGAGTTTGTTCACAAATGAGTTCATTGCATCACTTGCTCACCAATGGATCCACTGCAGCGAATGGGTGCCGTCAGAAATATAGTTCAAACTGCTGATAAAAATGTCACAATAATCAACATTTAAGATGAGTTTGTTCACAAAGGAGTTCATTGCATCACTTGCTCACCAACGGATCCTCTGCAGTGAATGGGTGCCGTCAGAATGAAAGTCCAAACAGCTGATAAAAATTTAACAATAATCAACATTTAAGATGAGTTTGTTCACAAATGAGTTAATTGCATCACTTGCTCACCAACAGATCCTCTGCAGCGAATGGGTGCCGTCAGAAATATAGTTCAAACAGCTGATAAAAATGTAACAATAATCAACATTTAAGATGAGTTTGTTCACAAAGGAGTTCATTGCATCACTTGCTCACCAACGGATCCTCTGCAGTGAATGGGTGCCATCAGAAAGATAGTTCAAACTGCTGATAAAAATGTCACAATAATCAACATTTAAGATGAGTTTGTTCACAAAGGAGTTCATTGCATTACTTGCTCACCAACGGATCCTCTGCAGTGAATGGGTGCCGTCAGAATGAAAGTCCAAACAGCTGATAAAAATTTAACAATAATCAACATTTAAGATGAGTTTGTTCACAAATGAGTTAATTGCATCACTTGCTCACCAATGGATCCTCTGCAATGAATAGGTGCCGTCAGAATGAAAGTCCAAACAGCTGATAAAAATGTAACAATAATCAACATTTAAGATGAGTTTGTTCACAAATTAGTTAATTGCATCACTTGCTCACCAACAGATCCTCTGCAGCGAATGGGTGCCGTCAGAAATATAGTTCAAACAGCTGATAAAAATGTAACAATAATCAACATTTAAGATGAGTTTGTTCACAAAGGAGTTCATTGCATCACTTGCTCACCAATGGATCCTCTGCAATGAATGGGTGCCGTCAGAATGAAAGTCCAAACAGCTGATAAAAATGTAACAATAATCAACATTTAAGATGAGTTTGTTCACAAATGAATTCGTTGCATCACTTGCTCAGCAACGGATCCACTGCAGCAAATGGGATGCCAAAGTAGACGCCATGTTTGGTACAGTATATTAAATATGGGTTATTTAGAAACGCCAGCCTTCTCAGTCAAATCAGACTGAAGCCTGTGAGAAATCAGCCTCACTTATTTCACAACAAAAGAAACACTGAATGGAAAAGCAGGTCTCTAAATGTTCTTATTCTTCATTCTGCTGACCCTCAGCATCTGATCATCAGAAAATCACACGTGTGCTTTTTAAGCAAAACTTAAACAAAGGACTTAGTCCTCGTCCTTTTAAAAGGAAACTTTGAATCACATTTAATATGGTTTTTCAAAGCCTAGGCTTTCAGGAAAAAAACTGAGCATTGATTCAATGGAAAAAACAAAATAAAATAAAAAAAAAGGTTTTCCAGCATTTTTGTGTATTTGAAACCTTCCCAACAATGAAACTTTTTGAATTTTCTGAAACACCATATCGTTTTTCTTTTAACAAATGGCCGATCGTTTCGCTTTATAAGCGTCACAGTTGGATTGAGGCAAACGCAGAGGTTAATGCAAACATGGGTCTTTATTGAACTGAGGAGCTTCCAACGTAAATCATCAAAGCAGATGAGCTCTATTCAATAGTCTTATCTGGTCAGTGAACAATCTTCTTTTCCTTCCACAGAGCGAACAGGTTCCAGACTTCAGCAGACAGGTAAGACCAACTGAAGTGTATGACTTTTGAGACCAGCCTCTGAGTGTCTGAGGCGCATGTGCTTTTGTAGCTGGTGCAGGTAAGTGGATGCAGGTGAGCGTAATTAGAAGTCTGCTGATTGGGAGCGTGTGAATGAGGATGGTGACAGTAGGTGCGTTTCCATTACAAACTTGCGCGAAACTTTTGCGATATTTTCTAAATGTCGATAAAAAACTTGCGAAATTTCCATTAACCATATCATGCGACTAAAACTCGTCCTCTCGCGATAAGTCATTCAAAACGCTCTAGCCGTTTTTATTTTTAATCGGAGCCGTAGGCATGTAATACAAGCAGTAATGGCGAGGCTAGCCCCCTATACTTGGGAGCGGCCACGTATGCACTTGTTCTGGGAAGTAATAGTGCGCGATTTCACGGAGTAACTGTGGATTCAGAATTTCCGGATGAACGCATTCACTTTTTTGAGCTGTGCAGTGCAATAGGGCTCTTGTAGCACCTGCAGCATCATGCCCAAGGGTGCCAGTTTCCACAAATAAACAATAAAGAATGATCATATGACTGTTCACCTATATCATGTGACCTGGAAATGCGAAAAAAACGTTTCCATTGCCGTTTTGCGAATTATTCCTTTTTCGCATTGTCTGAAAAACCACCTCATGCGAGCATAAAAACTTTTTTGCCATATATGGGTGTTTTCGCGAATTTGACGCGTTTCCATTAGGCGTATTTTCAATTCGCGATTTCAATTTGCGCATTTTGAAGGGTAATGGAAACGCGCCTAATAAGATCATTATTCCTCCGCTGGGGTTGTGTAGAGAAACTGCAGTTTGGACCTTCAACCCAATGATCCCCACTGAAGTCCACTATATAGAGAAAAATCCTGGAATGTTTACCTCGAAAATTGAATTCTTCAACTGAAGAAAGAAAGAAATCTTCAATGACATGGGTGTGAGGTGAGTAAATTAGCAGGAATTCTTTATTCCGGAATGATCTAATCTATCAAAACGAGACGGAGCCTAAAAATGTTAAGGTTTAGGTGGATAGGATATGTTAGGAGTGTTTCAACCCCTTGACCCTGGACCAGAGTTAATTTCGTTGACGAATAATTTTCGTCATAATTTTCGTCAACGACATTTTTTTTTCACAAGCGAAAAACAAAACGATAATGAACTAAAATTATTTTTGAATAAGAAAAACTATGACAAAAATCTGCATTCTCGTCAACGAATAAAAACGAGATGAAAATGTTAGGGAGGGACATTTGGAAAGAGATTCATTCAGGAAAATCTGTTGCGTAGTAGAAGGTTAGATGCGTACAAACCGACGGGACACAAGCTAAAATACACTTGATGCACGTCTTATAAAACACTCAAAAATGTCAATATGTGGGAGAAGTGCAGACATATGGATAAATTTGACGACGCACGAGAGAACTCAATTCGGTCTTGTTTTCTGAGCGCAGACACCGAAGCAGACACACAGAAAACACACCTCACACTCTTTCACGTCACATGAACTGAGAAATACACACAAATCTCAAATTGTCAGTTTTGATGAGTATTCATGTAAACACAGCTGATTATGTCTTAAATGAATGTAAACAGTAGAGAAAAAGTGTTACTATAAAGAATGCATCATTAGCTGATATAACCATTGATATTTAATTGAAAAGAAGACCATGTACTTTATGAGAAGTGATTTTATTTCATTTTAATATTAAGGCATGTTGTGTATCACTGTGTGTTTATCATGATTAAACCTTAATATCAAACCTATATAATGAGTTTGGAAATTTTAGAGAAATGCTTAATAAACGCATTGCACTGTAACTAAACCCATTACATTTCAGCCGAATAAATTTATTGTAGATTTAGTCGACTAAAACCGTATGATGTTTAGTCGACTACAACTAGACTGAAACTAAAAACAATTCAGATGTCTAAAATATGACTAAAACTAAATGGCATTGTTTTTCAACAAAATTGTTGCAACGAAATCTGCAACAGCTGTGTTTCGTTAAAGAAAAAATCTGCAGCTTTGAACGATTCGGAGAGTCAGTGAACGGTTTGCTTCCTTACTGAATGAAATATGCAACGCCTTACTCATTAAGATACTCATACTGCCACTTACTGGCGATTTATTAATATTAATATTAATACTGGACAATATTTGGCCGATATTCAACTATTTTAAAATCTGGAATTTTCAAAATATTGAGAAAATCACCTTTAATCCCTTAATTGTCAACATTTTACAAATAAATGCTAATTTAATCATGACAAACTATACATCGTTGGAAAGGTCACCTAAATAGATATTTGACCAATTTTTTTGTGTTAAAAATTATGTAGGAAAATTTATAGATTAATTTATGACAAGAGTGCACCTCAAAAAATGTACTTCATAACAGGAGTTCTGTCCTTTGTCACAAAAAGATTTTCTTCGTTGCCTTTTTCCCCATCACGCTTTAGAAAATATAAGAAATTATATATCACTTGAAAACTTAAAATCTCAAAATTCATCCTTTGAAAACCTTTTTAAAATCAGACACTGCACTATGATGGAAAATGTACATCAAAATCATATCACAAAATGTTTTTGTTTATGAAATGTAAAAAATTGTTTAAATACTGCATTTTTGCACCCATTTTCAAAAATGGGAGTGACAATAAAAGGGTTAAAGTTGAAAATGAAGTTCTTAGCAATGCATATTACTAATCAGAAATGAAGTTTTGATATATTTACAGTAGGAAATTTACAAAATATCTTCATAGAACATGATCTTTACTTAATATCCTAATGATTTTTGGCATAAAAGACAAATTGGTCATTTTGACCCATGCAATGTAATTTTGGTCATTGCTACAAATATACCCTTGCTACTTAAGACTGGTTTTGTGGTCCAGGGTTACATATTTATAATACACTTTATCGAATATTAAGAATATGACATGAAAGATGCCTCTATAAAAGCTCAAATTCATGTGCACACAGTCGAAGTGCAGACATATGGATAAATTTGACGACGCAAGAGAGAACTCAATTCAGTTTTGTTTTCTGAGCGCAGATACCGAAGCAAACACACAGAAAACACTCTTTTGCGTTGCATGAACTGAGAAATACACACAAATTATCTGGAATTGTCAGTTTTGATGAGTATTCATGTAAACACAGCTGATTACGTCTTAAATGAATGTAAACAGTAGAGAGAAAGTGTATCAGTGCATTGCATCCATTGCATTTGGTTTTAAAGGGACAGCAGCCACATTTAGTGTCTATTGTCAGAGTCACTGATGTTCATCAAGCAACAAAAGAAAGATAGAAAAACACTCACTGCTCTTGACTGAATCACTTACGTAGCCCTGAAGATGAATCTAAATTAATTTATAGAAATAAATGTCTGTTTGAAAGAATGAAGAATATGGTTAACAAGTGACTATAAAGAATGCATCATTAGCTGATATAACCGTTTAGGATTTAACTGAAAGGAAGACCATGTTCTTTATTTAATTTTAATATTAAGGCATGTTGTGTATCACCGCAGTTAAATTGTGTGTTTATCACGATTTAAACCTTAATATCAAACCTATATGAGTTTGGACATTTTAGAGAAATGCTTCATAAATGCATTGCACTGGAACTAAAACCACATTTTAGTTATAAGATATTTCACATAAAAGACATTTACATATAGTCCACAAGAGAAAATAATAGTTGAGTTTATAAAAATGACCCTGTTCAAAACTTTACATCTTGATTCGTAATACTGTTTTTTTTTTTTTGTTTAGTGATAGTTGTTCATGAGTCCCTTGTTTGTCCTGAACAGTTAAACTGTCTGCTGTTCTTCAGAAAAATCCTTCAGGTCCTATAAATTCTATGGTTTTTCAGCATTTTTGTGTATTTGAACCCTTTCCAACAATGACTGTATGATTTTGAGATCCATCTTTTCACACTGAGGACAACTGAGAGACTCATATGCAACTATTACAGAAGGTTCAAACACTCACTGATGCTCCAGAAGGAAACACGATGCATTAAGAGCCGGGGGTGAAAACTTTTGAAATTTGAAGATCAGTGTAAATGTAACTTATTTTGTTTTCTGGGAAACATGCAGGTATCTTCTGTAGTTTCTGAAGGGCAGTACTAAATGAACAAAATACAATATTTACGCAAAATAAGAAAAATGTACACATCTTCATTCTGTTCAAAAGTTTTCACCCCCCGCTCTTAATACACAAAAATGCTGAAAAACCAAAGAATTTGTGGGAGCTGAAGGATTTTTCTGAAGAACAGCAGACAGTTTAACTGTTCAGGACAAACAAGGGACTCATGAACAACTATCACTAAACAAAAAAACACAGCTGTGGGTCATTCAGGAACAACACAGTATTAAGAATCAAGGGGATGTAAACTTTTGAACAGGGTCATTTTTATAAATTAAATTTTATAAACTCAACTAAAATGTTAAGGTTTAGGGGGATGTTGGGAGTGTGTTTCAACCCCTTAGTTACAGTAAATGTTGACCCTGGACTCAGCGCCATTAAGGCAGGCGGTCTCCCGCGAGTGCCGCTGTAGTCGCTAGGCGGAGAGACATTATGGCTTTCTCGCGTAATAATTTATCCGGCGAGTGCGGCCGGCCGTCATGTTGGGCCCTGACAGAGAGCTGGAGTACTTTATCAGGCGCTCTGTAAATCAGCCGCGCAGGGGGCAGACGGCAACATTGTTTGATCTCTTTCAGACACTCTAATAATCTGCGGCGCTCTGATTGATACCTTCACACAACAAAGCGCATTACGCCAGCAGAAAAGCCATCCGCTTCTGTGTGTGTGTGTGTGTGTGTGTGTGTGAGGATCGGCCATCAGAGTTGTCAGGGGCAAGGGAGGGAGACCGAAGGAGAGAAGGAATGAGTCTGGAGGAGACACACGGGGTCATTTGGAGTCTTTAAACGAAGCGTCGTCTAACAGCTTCACAAAACGATCAGGGTTTCAGAGGGAGGGGTGAGAGAGATAACCGCTGTCAAAGTGACCTCACTCCATATGGGATGAGATTGAAAACACACAGGAGAAGAACAAACAGCCACGGCTTGTTTTTACAGGTTTGATACAGTTAAGATACTGCATTCAGATTGATGTTAAAAATAACGGATCTTTGTGACTTAAAAATCATTTGAGTTCATATGTGTGTGTATATATATATATATATATATATATATATATATATATATGTATATATAATTTTAAAGTCACTAAAACGGTTTCTGTGTTTTTGATTTTTTTTTTTTTCTTTCATTGTTTAAATACATTGTTTAAGAATAATACACTTCTGAATTAATCTTCTCATTTGTGAATGAAAATAAATCTTAAATGGACTGAGTGTTGATCGAATTATAAAATTTTGTAAACATTACACACAAATAGAATATATGTATAAAAACTTAGAATGTATGTGTGTGTAAAAAAAAAATATATATATATATATATATATATATATATATATATATATATATATAGCGAATTTTTCACCGAGAAGGAAACAAGCACAGCGCGCTAAGCGTAAGTGTCTGCGTAATACTTTATTTCATTTAGAGTTGTGTACTTTGCAAGTTGCTGCTAGAACTTTTCTTTTTCGTTTCGTACATTTTAGTAACTATTATCGTGGTGTAATTTGAAATTGTAGTTTTGATAGCACTTATTAAAATTAGACTAGTAAGCCGTCGGCGAAACCAAGCTGTTGTTATTGTTATTGCTGCCTTCCTGCAAGCACTTAAGTGTCTCGGTTTAGTTTCTATTTGAGCCATTTGCCTTGCTTTCGGGTGAATTAAGCAGTAGGCGTAACGGCTTTTCCCCCCTAATTATCGTTCGATTGAGTATTTATTTGACATCTGAAAGCTGACGCGGAAGCGTTCAGCCCTCGCGTGAAGACCAACGAAAGTAAAGACCTGCGACTTTTCCTGCGCGACTTTAACCGAGCAACGAAACCGACAATGCACACAAGTACTTCTTTCATTTTCTCTCTCCTCTCTTTTGCCTGCCAATTCTATCATGTGTTTTCAATATATTCCGGTTGTCACTCAACCACGCACTAACTCCTCACGCAAACGGCATCGCAATCTTGCTAACCTACGTCCTATCGCTACATCCTCTACTCCACCTCTTGCTTTTTCTGTTGGCCTCTGGAACTGTCAGTCCGCAGTTAACAAAGCAGACTTCATTTCTGCTTATTCCATACAATCTGATCTTAGCATCTTGGGCTTGACTGAGACCTGGATTCGTCCAGAAGACTCAGCAACCCCCGCTGCTCTCTCTAAGAATTTTACTTTTTCTCACACTCCGCGTCAGACTGGGCGGGGTGGGGGAACTGGTCTGCTCATTTCTGACAAGTGGAAATACACAACACATTCACCCATATGCAATCATAGCTCATTTGAATGTCATGCAATAACACTCACAGCTCCTGTAAAACTCCAGGTTGTGGTCATTTACCGCCCTCCAGGCCAAATTCTAAACACCTTTCTAGAAGAATTGGATGGACTGCTATCCTCTTTTCCAGAAGATGGCAGTCCACTTTTGGTCTTTGGTGATTTTAACATTCATCTTAACAAGCCTTATGCTACAGATTTCCATTCACTTCTTGCCTCATTTGATCTCAAACGCCTTACCACTACGAGCACTCACAAATCTGGCAACCAACTTGACTTAATTTACACTCGCAATTGACAACATCCTGGTCAAAGCCCTGCACGTCTCTGACCATTTCCTTATTACATTACATTTAATATTCATCTTTCAACCTATGCATCACCAACCCCTCTACCGGTTACTTTCAGACGAAACCTACGCTCCCTCTCACCCTCACACTTTTCCTCTGTACTTTCCTCCTCTCTTCCCTCACCTATCCATTTCTCATCTCTGGATGTGGATGCAGCCACTGACACCTTATGCAACACCTTAAAGTCTTGTCTCGACGATATCTGTCCTCTTTCCACCAGGCCAGCACGGCCTACCCCCTCTAACCCCTGGCTGACTGATGTTCTTCGTGAACATCGGTCCAAACTCAGGCGAGCAGAAAGAAAATGGCGCAAATCTAAACACCCGTCTGACCTGAGTATGTACCAATCGTTGCTTTCTGCTTTTTCTACTCAACTCCACACTGCCAAATCCTCATATTATCATAACAAGATCAATAGTGCCTCTGACATGCGCAATCTCTTCAAAACATTTAACTCTCTCCTCTGTCCCCCTCCACCACCACCCACCATTACACTAACAGCTAATGATTTCGCACAATTCTTCACAGACAAAACTCGAACAATCAGCAAACAATTCTTAGCCCCTCATATACGACTTACAACCCACCACACCCACTTCAAACACTCTCACTTTCTCCTTCTGTCCCCTCACTGAGACAGAAGTATCAAAACTTCTCCTCTCCAGCCACCCTACAACATGCCCACTTGATCCCATCCCCTCACACATTCTTCAAGCAATCTCTCCTACTGTCTTACCAGCACTCACACACATCATAAATACATCGCTCCTCACAGGCACTTTTCCAACTTCTTTTAAGCAGGCTCGGGTAACCCCACTGCTTAAGAAACCAACACTGAACACCTCACTTCTTGACAGCTACAGACCGGTCTCTCTGCTTCCATTCATTGCAAAAACCCTCGAACGAGTTGTTTTCAACCAGGTATCATTGTTCTTTTCACAGAACAACTTACTGGATCCTAACCAGTCAGGTTTCAAGAGGGGCCACTCAACTGAGACTGCGCTACTGTCAGTTACTGAAGCCTTGCGGACAGCAAAAGCTGATTCTAAATCATCAGTTCTAATTCTGCTCGATTTATCCGCTGCTTTTGACACCGTCAACCATCAGATCCTCCTGTCCACCCTCTCATCGCTGGGCATCACAGGAACTCCGCTTCGCTGGTTTGAATCCTATCTCACCGGTAGGTCATTCACGGTAACCTGGGGAGGAGAGGTATCCAAAACGCATCAACTGATCACTGGGGTTCCTCAGGGATCAGTTCTTGGTCCTCTCCTCTTCTCCATATACACAACATCACTGGGTCCCATCATAGAGTCACATGGCTTCTCCTACCATTGCTATGCTGACGACACACAACTCCATCTTTCATTTCAACCAGATGATCCAACAGTACCTGCACGGATCTCAGGCTGCTTGGCGGACATCTCAACGTGGATGAAAGAACATCACCTCCAGCTTAACTTGGCAAAAACTGAGCTTCTTGTTTTTCCTTGCACTCCAAACTTACAGCATGGGTTCACCATCCAGCTGGGCTCTTCCACAATCACTTCTTCAAACTCAATCAGGAATCTGGGTGTCATCTTTGATGACCAGCTGTCTTTCAAAGATCATATTGCAAAGACTACTCGATCTTGCAGGTTTGCTTTGCACAACATCAGAAAGATCAGGCCCTTTCTAACAGTGCAGGCTACACAACTTCTTGTCCAGGCCCTTGTCATCTCCAGACTGGACTACTGCAATGCTCTTTTGACTGGTCTTCCATCATGCACAATCAAACCTCTACAAATGATTCAGAATGCAGCAGCACGGCTGGTCTTCAACGAGCCCAAAAGAGCCCATGTTACACCTCTCTTTATCTCCTTGCGCTGGCTCCCAATTGCGGCTCGTATCAAGTTCAAGACTCTGATGCTTGCATATAGGACAACCACAGCTACTGCACCTGCTTATCTGCACTCGCTATTGCAAATCTACACCCCCTCCAGAACTCTGAGATCTGCTAGTGAGCGACGCCTTGTGGTACCATCACAGAGAGGTGCGAAATCACTATCCAGAACATTCTCTTTTACTGTTCCTGGCTGGTGGAACGATCTTCCTACCCCTATCCGGAATGCTGATTCCCTGACAAGCTTCAAGCGACAGCTTAAAACTCATCTCTTTCAACTCTATTTGCTGTTACCATAAAAAAAAAAAATTAATCTCTTTATTCCTTCCCTTTCTAGCTTGTACTTGTCTGAAGCACCACTTGAAATCTGGTATTATAGCACTGCCTGTGTCTGTTTGTCTCCTTAAGAAGAATCGCTCTATGTTCTCCCAACTGTATGTCGCTTTGGACAAAAGCGTCTGCCAAATGCCTAAATGTAAATGTAATGTAAATGTAAATGTAATATATATATATATATATATATATATATATATAATTTTTTGTTTACATGATAAAAATATTAATATTTTAATGTTTATACACACATACAACATTGGTGTGTGTATATATATATATATATATATAGATATATATATATATATATATATCTATATATTTTAAAAGAATGTTTCTATAAAATTTAAATATTTATATTTTTATAATATAGATTTTTATTAATATAAAATTTGTTTAATGAAATTCTAATATATACATATAAAATTTATATTTACATTTTATATATATATATATATATATATATATATATATATACATATTAAATATAATACATATAAAATGTTTAGATATAAAAAATTACATATTCATATTTTTATAATATAGCTTTTTATTATTATAGAATTTATATATAATCAAATGTTATACACACACACATTCAAATATTAATATTATATATAGAGATTTTAATATAAAATTTATATTTTTTATTTCTATATTAATGTTTTGATGTGTGTGTGTGTATATATATATATATATATATATATATATATATATATATATATATATATATATATATATATATATATACACACACACATCTATAATAATAAAAAGCTATATTATAAAAATATGAATATGGAATTTTTTATATCTAAACATTTTATATGTATTATATTTAATATGTGTATATATAATATAAATATATATTATAGATTCGTATTAATATAATTTATATGAAATTAATTCTAATACACAAACATATAACATTAAAATATTAATATTAAATAGACATTCTATATCAGTAAAATTATCTTATTTCTGTTTCTATCAATATTTAATATGTATTTATAACATTTAAAAATATAAATATTTTATAATATAGATTTGTATTAATATAAAATTGATTTATAGTCAAATTCACATATATACACACAAAGCATTGATATATTAACATTCTATAGCATTTTTAAATAAATATTATAAAATAATGTTTTAATGTTTAAATATATTGAAAAAAAAAATACTTTTATAGATTTTTATCAATACAGAATAATATATAATCAATTATAACACATACACACATAACACATAACATTCAAATATTAATATTATATATAAATTGTATCTAAAAATATTTTATAAAAATATTCATATTTTAATATAATATAATAAAATAATATAAAAATAAATATTTAATATTAATTTTGGTTAATGGGTTCAAAAGACTTAATTAACTGAGAAAATTAAAAACCCAACCACTGATTCCACTAATATGTTTTTCTAAAGCCCTGGCTTTAAGTAGTAAACTTTTGGTGCACAGCCTATATGTCAAAAACAGGGGGAAAAAAAAAAGATGGAGTAATTCTGACTTACACAGAGACCCAACATATCTATATTCATTGTTGTGCTTTTTAGCACAACATGCAAAAAATAAAACATAAAAAAATTAAAACAACAATCAAAACACTTTAGCAACAGCATAGCAACCCCCTAGCAACCATTCCCAACACCCCCATAGTTTTGCATGGCAAAGCAGCTTTTGCAGTTTCTCCAGAGAATGAGAAAATCCAGTCCTAATAATCAACTTTCCAACGTTAATGTTTCTTATAAAGACAGAAAATTGTTAAAAAGCAGCGTGGCACGTTTCCACATTAGCCCAAGGATGTCAGCGATTGGAGTGTGACGGCAAAATGGAATCCGGCCATTTTCACTGGCTCCGAGACATAAATACACGCTTTCCAATTACCTACTTGGAAATATAATAGATTCTTTCTACTTGCTCACTGCCATTAAGTTCAGCTGTGCTCATCTAGCAGCTAAAATCAACAGAGAGAGCTGGAGAAATGATCAAAACCATGCAAAAAATCCTGGGTTATTTTTTCAACCCAAATGCTAGGTCGGTTCTTGTTTTGGGTGTTATTTTTTCAGTGTTTGGGTAGTTTTTGTGTTACCCAGCTCCTGGGTCAGACGTAACCCAGCGGTTGAGTTATTTATCGCTGGGATTTTGCGTTTGATTTTGCATCCCTGTATGCCTAAAAACGCCAGCGGGTAAAATTTGCCATGTACATGACTACTGTTTTAAAATAGCTAAAAAACATCACTGTATTATGCCACTGTCTTCACAAATTATGTCTAGAGTCATAAAATCCAACGCTCTCCGTTGACTTTGTATTGCAGGAAGCTACCTTCTTGTCATTTCTGACTTGTAGCAAAAAAGTCTAAAAGCTAAGTTAAAAAACACAGAACTACGTTTTTAATAAGCTGTCGATCCCCCAAAAACGAGCGTTATATTATATTATATTATATTATATTATATTATATTATATTATATTATATTATATTCAAATTATATATATGTTTAATATACAATTTATATATAATATTAATATTTGAATGTTATGAGTGTGTGTGTTGGAATGGATTATATATACATTCTATATTGATAATCTATAATATAAAAGTATTACATTAAATTAAATATTTTTTTTAATTACATTAAAAAAGTAAAACATTTTGTCAATATATTTAAACATTAAAACGTTATTTTTATATTTATTTAAAAATATATACAATATTAATATATTAATGCCTTGCGTGTGTAATTTGATTATAAATCAATTTTATATTTATAAAAATCTATTTTATAAAAACATTTATATTGAAATGTTATATATATATACACACACACACTGAAATATTAATAGAAATAGACATAATAGAATTATAAATAAAATATTTGTACTAATATTGAATTAATATTAATATTTTAATGTGTGTGTATACTGTATATGACATTAAAATATTAATATTTTATAATATAGATTTATTAATATAGAAGTTCTATATAATATTAACATTTTAATGTTTTATGTGTGTGTGTTAGAATTAAATATATAAATTCTATATTAATAAAAATCTATAATATAAAATATTGTTATATAAACATAAAAATACATTTTTTATAATATTCATTAAATTATATATAATATAAATTTTATGTGTGTGATTATATAACAATTTTAAATTAATAAAAATCTATATTATAAGAATATTTATATGTAAATATTATATATATATATACATTGAAATATTAATATAGAAATAAAAAATAGATTTTATTTCTACAGAATTTATACATAATAATATTATGTGTGTGTATATAACAATTTGATTATGTAAATTTTATATTAATACAAATTAATTAATATTTAAATTTATATATAATTTATATATAATATTAATATATCAGTGTTATATGTTTAAACATTAAAATATTCATATTTATATGACTTAAAATGTAATATATAATTTTTTACACTTTTTAATTTTAATATATAAAATGCAATGTATATAGGTGTGTGTGTGTGTGTGTGTGTGTGTGTGTGTGTGTGTGTGTGTGTTACAATTGATTATATATAAATTCTATAAAAATCTATATTATAAAAATATTAAATTTTTATATCTTAATTTTTAAATGTTTATAATATTTAATAAAATATTAAATATTTTATTAATAAAATTTATATATCATTTTAATATATTCATGCTGTGTGTTTGTATATTACAATTTGATTATACATACATTTTATATGAATAAAAATCTATATTATAAAAATAATTTTTTTGTGTGTGTGAATTTAATTCTTGTTTGTGAAACTCTAAGATTTATTCATGGATCTCATTCTGTTGATTTATCAGTGTGTTTTATTTTTGTTGACTGAAACGCAGGACGGCGGTTAATAACAGAGACGTGCCGATTACGCGTGAATTACTTCTGTTTAATGTTTAATTGGTACTTTTAATGTTTGTTAAACGAGTTTAAATAGGCAACATGTATACATTAAAATGATAAACAATGCGGTGAATGATAAATAAAGGAAAATAAAGGAAGTTATCATGCAAACAAGTGGATGTGTGGAGTACTTTATAAAAATGTAGATGATTTAAGTTATATATTAAAAAATATATAATTTTTTTTTAAAGTCATATAAATATGAATATTTTAATGATTAAACAACACTGATATATTAATATTATATATAAATTAATATAAATATTATAAAAAATAAAAAGATAAAAATAATATTTGAATATATATATATATATATATGTACATTTAAAGATTAATTTTTATTTTTAGTAATATAAAATTTACATATAATCAAATTGTTATATACACACACAGAAAAATATTACTATTATATATAAATTCTGTATAAATAAAATCTAATTTTTTATTTCTCTATCAATATTTTAAACATTATTTCATGTGTGTGTATATATATATATATATATATATATATATAAAGCTATATTACAATAAAAATCGAAGGGTTTATCAATGTTCTGTCCTATATTTACCCAGTCCTTGTGTTTGTAGAGTGTGTGATCAAGAAATATAGATGCATTAATGATTCTTGTTTTATGAACTTTGAGAATAATCTCTGACCTTTTGTCACCTTTTGAGACGGTAAGATGAATTTATCCAGTGACGTTTGCCAGGTCTTCGTCTTTCCTACTCCGAGAGCAGAGCGTATTTGACAATAAAATGTTACTCGGCTTTAAATGAACTGACAAAAACTAATTGAACTGTTTCATCAGCACTATTGGAATGAGACCATAAAGTAGCGACTGACAATAAGATGCAATTATTGGTGTGTGTGTGTGTGTGTGTGTGTGTGTGTGTGTGTGTGTGTGTGTGTCAACATCAGTATTCTATCCAGATGCTGTAATGGATGTAATGTAGCATATGGCCACTGAGCCATGTGTTTGCTCCACTCAGTGCGTCTGATAAACAGAGATGAGAGTCTCCTAAGAGCTTTTCCTAGCCATCAGTCAAGGCCAGACATTAACACACGCTTAGCTAGAGACCTCAAATGGCTGACCTGGAATCAGTGTCTAGTCTACCTTCTCCTTTTTATTAAAATAATAGCAATCCTGGCGGTATTGTGCCAGTCTTAAGATTGTAGATGTGTTAGATAATAAATACATAAAAACACATGTACCTAGATATATTTATATATATGAAAATATAGAAATAATATAGAAAAATGAATAGAAAAAAATACACACACTGTAGATCTCACTTTTATGCACATATAATTTCAAAATTTCTGAAAAATAAATTAAATAACATACATTTTCAATTACATACACATTATACGCACACACATATATAATAGTAATAATAATAATAATAATAATTATTTATTATTATTATATATGTACACATTTTATATAATTAAACGTACAATATAATTTTAAAATATGTAATTTATATATATATATATATATATATATATATATAAAATATTTAAAAATGTATTTTTTTATTTTAAAATTGAACATAAAAATTTATTTTATACACATTTATATACATATACATATACATTCATTCATGCATTTAATAATATATAATTAAATGTACAATACAATTTAAAATTATAATGTGTATATAACACATTAAGAATTTTTTTTAACATATTACAAAAATATCTTTTTTAATTAATTGTTTTAAAAACATTAGTTATTTTTTTTATTTGAATAAAAATGTACATTTATTTTATATACATATTAATTATATATAGATATAATTATATCTTCATTTCATATAATTAAATGTACAATATCATTTTAAAATAATATGTAATTTATATATATGTATATAAAAAATATAAAAAATATATTTTTTTATCTTAAAATTGAACATTAAATATTATTCATTATATCATTAAATATTTTATACACATATATATACATATACATTCATGCATTTATTTATATAAATATATAAATGCATGAATGAATGTATATGTATATAAATGTGTGTGTGTATGTATTAGTTATAAATGGTTCTAAATACATGTGATGTCATTAAATGTACAATATAATGTAAAATTATAAAATGTAAATTAAACACATTCAAATATAATGTGTAATTGATTACAAATTAGTGATTAAGTAATTGTTTTAAAACATTAACTTGTTTTGCATTAACTATTTTTATTTTGAATTAAAAAATACATATAATTATAGTTATAATTATATATACATGTTATATAATTAAATGTACAATATAATTTAAAATTATAACGTATATATAACACATTAAGAAGTTTTTTTTTACCATATTAATTATAAAAATTTTATCTTTTTTAATTGTTTTTAAAAACATTACACATTTTTTTTATCTAAATAAAAATGTACATTTATTTTATATACATAATTATATATAGATATAATTTTATATAATTAAATGTACAATATAATATAAAATTATAAATAATGTATATAAAACTTACTATATACTATACTATACTTATATACTGTATTTTTTCACAATTTTACAAAATATATAGCTATAATTGTAGTTATAATGCATCTTTTATCATTAAATATACAATATAATACAAAATGTATATAAAACACATTTACAATTTTAATTAATTACAAATTTTGTCATTATTTTAAAAACATAATTTTATGTAGTTATAATTTTATATATATATATATATATATACACATAATTTGTGTATTGAATTTGTAAAAAATTTAATGAATTACAAATTAATCATTTTTAACTAATTATTTTAAAACACATTTGTATATGTATATAAATTGTATTTTAAATTAAAAATTAAAAAAATAAATTGAATTTACATATATACACTGTAATAATATATATATATATATATATATATATATATATATATATATATATATGTGTATTTTTTTATTAATCTAACTTAGAATTAAAAACAAAAATAACATTATATGTGTAATTTCTTGAAGATAAAGTTAAAAGATATATATATATATATATATATATATATATACACACACACACACACACACACACACACATTTGGTTAATAAAGTACTACTATATTATTTATTTTCACAACAATCTAATTGGATGAAAGGCCTTCCTAGAGTGCTAATCTAAACCATACTTTCAAAAGTGCTATTTAAAAAACTTTGTAATGGGGAAAAAACCTTCAATGCAATTGTCTACGGACTCCTTTAAATATGCATCTGGCCCACGGTATCCATCAGCATCTGCAGAAAGTAGGAGCGAAAACAATTCCTGCAAAGGTAGACAAAGAAACAAGGAAACAAGGTAGATCCAGCGGGGGCAGCGTCCTCTTTGAATACATCAATACTTGCCTGGTGGGGACGGAGCGAGAAGAAACGGTGTAATGCATTTCTGCCTTATTAAAGTTATAAATGAGCGCCGCCGCCTGTATGTCAGTTCAGACTTATTCGCCGGCTGAGCATACATCAATTACACTATTTGGAGCATTTAAACAGGTGCGCCGCTAGCCTCTTTAGGAGAGTTTGCATGCACCTGTTTTAGCGTCCGTCTGTTGATTCACAACATGCTGTATTGTTTGCAACTTTAATAACCACATAATGTTAGCGCAAAACAAGCAGCCTGTCGTGAAATTAATAAATAAACAAGTGTGGCATATGTTTTCTGCTCACCAAGGCTGCGTTTATTGAATTAAAAATACAGTAAAAACAGTCATATTTTGATATATTTTTTTACGACCTAAAATAACTGTTTTCTTAAACATTTATATACATATTCATTATAATTATATAATTATATATACATTTTATATAATTAAATGTGAAATATAAAATTATAAAATGTATATAAAATGTATTTATTTTTATTATTATTATTATCTTTTACAATTTTAATAAGTTACAAATAATTGAATTTAATCCAAAATATGAAATGGTTCCTGAAGGACCATGTGACAAAAAAATCATCTTTGAAATCACAAGAATAAATTTCATTTTAAAATGTTCAAATAGAAAAGAGTTATTTTAAATAGAAATAAATATTTTAATTTTACTGCTTTTGCTGTACTTTGGATCAAATAAATGCAGCAGAAGAGGCTTCTTAAAATAAAAATCTTACTGTTCAAAACCTTTTGACTGGTAGTGTAAATTATTTAATAAAATTAATATTATTATTATATATATATATATATATATATATATATATATATATATATATATATATATATAATTTTTTTTTTTTTTTTTAAGAAGAAGACTTTACTGCTCACCAAGGCTGCATTTATTTACTCAAAAAATACAGTAAAAACAGTAATATTTTGATATATTTTTTTACGATCTAAAATAACTGTTTTCTTAAACTTTTATATACATATTCATTATAATTATATAATTATATATACATTTTATATAATTAAATGTGTAATATGAAATTATAAAATGTATATAAAATACATTTATTTTTTATATATGCATTTATTTTTATGATTATTATCTTTTACAATTTTAATAAATTACAAATAATTGAATTTAATCCAAAATATTAAATGGTTCCTGAAGGACCATGTGACTAAAAATTCAGCTTTGAAATCACAAGAATAAATTTCATTTTAAAATGTTCAAATAGAAAACAGTTATTTTAAATAGAAATAAATATTTTAATTTTACTGCTTTTGCTGTACTTTGGATCAAATAAATGCAGCAGAAGAGGCTTCTTAAAATAAAAATCTTACTGTTCAAAACCTTTTGACTGGTAATGTAAATTATTTAATAAAATTAATAATATTATATATATATATATATAAATATATTTTTTTTTTAAGAAGAAGAAGACTTTACTGCTCACCAAGGCTGCATTTATTTACTCAAAAAATACAGTAAAAACAGTAATATTTTGATATATTTTTTTACGACCTAAAATAACTGTTTTCTTAAACATTTATATACATATTCATTATATATATAGGTTTAATTATATATACATTTTATGTAATTAAATTATAACATGCATAGAAAATAAATTTTTTTATTATTATTATTTTTTACAATTTTAATAATTACAAATACTTGAATTTAATTACTATTATTATTATTATTATTTTTTTTTTTTAAAGCAAATCCAAATATTACAATGGTTTCCATTACAATGGTTTCCAGGCATGTGACTAAAAATTCTGCTTTGAAATCACAAAAATAAATTTCATTTTAAAATGTTCAAATAGAAAGCAGTTGGTTTAAATAGAAATAAATATTTCTAAATTTTACTGCTTTTGCTGTACTTTGGATCAAATAAATGCAGCAGAAGAGACTTCTTTAAAAAAAAAAAAATCTTACTGTTCAAAAACTTTTGACTGGTAGTGTAAATTATTTAATAATAATAAATATATAAAATGTTATTAGTTTATTATTATTATTATTATTATTATTATTATTATTATTATTATTATTATTATTATATATTTGTTTTATTTATTTTTTAAGAAGACTTTTCTGCTCAACAAGACTGCATTTATTTACTCAGAAAATACAGTAAATACAGTAATTATATATAGGTATAATTATATATAAATTTATATATAAATTAAATGTACAATATAATTTAAAATTATAAAATTTATGTCAAATTTATTTATTTTTTTATTATTTATTATTTATTTTTTTACAATTTTAATAATTACAAATAATTTAATTAACATTATTTTTATTTTTAATAAAAGCAAATCCAAATATTGCAATGGTTTCCGAAGGATCACATGACTAAAAATTCTGCTTTGAAATCACAAGAATAAATTTCATTTTAAAATATGTTCAAATAGAAAACGGTTGCTTTAAATAGGAAGAAATATTTCTAAATTTTACTGCTTTTGCTGTACTTTGGATCAAATAAATTCAGAGGAAGAGACTTAAAATAAAAATCTTACTGTTTAAAAACTTTTGAC
>CM065132.1:1440000-1482500 GCA_033026305.1 Cirrhinus molitorella
AACATGTTTTTAGCATATTGTTATTGTTGTACATGCTAGTAACTTGTTAATCATGCTAGAAACATGCTAGCAACTTGCTAATCATGTTAGAATCATGCTAGCAACATGCTAGTAACTTGCTAATCATGGTATAAACATGCTAGCAACTTGCTAATCATGCTAGCAACATGTTAGTAACGTGCTAATCATTCTAGAAACATGCTAACAACATGTTAATCATGTTAGCAGCATGCTAGTAACATGCTAATCATGCTAGCAGCATGCTAATCCTGCTAAACTAATTGACTATCTGATTGTATAGTCTTCAAAACATTCATGTTTTAAGCTTTAAAACTACTTTAAACTTCAAACTTTTTCTGACTGAAAACTAGCAAACTTTTAAAACTTAAACTTAAAAAACGTTTAAAACGTTCTGTTCGGGCTTTCTCAAGACAACTTAAAGTTTGTCTTTGCAAACATTATCTAGTCATATGCTGTTTTCTGTCTGAAAATATTTAAATGTGTCATTTATTCCTGTGAATTTTCAGGCACACGATCCTTCAGAAATTATTCTAATATGCTGATGTACTGTTCAGGAAACATATCTGATTATTATCAATGATATCTCAATAAAAATAAATAAATAAATAGATAAATAAATAAATTGAATACGGACCTCAATAATTTAAGCAGTGCCTATAAAATCTCTATAAATGAATGGGAATTATTACTTTCTAATCACTTTTCCAGGGCATAAAATCCAGGCCCACCCTACATTCTCTTCCAACTGAAAGGCCTATTTTACAAAACTACATCAGATTACAGAAGTCAAACAGATTGCAAATGGCATTTCATGATGACTCGAAAGTTTCCAAAGTGCTGAAACAGAGTCTCTGATATGAGAAGCGCAATCTTTCTGTCTGTAATGCGGTATACCCAGGGCGCTGTGTTATTTGTTGCGAGGGCTGTGCTCTCTTGCACACTTTAATATTGCGTTATTATTTCATCTCAGCCTTGAGATAAAGAAAAAAATGCTTTATTTTATTTTATGGGATTAAGCGCGCTCTTTCGGGGCGTCTGGAGGTGTCTGTTATGTTTCGTTTTATTAGTGAATTATTTAGACAACACTCGACGGTAACGCCAAGGACGGAGACGGCGCGACGAGAGCCCTGCTGGCTTTTCCGTTCGCCGCCTTCATTCACTTACTTAATTTGGTTTGGTACTCTGAAAGCAGCGAAAGAAATTCACTGTCGTTCTCGTCCTGATGGCAGCAGAAAGGGGTGTGGTAACTGATTTCCCAGAGGGTTGCGAAGCACGCCGAATTGGTACATAATGATAAAGAAATATCAAAACATTAGAGTGTGGAGATTTGAAAATGGATTTGGGATGAGAGCGAAGGCGACAGAGAGAAGAGCGTCTGCGTGCAGCGAGCGCCAACCCCACGGCCCTGAGGTCAGATTCCCACAATATTAAACACATGATTCATGCATTGATGTCATATTTACAAGATCTAATTTTCGCTTAAAGATTCTCTTTTTATATTGCTGTGTGGTGCCATCATTTGTCCTCTGAGCATTTGGCTGCTATTAGAGTATGTGGGAAAAAAAAAAACCTCAAATCGACATGAAATCAAAATGAACCTGTTTCTGGACTTACTTTGGCTGATTTGTTAGTGCATAATTATTACAGAGAAGAAAATATCTGTTTTGGTTAGAGCGGCCCATTCGATTGTTTAGAGTGACAGTCGAAGCAACCGTATCGCAACACCCTAGTAACCGCATAGCAACACCCTAGCAACCACACAGAGTACCCTAGCAACCACCCTAGGTACCCTAGCAACCATATAGCAACACCTGAGCACCCTAGCAACCACATAGTAACACCCTAGCAGCCACACAGGGTACCCTAGCAACCGCTCTAGCAACCACCCCAGGTACCCTAGCAACCGTATAGAAACCACCTTAGGTACCCTAACAACCATATAGCAACCACCCTAGGTACCCTAACAACCGTATAGCACCACTCTAGCAACCACCCTAGGTACCCCAACAACCGCTCTAGCAACCACCCCAGGTACCCTAACAACTGCTCTAGCGACCACCCTAGGTACCCTAGCAACCATATAGCAACACCCGAGCACCCTAGCAACCACATAGCAACACCCTAGCTACCACACAGGGTACTCCAGCAACCACTCTAGTAACCACACAGGGTACCCTATCAACCGCTCTAGCAACCACCCTAGGTACCCTAGCAACCATATAGCAGCACCCTAGCAACCACCCTAGGTACCCTAACCACCGCAAAGCAACCACCCTAGGTACACTAACAACCGTATAGCAACCACCCTATGTACCCTAACAACCGTATAGCAACACCCTAGCAACCACCCGAGCACCCTAGCAACCACCCTAGGTACCCTAGCAACTGTATAGCAACACCCGAGCACCCTAGCAACCACCCTAGGTACCCGAGCAACTGTATAGCAACACCCTAGCAACCACCCAGAGCACCCTAGCAACCACCCTAGGTACACTAGCAACCGTATAGCAACACCACAGCACCCTAGCAACCACACAGAATACCCTGGCAACCGCCCTAGCAACCGCCCTAGGTACCCTAGCAACCGTATAGCAACACACTAGAGCCAAACCTAAAGAGGCACATCTTCAAATCTGAATGTCACAGAGACAGGGGGTTGTTTATATCATTCATATTGGCAAGCAGCCTTTGGAGTGGCATCACTGGCAACTGTCAAGCCACTTGCTAGCAACCAAACAGAGTACCCCAGCAACCATCTAGCAAGACTTTGCATCGGAGCATCGTAGAGACATGGAAGTTGGTTCTTTTGAAGTTGCTAGCAAACAGGACTTCCAACATGCAAGCACCATAGGTACCCTAGCAACTGCATAGCAGCACCCTAGCATCCACACAAGTACCCTAGTAACACCCTAGCAACCACCCAAAAAACCTAGCAATGCACTAACAACGCTTTTTTTAATTAATATTGTAAATCAATTTACATTTTTATAATTGGTTTTTATTTTAATTTTAGTTAAAATTGTAGTAATTTAGTTTTTTTTGCCATTTTTTTTATATTCATTTTTATGAACCTTTATACTCTTTTTATTTTAGTTTTAATGATTTTAGTACATCAAGCACATCTATCTGAAATAAAAAGGTTTATATTTTAATTTATTTCAGTTAACGTTTATTACTTCAAATAATAAAAATGTTTGTTTTTATAGTTTTAGCTTAGTTAGCTAAATAAAATTAAAAAATAAATAAATAATAATAATAATAATAATTAATAAATAAATAAATAAATAAATAAATAAATAAATAAATAAATACAGTATATGACCCAGATAAAACCAGTCTTAAGTAGCAAAGGTTTATTTGTAGCAATAGTAAAATTACATTGTTTGGGTCAAAATGATTGATTTTTCTTTTATGACAAAAATCATAAGGATATTAGGTAAAGGCCATGTGCCATGAATAAATTGTGTAAATTTCCCACCCCAAATATATCAAAACTTAATTTTTGATTAGTGATATGCATGTGAACTTAATTTGGACGACTTTTAAAGGCAATTTTCTCAATATTTAGATTTTTTTTTTTTGCACTCTCAGATTGCAGATTTCCAAATAGTTATATCTCGACCAAATATTGTCCTATCCTAACAAACCATACATCAATGGAAAGCTTATTTATTCATTAATCTTAAATCTTAATAAAAAAAAATGGACTCTTATGACTGGTTTTGTGGTCCAGGGTCACATATATTTCCTATTTCAATATCTTGTTTTACAATGCGAATGCCATTTCTGAAGCCATGTGTTTCCTGTCTGTTACAGTTACTGTCTCCTGCTTTGAATGATTGTCAACATTGTGACAGTTAGCCGTTGTGCATCTATGTCGTCCGCTGTGCTACTTTCAGATATTAAAATGCAAAAGGCCTATAAGGTGCTTCTGAGCAAAAATAAAAAGTGCCCTAATTCCTGTTCAAAAGGTCGCTGTGATGAGTTATTGGGGAGTAAGCACCTGAAAGCTATTCCCTTGTTAGATTTGACAGAGAGGCTGTCATTTCTCCCTTTAAAAATAGTGGGAAGTAATAAATGGTCATTTGTGAATGTGTTAGCTACCGGCAGAAAGAGCTCCGCTGCTCTGACTGCCTCCTGTGAGAGTTTAACACGGTGAAATATTGTCCCCGTTGTCAGATGAGCGTTGGACGTTTTTGCCGAGATCAGCGGAAAAAGCGGCGTTGAAGTTTTCCCGTGACTTATTATTAGCTGTTGGAAGTTTTGATAATTAATTAAGAGGCCACTTTTAAGTCAACATGACATGGCACTCCAGCAATGTGACATTTCAGAGTGAAATAAAATATTGAGAAATTTCAAAAAAAAAAAAATGACTGGAATGCAAATGCAAAGTGTTCTTTTTTGAGTCCGATCTTTTAAATGATAATTCTGTGTCATCCAAGATGTTCTTGTCTTTCTTTCTTCAGTCCAAAAGAAATTGGCTGAGGGCAGAAATATGATAATACGGGACAGTCCGTCAATGGCCGTGGGCGGGGCCTGGTATGACATCATGTCGGATTCTGCATTATGATTGGTCAGATCGCCTGTCAATCAAACTATTTGCAAAGGGACAACTGAAATGCTTCGTGTTTTTGGGGGGTTGAAAATGATCAGTGTATGGTGCTTGTCTCCACACACTACTAGGAGACACTTACATACAAACACTATGTAAAAGTGAATTTTGTATTCAATGTCACCTTTAAAATATATACTAATTAGTGGTGTTTGGCTCCTCAAAGAACTGTTTCTTTGAAGAACCGTTTTGAAAACCATTTTAAAAAAAAGGTTCCATGGATGCTCAAGGTTCTTTATGGAACCATCGAGGCTCAACACAGAACCTTTATTTGGAATGTATGACATCACTCCAAATAAAGGAGTGACTAAAAACGCGAGACGCAGCGTTCAGGAATGTTTTTTAAAAAAAGCGCAGCATAGAACACAAGGGTCTCGAGACGCACTAGGATATTATAAAACTGGCAATAAATAAGGATTATTGAAGAATGTTTTAAAAGAACATGCATTTTCCCATTTTTCTACTTTAAAAATGTTTGTGTTACTTGCCAATTCTTTGAAATTTACTATTTATTTTACAATTTCCGAAGTTGTAAACAAGGTTATTATAATTGAACTAAAACCATAAAAACAAACATTTTTGTTACTTTTGTTACACATTTTTAAGCGTGATGTGAACAGCCCCTGAAACGCGATGCTCACTGCCAATAGAAAACAATTAAAAAAAGGCGCCTCTCACTGCAAAAAACATGTTCTGTCTGATCGGCCTTAAATATTCTTCATTGAACCAATGAGGCCAATAAAGAACCTTTATTTTAAGAGCGTATAAAGCAATTTGTCTGCCAAGATATATATATATATATATATATATATATATATATATATATATGTGACCCTGGACCACAAAACCACTCATAAGTGTCAATTTTTCAAAGATACATTATATGAAAGTTGAATAAATAAGCTTTCCATTGATGTATGCTTGTTATAATAGGACAATATTTGGCAAAGATACAACTATTTGAAAATAAATCTGTGGGTGCAAAAAAATACAAATATTGAGAAAATCACCTTTAAAGTTGTCCAAATGAAGTTATATGCAATGCATATTACTTATATATAATTTTTTTTTAAGTAAAAACACTGAAATTGTGAAATATTTGTACGATTTAAAAATGACTGTTTTCTATTTGATTATATTTTGAAATGTAATTTACTTCTGTGATGTAAAGCTGAATTTTCAGCATCATTACTTCAGAAATCATTGTAATATGCTGATTTGCTACTCAAAAAATATGAATATTTTCAGTGTTAAAAACATCATTGGATTGTTGTTGTTGTTTTTGGTTTTTTTTCCCAGGATGAATGGAAAGTTCAAAAGCACATTTATTTCAAATACGTTTTTCAGTCACTTTTGATCGATTTAATGCATCTTTGCTGAATAAAAGTTTTTGCATACTTAAACTGGTGAACAGCTGAGATCAAAAGTTTACAACCCCCTTTCAGAATCTGCTAAATGTTAATGATTTTAGCAAAATATCAAAACTTGCATATATATAATATGACCCTGGACCACAAAACCAGTCATAAGTGTAAATTTTTAGAAATTGAGATTCATACATTATCTGAAAGTTGAATAAATAAGCTTTCCATTGATGTATTCTCTGTTATGATTGGACAATATTTGACAAATATACAATATATACATATATTTAAAGTTGTCCAAATGAAGTTCTATGCAATGCATAGTACTAAAAAAAAATTTGTACGATTTAAAAATGACTGTTTTCTATGTGATTATATTTTGAAATGTAATTTATTTCTGTGACGTAAAGCTGAATTTTCAGCATCATTACTTCAGATGATTCTTAAGAATCCTTCTAATATGCTGATTTGCTACTCCAAAAATATGAATATTTTCAATGTTAAAAACATGCAAAGTTCAAAAGCACATTTATTTCAAATATGTTTTTCAGTCACTTTTGAACAATTTAATGCATCTTTGCTGAACTTGCAATTCCGACTTTATATCTCGCAATTCTCACTTTATATCTCGCAATTCCGACTTTAGAACTCACAATTCTGATTTTAGAACATGCAATTCCGACTTTAGAACTGGCAATTCCTACTTTATATCTCTCAATTCCGAGTTTAGAACACGCAATTCCAACTTTAGAACTCACAATTCTGATTTTAGAACATGCAATTCCAACTTTAGAACATGCAATTCTGACTTTAGAACTCACAATTCCTACTTTAGAACTCACAATTCTGAGTTTAGAACATGCAATTCCGACTTTAGAACTGGCAATTCCTACTTTATATCTCTCAATTCCGAGTTTAGAACACGCAATTCCAACTTTAGAACTCACAATTCTGATTTTAGAACATGCAATTCCAACTTTAGAACTTGCAATTCCGACTTTAGAACTCACAATTCTGATTTTAGAACACCCAGTTCTGACTTTATAACTCGCAATTCCGACTTTAGAACTCACAATTCTGATTTTAGAACATGCAATTCCGACTTTAGGACTGGCAATTCCTACTTTATATCTCTCAATTCCGAGTTTAGAACACGCAATTCCAACTTTAGAACTTGCAATTCCGACTTTAGAACTCACAATTCCGAGTTTAGAACACGCAATTCCAACTTTAGAACTTGCAATTCCGACTTTAGAACTCACAATTCTGATTTTAGAACATGCAATTCCGACTTTAGAACACCCAGTTCTGACTTTATAACTCGCAATTCTGATTTTAGAACATGCAATTCCGACTTTAGAACACCCAGTTCTGACTTTATAACTCGCAATTCCGACTTTAGAACTGGCAATTCCTACTTTAGAACTCACAATTCTGATTTTAGAACACGCAATTCCGACTTTAGAACTGGCAATTCCTAATTTAGAACTCACAATTCTGATTTTAGAACACGCAATTCCGACTTTAGAACACCCAGTTCTGACTTTATAACTCGCAATTCCGACTTTAGAACTCACAATTCTGATTTTAGAACATGCAATTCCGACTTTAGAGCTCGCAATTCCGACTTTAGAACTCGCAATTTGACTTTAGAACTCGCAATTCCGACTTTAGAACTCGCAATTTGACTTTAGAACACGCAATTCCAACTTTAGAACTTGCAATTCCGACTTTAGAACTCACAATTCTGATTTTAGAACATGCAATTCCGACTTTAGAACACCCAGTTCTGACTTTATAACTCGCAATTCCGACTTTAGAACTGGCAATTCCTACTTTAGAACTCACAATTCTGATTTTAGAACACGCAATTCCGACTTTAGAACTGGCAATTCCTACTTTAGAACTCACAATTCTGATTTTAGAACACGCAATTCCGACTTTAGAACACCCAGTTCTGACTTTATAACTCGCAATTCCGACTTTAGAACTCACAATTCTGATTTTAGAACATGCAATTCCGACTTTAGAGCTCGCAATTCCGACTTTAGAACTCGCAATTTGACTTTAGAACTCGCAATTCCGACTTTAGAACTCGCAATTCCGACTTTAGAACTCGCAATTTGACTTTAGAACTCGCAATTCCGACTTTAGAACTCGCAATTCCGACTTTAGAACTCGCAATTCTGACTTTAGAACTCGCAATTTGACTTTAGAACTCGGAATTCCGACTTTATATCTGCTAAATGTTAATGATTTTAGCAAAATATCAAAACTTGCATATATATATATGACCCTGGACCACAAAACCAGTCATAAGTGTATTTTTCTTTTTTAATTGAGATTAATACATTATATTAAAGTTTAATAAAAAAGCTTTCCATTGGTGTATTCTCTGTTATGATTGGACAATATTTGGCAAAGATACAACTATTGAAAATCTGGAATCTGAGGGTGCAAAAAAATAAAAAAATATTGAGAAAATCACCTTTAAAGTTGTCCAAATGAGGTTCTTAGCAATGCATATTATTAAAAAAAAATTAGGTTTTAAGTAAAAATGCTAAAATTGTGAAATATTTGTACGATTTAAAAGCACATTTATTTCAAATGCGTTTAATGCATCTGCTAAATGTTAATGATTTTAGCAAAATAAGAGGAATCATATCAAAACTTGCATTGCATGCATTTTGCATATTTACAGTAGGAAATTTACTAATTATCTTCATGGAACATGCTCATGATTTTTGGCATAAAAATAAAATCAATCATTTTGACCCATACAATGTATTTTTGGCTATTGCTACAAATATATACCCCTTAAGACTGTTTTTGTGGTCCAGGGTCACAAATAGCAGAAACATAGTAGAGCCTTATTTATAGAAACCTCGACATCAACCAATCAGATTTCCAAAGCTGAACTATCCATTTTAGAGCACACATTTATATCCCATACATATTCAAATCCATCCTCCTTGCTTGCATTTAATTGGCATTGTGGGTCTTACCCAGGTGGCTTAGCTGTGGATATTCGGATGCTCCAGACTCGAGCATCAACGTGACAGTTTGAGGTGGAGAACACTATTATTAGTTTACCTCTCAGCCATGGCATTTTATCACTGTTGCATCTGATGGTCTGGAGCTTTAAAAAAGAGAGGAAGCTGTGCATCTCAATCGGCCCGTTCATATTTCATAGGGCACGGTGTCATAAATACAGGGAGCGCGGCTGACCTGAGCTATTAGTTACACACCTCCGTTGGGCGTGGGACAGTTTGTCTCCGGCAGGGACACATTTTCTGCGCTGAGAAAGATCGTACGCAGGCAAGTTTGCATGAATATGAAAATGCAACGTAGCCCGAGGCGAGAAAGAGAAGTCGAAGAGGGACAAAAGATGAAAGCAATATGATAGACCTCCAGCCAGGAGTAAAAAAACATCCGTGTGATATCTGGCGAGGCTTGTCCGAGAGGGGTTGCGGGAGGGCAGCGTTCGGAGTCCAAACAGCAGGTCAGATTGTAGGTCAATAGCGAGTTGCACTAGAGACTCTCGGTTTTCCCTCAGCGTGTCTCGTAAGTTCTGCTCGCACCACTCGCCTTTCGCTTTCTGTCACTCTCGGGCCGTGTGTGAGTCTGATACACAAAGATATAAAGTCTTAAGTCAAAAAGTTTGGTTTTGCAAGACAACAGCTCTATGACATTAAGTCTGGAGGCCTGGAAAAAACTAAAAGAGGAAAATGAGATGGTTCCAAAAAAAAAAGAAAAAATAAGTTCCAAATAAGAAATGGTCACAGTGCAAAAAATGCTTTTCTTTTCTTTTTTCCAAAAATATCTAAAAAATCTTAAATTAGTAAGTAAAAATTATTGTCTTGTTTTCAGAAAAACAAAGTCTAAATTAAGTGCGTTTTTGTCTTATTTCCAGCTGAAATATCGGAAAAATAAAATAATAGTAATAATAATAATAATAGTAATAAATAAAAAAATAAAATAAAAATCTTAAATCAAGAAGGATTTTCTAGACAAGTAAAAATTATTGTCTTGTTTTCAGAAAAACAAAGTCTAAATTAAGTGAGTTTTTGTCTTGTTTCCAGCTGAAATATCAAAAAATATATAATAATAATAAATAAATAAATAATTAAAAAAATCTTAAATCAAGAAGGATTTTCTAGACAAGTAAAAATAGTCTTGTTTTCAGAAAAAATTAAGTCTAAATTAAGCAAGTTTTTGTATTGTTTCCAGCTGAAATATTGAAAAATAAATAAATAAATAAAATAAAATAAAAATCTTAAATCAAGAAGGATTTTAGACAAGTAAAAATTATTGTCTTGTTTTCAGAAAAACAAAGTCTAAATTAAGTGAGTTTTTGTCTTGTTTCCAGCTGAAATATCAATAAATAAATAAATAAATAAATAAATAACTAAAAGAGGAAAATGAGATGAAGTTCCAAATAAAAAATAGTCACAGTGCAAAATGCTTTTCTTACTTAGATTTTTTGTCTTGTTTCGAAAAATATCTAAAAAATCTTAAATCAAGAAGGATTTTCTAGACAAGTCAAAATTGTTGTCTTGATTTCAGAATCTTGATTTCTAAATTAAGTGAGTTTTTGCCTAAAACAAGCAAAATAATCTTATTTAAAGCAGAAACCTTGATTATTTTGTTTACCCCATTGGCAGATAATTTAGCTTGTTTCAAGCAAAAACTTACTTAATTTGAACATATTTTGTCTGAAAACAAGACAATAATTACCAAAAAAAAAAAAAAAAAAACTTGAATCAAGAAGTATTTTCTTGATAAGTAAAAATTTTCTTAAAACAAGCAAAATAATCTGCCAATTTTCTCATTGCTGAAGAGTGTTGAACTTTCTATTCATACAGTTCTACTTGACAGATTTTTCTTTTATGCCAAAAAATCATTGCTAAAAAGACTAAATGTAATTTTTGATTAGCAAAAACATCATTTGGACAACTTTAAAGATGATTTTTCTCAATATTTAGTTTTTTTTGCCACCCTCAGATTCTAGGTTTTCACATACACTGCAAAAAATCTTACTTAGATAATTTTTTAGACTTATTTGTTTGTTCTGTTTCCAGCCAAAATATCTAAAAATTCTTAAATCAAGAAGGATTTTCTAGACAAGTAAAAAATATTTTCTTGTTTTTTCTGAAAACTTGTCAAAATTAAGTGTGTTTTTGCTTGAAAATAATCTCCCAATGGGGTAAGATAAATAATCTTGTTTTCTGTTTGAAATAATTTTTCTTACCCCATTGGCAGATTATTTTGCTTGTTCTAATCAAAAACTCACTTAATTTTGACTTGTTTTTTTTTTTTCTGAAAACAAGAAAATAATTATTTATTTGTCTAGAAAATACTTCTTGATTTAAGGATTTGGATCAGCAAAGGTCAGCAGCAAAGTCATTGGTTAATAAAATGGGATTAAATACATAAAGGAAACAAAAAGTAATGCGTTACTTTACTAGTTACTTGAAAAAAGTAATATTATTGCGTAACTTGCGTTACTTGTAATCCACACTGAAAACAACACAGAATTAAGAATCAAGGGGATGTAAACTTTTGAACAGGGTAATTTTGTATAAATTTAACTATTATTTTCTCTTGTGGACTATATGTAAACATATTTTATGTGGAATATCTTATTAAAATAGTATAAATATTGCACAGCATCATAAAATCACCTCAAAATTCTTAATAATAATCAAAAAATATTATTGAACAAAAATATTATTGAATATTATTAAGACTGCATCAGGCCTGGTTTCTGATAATTATAATACAAAACTTGATATTTATCTAACCAAAAAATATCTAAAAATGTAATATGCTTACATGACATTACACAAGTTTTTTATTTTTTATTTTTTTAATGCCACCAATGGCATAATTCTCAGTTAAAAAAAAATTAAAAAAATTAAATGCCTTTATTTTAATATGAAATGTTGTATTTATTGAAAAATAATATATGAATAATTAAATACAAAATATATATTAATTCCAATGGAAAAAAATAGCCTATTCAAAATTGTGTAAGTATTGCATAGTGTGTCAAAATCTCCTCAAAATTCTAAATAATAATCACAAAATATTATTGAACAAAAATATTATTGAATATTATTAAGACTGCATCAGGCCTGGTTTCTGATAATTATAATACAAAACTTGATATTTATCTAACCAAAAATATCTAAAAATGTAAAAAAGTAGTCTTTTAGAATGTCTAAATATACTTCTAAATGCAAAACCTAATAAAATTAAGAAACTGTCTAAAATAAATCCAAAAGCCTCTGTATATATGTATATAGGGAGCTATACAGGAGGTTACATGACATTTACACAAGTTTTTGATTTTTTTTAATGCCACCAATGGCATAATTCTCAGTTAAAAAAAAAAAAAATAATAATAATAATAATTATATATATATATATATATATATATATATATATATATATAATTATTATTATTATTATTATTATTATTTTATTATTTTTTTTTTTTTATGGTTTTACTCTATTTTAATATGAAATGTTGTATTTATTGAAAGAAATAATATATGAATAATTAAATACAAAAATATATATTAATTCCAATGGAAAAAATAGCTTACTAAAATAGTATACATATTGCACAGTATCATAAAATCTCCTCAAAATTCTAAATAATAATCAAAAAAATATGATATATAATAAATATAATTATATATAATAATATAATAATAATAATAATATATCATATAAAATAATAATAAAAAATATGATATACTGAACAAAAATATTATTGAATATTATTAAGACCGCATCAGGCCTGGTTTCTGATAATTATAATACAAAACCTGATATTTATATAACCAAAAATATCTAAAAATGTAAAAAAAATATAAATATATTTCTAAATGGGAAACCTAAAACTGTATAAATATTGCATAGTATCATAAAATCTCCTCAAAATTCTAAATAATAATCAAAAAATATTATTGAACAAAAATGTATTGCATTGATTTTCCTGAAAAAAAAAGAAAAGTTAAATTTTTAAACTTTTGACCACGAAGAAGGTGGCTAACTAACAACTGTCTAAATGATCTGTATTGTAACTATAACCTGCCACCTAAAAAAACAACAAGCCTTCTGATAAAACTTCCTGTTTCAACAGGAAATCACCAAAGTGCAGTATTCAAAGCTAACGCCCAGTTGTTTACAAGTATCTAGAGTGACTTTTTTTCCTCAGGAATCTGTCAACAAGTCACTTTCCTTTCAAAGCAGGCAAGCAGAACCGTCGGCTCATCACCCTTCAATTAAACCCCTGACCACCTGAAAATCCTCGATTGACATTTCCTCCCCTGATTGTGTCTCATCCATTTTTTAATTGCGCTCATTCTCTCTCGGCCCGTTCCCATGAGGTGGGTGGACTGCAGTGGTGGCCACTGTCATTCGTCAGGGATGACAGGAGCGAGAGACAGAGAGAGAGAGAGAGAGAGAGAGAGTGGCACCATGCCACTTCCAAAGCGAGTGCTGATGTGTCAGTCTTATCACACAGCCGAGCGCTCTGGAGGCGACATCCTCCACTGAATCAGTGACATTTCACGGACGGTGCAAATCTATCCGTCTTTGTCAAGCGTCCCTTCATCCTCGCACAAGCACACATCGTTTTCGCATTCCAGGAGTTAGCATATTGATCACGGCAGAGTCGCTGAAGTGTGCGAGCCGTTTTCCCCCCTTCTTTTTTTTGGTCTAAAACGGACACCTTTAGTCTTGTGGTCACTGTCAGTTTCCGGTGAGGTGCGTTTTAATCCCGCTGTGTGGGTGGTCTGGGTCACGGGTGTCACAGCGTGTTGGTATGCTGAATGGAGGGAGGCTTTTTTTATTCAAAGCCCTTTTCTCTTTATTCAAAGCCTGCGCTAGGCGCAATGTTTTCCTGACTTCATGTGGAACGCCAAGCTGAGTGAATGGGAAAGTTTTCGAGCTTTTGTAATTATTGTACATGCTCAACACGGATGAAGAGCGCCTTGAGGTCAGGACTGAACTCTCGCTCTCAAAAAAGCGTCCCCTTTAACTTGCCATACGCGCTTTAAAGCCCAGTTCTGAATCAAATGATTCGCCATACACACTTTAAAGTCCGGTTCTGAATCAAATGATTCACAATACATGCTTTTAAAGTCCGGTTCTGAATCAAATGATTTGTGATATGCACTTTAAAGTCCGGTTCTGAATCAAATGGTTCATGATACGCGCTTTGAAGTCCAGGTCTGATTCAAATGATTCACCATACGTGTTTTGAAGTCCGGTTCTGAATCAAATGATTCGTGATTGGTTTCTGAATCAAATGATTTGTGATATGCTTTAAAGCCCGGTTCTGAATCAGATGATTCGCGATACGTGCTTTAAAGCCCGGTTCTGAATCAAATGATTCGCCATACGCTCTTTAAAGGCCAGTTCTGAATCAAATGATTCGCCATACACACTTTAAAGCCCGGTACTGAATCAAATGATTCGTGATACACATTTTAAAGTCACGAATCATTTGATTGCCCGGTTCTGAATCAAATGATACGCGATACGCGCTTTAAAGAGGTTCTGAATCAAATTATTCATGATACGCTCTTTAAAGGCCAGTTCTGAATCAAATGATTTGTGATATGTGCTTTGAAGTCCAGGTCTGAATCAAATGATTCACCATACGTGCTTTGAAGTCCGGTTCTGAATCAAATGATTCGTGATTGGTTTCTGAATCAAATGATTTGTGATATGCGCTTTAAAGTCCGGTTCTGAATCAAATGGTTCATGATACGCGCTTTGAAGTCCAGGTCTGAATCAAATGATTCACCATACGTGTTTTGAAGTCCGGTTCTGAATCAAATGATTCGTGATTGGTTTCTGAATCAAATGATTTGTGATATGCTTTAAAGCCCGGTTCTGAATCAGATGATTCGCGATACGTGCTTTAAAGCCCGGTTCTGAATCAAATGATTCGCCATACGCTCTTTAAAGGCCAGTTCTGAATCAAATGATTCGCCATACACACTTTAAAGCCCGGTACTGAATCAAATGATTCGTGATACACATTTTAAAGTCACGAATCATTTGATTGCCCGGTTCTGAATCAAATGATACGCGATACGCGCTTTAAAGAGGTTCTGAATCAAATTATTCATGATACGCTCTTTAAAGGCCAGTTCTGAATCAAATGATTTGTGATATGTGCTTTGAAGTCCAGGTCTGAATCAAATGATTCACCATACGTGCTTTGAAGTCCGGTTCTGAATCAAATGATTCGTGATTGGTTTCTGAATCAAATGATTTGTGATATGCGCTTTAAAGTCCGGTTCTGAATCAAATGGTTCATGATACGCGCTTTGAAGTCCAGGTCTGAATCAAATGATTCACCATACGTGCTTTGAAGTCCGGTTCTGAATCAAATGATTCGTGATTGGTTTCTGAATCAAATGATTTGTGATATGCTTTAAAGCCCGGTTCTGAATCAGATGATTCGCGATACGTGCTTTAAAGCCCGGTTCTGAATCAAATGATTCGCCATACGCTCTTTAAAGGCCAGTTCTGAATCAAATGATTTGTGATATGTGCTTTGAAGCCCGGTTCCGAATCAAATGATACGCGATACGCGCTTTAAAGAGGTTCTGAATCAAATTATTCATGATATGCACTTTTAAAGCCCGGTTCTGAATCAAATGATTCACCATACGCTCTTTAAAGGCCAGTTCTGAATCAAGTGATTTGTGATATGCGCTTTGAAGCCCGGTTCTGAATCAAATGATTCACAATACATGCTTTTAAAGTCCGGTTCTGAATCAAATGATTTGTGATATGCGCTTTAAAGTCCAGTTCTGAATCAAATGGTTCATGATACGCGCTTTGAAGTCCAGGTCTGAATCAAATGATTCACCATACGTGCTTTGAAGTCCGGTTCTGAATTAAATGATTCGTGATTGGTTTCTGAATCAAATGGTTCATGATACGCGCTTTGAAGTCCAGGTCTGAATCAAATGATTCACCATACGTGCTTTGAAGTCCGGTTCTGAATTAAATGATTCGTGATTGGTTTCTGAATCAAATGGTTCATGATACGCGCTTTGAAGTCCAAGTCTGAATCAAATGATTCACCATACGTGCTTTGAAGTCCGGTTCTGAATCAAATGATTCGCCATACGCTCTTTAAAGGTCAGTTCTGAATCAAATGATTTGTGATATGCTTTAAAGCCCGGTTCTGAATCAAATGATTCGCCATACGCTCTTTAAAGGCCAGTTCTGAATCAAATGATTTGTGATATGTGCTTTGAAGCCCGGTTCTGAATCAAATGATTCACGATACATGTTTTAAAGTCTGGTTCTGAATCAAATGATTCGCCATACACTCTTTAAAGTTGGTTCTGAATCAAATGATTCGTGATATCACAAATCAAATATAAGTCCACTATATGGAAAAAAATCCTGAAATATTTGCCTCATAAAAATAATTTCTTTACAACTACATTTTTTATTTTTTTTTATTTTTTTGGAAGTGAAGTTCTCCTTTAACCATCCCGTTCAGCAAACGATTATTCCTACAGTCAAATTACAATTTACATTCTGACGATTTCTAAACGATTCATAACTTAAGGAAAAAAAAGATAATGGGCTTTTAGTTATTATTTTATTTTTCTTTTTTTTTTAACTATGCTAAATGCTAAAAAAAAAATTATATTATACGATCGCGAGTTCCCCGCTGTGCTTTTTAAATTATTTATCCTCCCAATTTAAGGCAGTAAATGCTGTCTGAACCGCAGAGCAGATATTTTTCCTCACAAATTGGAGCTAAAAATAGAAATGCGCCGTATTGATTGGTTACTCCATTAATTAGATTACATCTCAAGAGAGGAAATCTGTCCTAAAATTAGAGCGTTTCATGCTCAGCCGGTTTCCCGAGCTGATATTCGCTCTGAAAAAGCAGCACTGGGGATTGCAACATCTGTACTCTGTAATGTCGGGGTTAACTTGTGCAGCGATTGCATATGCAAAACCCACCGCCAGGTGCGACACTGACACAGCTGCTGACACGCACGACGCCATACAAAGCGAGGGAATACAAGGGATGCAATGCACTGCTCTGCTCGCTATGTGTGAGTCCCATGCGAAAAGCGTGAATGAGAGGCCTGCAAATCGATAGGGACAGGGGATGTGGTGTCTGGCAAATCCAGTGGCGGCTGACATGTTCTCTGTGTAATCTCCTTCATTGTGCTGCGAGAGGGGAGATTATCCTCCGCTGACTGGCTGCTAAAAGGTTCCCCGGCTCTCAGAGCGCTTCCAGAAGGGCGAAAAAAACTTCGCGTTCTTCCCCTCCTTCCCCTGTCAGAGTTCGGATTATGCCGAGAAATTATCCCCCTCTGCCGCTCAATAAAAGCTATTCTCGCACGCCCCTCGCCTTTCACGCAATATCATTGGATTTGTGACACCGGATCTCCGCTAATTTCGACAGGTTGCAAAGCAAGAGTGGGATTAGCAGGACTCTCGAGGCACTTTGAGCATTTTGTGCTTGACAAAAGAGAGCGTGTTAAACCAAATATCAAAATGAAACAATAATATGTAAGATTTTTCATTCTAGAGCAATATATATTGGTTGGGTTTAGGTGGTATATATACATTATTCTCTCTCTCTCTCTATCTCTATATCTCTATCTCTCTCTCTCTCTATATATATATATATAAACATTATTTTGATTTCTTAAATAATAATAATATTATTACATTTATTAGCATTAAATCTATATTTTTATATTTTAATTTCTTGAACCTATTTTACTAATACTATATATTTTATAATAATTATATAACAGCAACATTAATATATATATATATATATATATATATATTATTTTTTTCTAGATTATAGCAGTATTTAAAATTAGTTTTAAAATATTTTTATTTCTTTATTTTATGTATTTATAATATGTTTTTATTATTTTTATTTATTGTATTTCTTTAATTGATTTTATTTTTCAGTGTTATTCTATTTATTTATTAGCATTGAGTAAAAATTTATTTTGAACATATTTTTTTTTTACTTATTTTATTTGTTTTATATATGTGTGTGTGTGTGTGTGTGTATATATATATATGTGTATTTTTTCTTTATTATAGCAGTAAATATCATTTTTAAATTATTTTATTTCTTTATTTTATTTTTATGAATTGTGAGCTGTTATACACATACACACATATATTATCTTTTATTTATTATAGCATTAAATATTTTTGTAAAATTGTTTTTACTTTATTGTATATGCTTATGTTTTCATTATTTTTTTATTTATTACAGCGTTAAAATGATTTAGAACATAGTTTAATTTAATAAATACAGTGTCATGTGTCAAGTGTCTCAATTTAACCTTCTTATCTGTAAAGGTTACTTTTTTTGACTGTGATATTGTTAGTGTGTTTTGTATGGGAGTGTGGGAACCGGCCTGTCTATTGGTAGTTTGATCTGTGTGTGTGTGTGTGTGTGTGTGTGTGTGTGTGTGTACACATGTGTCTATGTGCTTTTCCAGACAGTCAGACAGTCACCTTCAAGTGTCTCCTTCCTGGACAGAGTGTCACTCTAAACCAAAGCAGAATGAGACACTGATGGACTGTGTGTTGTCATGTATCATTTTGATTACAGAGGTCTGTCAGTGTGTGTGTGTGTGTGTGTGTGTGTGTGTGTGTGTGTGTGTCTAGCCATTGATAACACTAAGGCACTTGTCAATATACTGTATGTCTCTTTTCCATACAATACAGTTAAATGGTTGCCAGGGGATATCGCATACCAAAAAAAGGCAAAATGCCAGGAACAGTAGTCTATGTAACTCATGCCATATAGTATTCAGAAGCAAATATGATATCAAATATGATGATTAAATATATCATCATCACTTTCAAATCTTGCATTTCATATGTATTATTTTTATCATTACTTATGTCTTGCTTTTTTGAATTTTATTTTATTTTTATAATCCTATACATTGATCAGCCATATATCTTCTCCATAATTATGCCTCCGAATCTCACAATTACACAAATACATATATTTTATATCGGTATTTTATTTATCATATAAAATTATGAGTAAATATTTTTCTTTATTCAGATAAAATAAAATAAAACAAAACATTTATAACTTTTAATTTATTTATTGTTGCTTTTTAAACTCAATTTAATGCTGTAACACAGAAAAATATTAAACACACACGTTAAATATTTATATATTAAATAAAATATTAATATAAAATCTGAGTAACTTTATTAAAATTAATAAAATAAATATTTTCATTTTATTTGTGCTTTTTAATCATTAAAATTAAATTGTAAAAAATAAATATAATAATAAATAATAATAATAATAATAATAATTTGCATGATCTTTATTTGATTGTCATTTTTGTAGTTATACAAATTGACCAGCCCTATATCTTCTTCATAATTATCCCTCAAAATCTTACAATTATATATATATATATATATATATAATACAATTATATTAAAACATTTTATGTAATAAATAAAATACAGATGTAAAATGCGAGTAAATATTTTTCTTTATACAAATAAAATAAAACATTATAACTTTTAATTTATTAGTGCTTTTAAATGCCTTTTAAACCCAAAAATCGTGTGTGTGTGTGTGTGTATATATATATATATATATATATATATATATAATTTCTTCTTTATTAAAATTAATAAAATAAAATGTATAACTTTTCATTTTATTAGTGCTTTTTAAACAAAAAAATGGTGTCAGTTTTAAGGCTATGAACAGAAAAATAATGCTTTATTTCATTTTTGTATATATATATATTATTATTATTATTATTATTATTATTATTATTATTTATTTATTTATTTTTATTTTTTTATATTAAATATTTCTATATTTACAAATATATTAACATTTCTTCTTTATTAAAAGTAATAAAATAAAACATGTTTAACTTTTCATTTTATTAGTGCTTTTTAATTGTTAAAATGCAAATGTTTTCTGAATTATTTTTATAATCATTTATTATTTGTATATTTTATATGAAATTAATATCATTGATTTCACGTGCACATTTTAATTTGCATGATCTTCATCATTTTTGTAATGATATAAATAGTCCAGCCCTATATCTTCTTCATAACTTCAGCCCCCCAAAAAATCTCTAAAATAAAACGTTCTTTCTCACGTCTTTATTGTTTCTGGTGTCTGTTGGCTGTAAGTCGGATGTCGTCGGCAGGCGTCAGGCGTTAATAAACCCGGGTCTAGTTTCCTCGCCTGCCCTGGGAGATCGCTCGCATCAAAGCACCAATCAAAAACTGGTGCAGATATAATTTGTCATCAGGGATTTCCTGCTGGAGAATTATAGAGAAGATACAGGGCCGATCGATACTATGGATTTTCACTGCAGTGGCTGATTGTCCAATTGCTGTGAAACATGTGAAAGGATAAAAGGCCACGCCTGCCAGTCTCCAGCGGACTGCCGACTCAGCATAAGGCCTGTCAGACTCCTCTGATAGACCATGATCACGCTGAGGTGTCCGACTATGGCAAGCTGTTTGGACTTTTATTCATTCGCAGGATATGAATTCTTGATATCAACAATTCAGTTTCACTAGTTAAAATGATAATTCTTGATATCAGAAATTGGATTTTTACTAGTAACAATGGCAATTCTTGATATCAGGAATTACATTTCCACTAGTAAAAAGGTTAATTATTGATATCAAGAATTTAATTTCAGTTAGTAAAAACTATAATCGTTGATATCATGAATTGTATTTTCACTAGTTAAATGTCACCATAGACTCCCATTCAAATTTAATTGTTGATATCAAGAATTGATTTCTTACTAGTTAAAATGTCAATTTCACATATCAGAAATACAATTCTCACTAGTAAAAACAACAATTATAGTTTCCACTAGTTGAAATTTAATTCTTGATATCAACAATTATAGTTTTTACTAGTTGAAATTCAATTCTCGATATCAACAATTATAGTTTTTACTAGTTGAAATTCAATTCTCAATATCAACAATTCAATGAAATTCAATTCTCGATTCAGTTCAATTCTCGATATCAACAATTATAGTTTTTAGTTGAAATTCAATTCTCGATATCAACAATTATAGTTTTTACTAGTTGAAATTCAATTCTCGATATCAACAATTATAGTTTTTACTAGTTGAAATTCAATTCTCAATATCAACAATTCAATGAAATTCAATTCTCGATTCAGTTCAATTCTCGATATCAACAATTATAGTTTTTACTAGTTGAAATTCAATTCTCGACATCAACAGTTATAGTTTTTACTTGTTGAAACTTAATTTTCGATGTCAGCAATTATAGTTTTTATTAGCTGAAATTCAATTCTCGATATCAACAATTTTAATTTTTGATGGTTGAAATTCAATTCTCGATATCAACAATTATAGTTTTTACTAGTTGAAATTCAATTCAATTCTCGATATCAACAATTATAGTTTTTACTAGTTGAAATTCAATTCAATTCAATTCTCCATATCAACAATTATAGTTTTTACTAGTGGAAATTCAATTCTCGATATCATCAATTATAGTTTTTACTAGTTGAAATTCAATTCAATTCAATTCTCCATATCAACAATTATAGTTTTTACTAGTGGAAATTCAATTCTCGATATCAACAATTATAGTTTTTACTAGTTGAAATTCAATTCAATTCAATTCTCCATATCAACAATTATAGTTTTTACTAGTGGAAATTCAATTCTCGACATCAACAATTATAGTTTTTACTAGTTGAAATTCAATTCAGTTCAATTCTCCATATCAACAATTATAGTTTTTACTAGTTGAAATTCAATTCTGGATATCAACAATTATAGTTTTTACTAGTTGAAATTCAATTCTGGATATCAACAATTATAGTTTTTACTAGTTGAAATTCAATTCTCGATGTCAACAATTATAGTTTTTACTAGTGGAAATTCAATTCTCGATATCAACAATTATAGTTTTTACTAGCTGAAATTCAATTCTCGATGTCAACAATTATAGTTTTTACTAGTGGAAATTCAATTCTCGATATCAACAATTGCAGTTTTTACTAGTTGAAATTCAATTCTGGATATCAACAATTATAGTTTTTACTAGTTGAAATTCAATTCTCGATGTCAACAATTATAGTTTTTACTAGTGGAAATTCAATTCTCGATATCAACAATTGCAGTTTTTACTAGCTGAAATTCAATTCTCCATATCAACAGTTATAGTTTTTACTAGTTGAAATTCAATTCTCGATATCAACAATTATAGTTTTTACTAGTTGAAATTCAATTCTCCATATCAACAATTATAGTTTTTACTAGTTGAAATTCAATTCTCCATATCAACAATTATAGTTTTTACTAGTGGAAATTCAATTCTCGATATCAACAATTATAGTTTTTACTAGTTGAAATTCAATTCAATTCAATTCTCGATGTCAACAATTGCAGTTTTTACTAGCTGAAATTCAATTCTCCATATCAACAATTGTAGTTTTTACTAGTTGAAATTCAATTCTCCATATCAACAATTATAGTTTTTACTAGTTGAAATTCAATTCTCGACATCAACAATTATAGTTTTTACTAGTTGAAATTCAATTCTCGACATCAACAATTGCAGTTTTTACTAGCTGAAATTCAGTTCTCCATATCAACAGTTATAGTTTTTACTAGTTGAAATTCAATTCTCCATATCAACAATTATAGTTTTTACTAGTTGAAATTCAATTCTCGACATCAACAATTGCAGTTTTTACTAGCTGAAATTCAGTTCTCCATATCAACAGTTATAGTTTTTACTAGTTGAAATTCAATTCTCGACATCAACAATTATAGTTTTTACTAGTTGAAATTCAATTCTCGACATCAACAATTGCAGTTTTTACTAGCTGAAATTCAGTTCTCCATATCAACAGTTATAGTTTTTACTAGCTGAAATTCAGTTCTCCATATCAACAATTATAGTTTTTACTAGTTGAAATTCAATTCTCGACATCAACAATTATAGTTTTTACTAGTTGAAATTCAATTCTCGACATCAACAATTGCAGTTTTTACTAGCTGAAATTCAGTTCTCCATATCAACAGTTATAGTTTTTACTAGTTGAAATTCAATTCTCCATATCAACAATTATAGTTTTTACTAGTTGAAATTCAATTCTCGACATCAACAATTGCAGTTTTTACTAGCTGAAATTCAGTTCTCCATATCAACAGTTATAGTTTTTACTAGTTGAAATTCAATTCTCGACATCAACAATTATAGTTTTTACTAGTTGAAATTCAATTCTCGACATCAACAATTGCAGTTTTTACTAGCTGAAATTCAGTTCTCCATATCAACAGTTATAGTTTTTACTAGTTGAAATTCAATTCTCCATATCAACAATTATAGTTTTTACTAGTTGAAATTCAATTCTCGACATCAACAATTGCAGTTTTTACTAGTTGAAATTCAATTCAATTCAATTCTCGATATCAACAATTATAGTTTTTACTAGCTGAAATTCAATTCTGGATATTAATAATTAACCTTTTTACTAGTGGAAATGTAATTTCTGATATCAAGAATTATAATTTTAACTAGTGAAAATTGAATTGTTGATAGCAAGAATTCATATCCTGCGAATGAATAAAAGTCAAAACGGCTTGCCATCGCACTTCATTCAATCCTCTTGCTTCGAGGAAGCGTCACTCAGCTCCGTATCGGCGTCTCGGACGAGGTTCTCGGGCTCCTAGATTGAGAAAGTGAGAGGAACGGATGCTTCGGAGCACAATCTCCTCTTTTAGTGAGACGTCTGACCGCATTAGAGGAGACGCATGTTGAAACAGGCCAAATCCCAGACAAAACTGACCCTCGCGTTTAACTCCGTCTTCATAAATCCCTAATCTCACGCTCCAGACAGCCCAACGCTCGAGGAACACAACGTTTTATAGATTTGTTTGGATGTGCTTGACATAAGAAGTAAAAACATTTCACTTTCCCGTGGACATGCAGCTTTGGTATTTGCGAGGTCTGTGCTAATGCTGATGGGCTGACGGCTCGTATTCAAAGGAACTGAAGGGTTGGAGGAAATGACAGGCCGTGCCTCGTAGAAGCTTCCAGAGATCCCAGACTCAATGAGCGTGTGTTGACGTATTCCCGCCGGTCACGTCACTTTGGGAGAACGTTTCAAGCAATAACAGTGCATTTGAGTACAGGACCGGCCTGTCTAATCCAGAGAATCCATGGGATGATCCATAAAAAATAATTTGGGAGCGGGGGGATAGCATTTTTCTCAATGTTTTTATTTTTCCTTTTGTATTTTTAGTTTAGTTTAGTTTTTTTTTTTTTTTAAATATATATTAAGAAAAAAAAGCTTAATATTTTTAATTGGTTTTTATTTGTGTATTTTCTACTTTCATTGAATTTTAACTAAAGCTTTAGTAACTTTTTGCATTTTTATTAGTTATTGTTTTTATTATAGTTTTTCTTAATATTTTCAATTAAAATGTAATATTTTTAATTGTATTTATTCTTTGTCGCATTTTTCAGGTTCATTATAAGTAGCACATTTTGTACATACAAAGTTTATATATATATATATATATATATATATATATATAAACTGTATGATTAAATGATTAATTATATATATATATATATATATATATATATAATTAATCATTTAAAATTAATAATTTAGCTGAAGTTATAATGAAAGTAGGAAATACAAAAATAAAAATAAATTAAAAAGATTAAGAAAATCCATAATAGCAATTTGTATTTTTGTGTTTTTCACTTTTATTTTCTTTACATTTTTTTTTTTTTTTTGTAGTTTTATCTAAACTAAAATGTATAAAATTTATATATATATATATATATATATATTACAAATTTTGTTATTTTGTCGTTTTAGTTATTGTTTTTAATATTTTCAATTCATTTTGTGCATTTTCATTTTAATTTTAGCTAAAGTTTTAGTAATTATGTTATTGTTTTATTAGTTATAGTTAACATTTTCAATTAATTATTTTCATGTTTTCCATTTAGAATTGTACTTTTTTGGTAGCTGTTTGGTTATTGTTTTGAGATACTATTTCGCCTTTTCTTAATAATTTCAACAAATTTTTATTTTTGTATTTTCCACTTTCATTTTAACTTTAGCTAAAGTTTAAGTAATTCTGTCGTGTGTTTTTGCCATTTTTATAAGTTATTGTTTTGAAATGCTATTACGGATTTTCTTAATCTTTTTAATTTATTTTTATTTTTGTATTTTCCACTTTCATTATAATTTTATCTAAATGTACTTTTTTCATTTTTTACTTATTGTTTTGAGATACTAATTCAGTTGTTTTTTTTTCAATGTTTTCAATTAATTTTATTTTTTGCATTGTTCACTTTCATTTGATTTTAGCTGAAGTTTTGCTAATTGTGTTGTGTGTTTTTGATTTTTATGAGTTATTGTTTTGATTTGCCATTATAGTTTTTCTTAATATCTTCAATCAATTATTTTCATATTTTCCATTTAAAATTTTTGGTAGCTTTTTGGTTATTGTTTTGAGATATAATCTCGCCTTTTCTTAATATTTTCAACAAATTTTTATTTTTGTATTTTCCACTTTCATTTTAACTTATTAGTTATTGTTTAGTGATGCTAGTTTTTATTAATATTTTCAGTTACCCACTATTTTTGTATTTCCCGCTTTCATTTTATATTTTTTACATTTTAGCTAAATATTTTACTAATTTTATTGTGTTTTTGTCATTTTTAGTAGTTATTGTTTTGACATGCTATTATACTTTTTATTAATATTTTCAATTACCCATTATTTTTGTATTCCTACTTTTATTTTATTTATTTATTTTAATTTTAGCTAAATATTTTACTAATTTTGTTGTGTTTTTGTCATTTTTATTAGTTATTGTTTAGTGATACTATTATAGTTTTTATTAGTATTTTCAATTAATCGTTATTTTTGTATTTTCGACTTTCATTTTAATTTTAGCTAAATATTTCACTAATTTTGTGGTGTTTTTGTCCTTTTTATTAGTTATTGTTTTGTGATGCTATTATAGTTTTTATTAATATTTTCAATTATCCGTTATTTTTGTATTTCCCATTTAAAATTTTTGGTAGCTTTTTGGTTATTGTTTTGAGATACTATCTCGCCTTTTCTTAATATTTTCAACAAATTTTTATTTTTGTATTTTCCACTTTCATTTTAACTTTAGCTAAAGTTTAAGTAATTCTGTCGTGTGTTTTTGTCATTTTTTCAAGTTATTGTTTTGAAATGCTATTACGGATTTTCTTAATCTTTTTAATTTATTTTTGTATTTCCTACTTTTATTATAACTTCAGCTAAATTATTGTTTTTTATTATTATTATTATTAATTAGTCTTTTTTTTAGTTATTTATTTGAGATGCTATTTCTGATTTTCCTTATATTTTCAATAAATTTTTATCTTTCAGTTTTCCCCTTTTATTTAAATTTCAGCTAAATTTTAGAATTTTATGGCGTTTTTTGTCAAGTTTATTAGCTTTTTAAATAAGTATATTTTATATAAAATCTTAAACTATATATATATATATATATATATATATATTTTTTTTTTTTATTTTTTTTTTTTCTCCAATTAATATTTATTTTATTATATTTAACCATTTTTATGGTTTTAGTTTTAGGTAACTAAAATAACCCTGTGTCCACTGAAAAAAAAAAAAAACTCAGAAATTGATAGTACATTTAATTAATTACAACACATTGCATTAAATATAAAATTAGACTAAAAAAGACAAATCTTGTCATATTAACATATTTTAAAAAAATTATAAAAATCATTTACACAGAGTTTCAGTGAGTATTTGTTCATCTGTCCTGGGGCCAGCTCTGTTTGTGTGTAAGAAAGCCTGGACATTTCCAGAGCTCTTAGGCTCGTCTCATGCGATGCCCCCTGACAGGCCAATATCAAAGAGCTCTATGTGAAGATGACGAGCCCAGACTCTGTCTGACTGGCCCTGCAGGCAGACACAGAGGAAATGAACTGACCACTGTATACAGGAAGAGCAGCGCAAAGCCCTAAACAGGCTTCAACAGAACAGATTCACTCTGACAGGCTTCCCACTTCAATTTAAATGCAGTCTCTGACCGGTTTTACTCACGGATGGCAACTTAAACTTGTTGGTACAAAGAAACATGGCATCTCATGAAATCTGTCAGCACTCAGATATATTTCACCCAAAATAAAAATAATAAAATAACAAAACAATTCTTTTGCAATCGTAGTGCCACTATGATTTTCTTTGGCATTGCGATTCTTTTAAAATGACAAGCGCATTTGTGCTTCACAAAAGTCAAATAAATATTATTTTTTATAATATTTTTTGTTTTCATACTTCGTTATTTTAATTTTAGCTGAAGTTTTAGTAATTGTGTTTTTGCATTTTTAATTAGTCATTATTTTGACATGCTATTATAGTTTTTATTAATATTTTCAATTAATTGTTTTTTTTTTTTTTGTATTTCCTACTTTCGTTTATTTGATCTTTTTTATTTAGCTAAATGTTTTACTAATTTTGTTTTGTGTTTTTGTCATTTTTATTAGTTATTGCTTTGTGATGCTATTATAGTTTTTATTAATATTTTCAATTACCCGTTATTTTTGTATTTCCTACTTTCATTTTATTTTATTTTTTAATTTTAGCTAAATATTTTACTCATTTTATTGTGTTTGTCATTTTTATTAGTTATTGTTTTGACATGCTATTATACTTTTTATTAATATTTTCAATTATCTATCATTTTTGTATTTCCTACTTTCGTTTATTTTTATTTATTTTTACATTTAGCTAAATATTTTACAGATTTTGTTGTGTGTTTTTGTCATTTTTATTAGTTATTGTTTAGTGATGCAATTAGAGTTTTTATTAATATTTTCAATTACCTGTCATTTTTGTATTTCCTACTTTCATTTTATTTTATTTTTTAATTTTAGCTAAATATTTTACTCATTTTATTGTGTTTGTCATTTTTATTAGTTATTGTTTTGACATGCTATTATACTTTTTATTAATATTTTCAATTATCTATCATTTTTGTATTTCCTACTTTCGTTTATTTTTATTTATTTTTACATTTAGCTAAATATTTTACAGATTTTGTTGTGTGTTTTTGTCATTTTTATTAGTTATTGTTTAGTGATGCAATTAGAGTTTTTATTAATATTTTCAATTACCTGTCATTTTTGTATTTCCTACTTTCATTTTATTTTATTTTTTAATTTTAGCTAAATATTTTACTCATTTTAGTGTTTGTCATTTTTATTAGTTATTGTTTTGACATGCTATTATACTTTTTATTAATATTTTCAATTATCTGTTATTTTTGTATTTCCCACTTTCGTTTATTTTTACATTTAGCTAAATATTTTACAGATTTTGTTGTGTGTTTTTGTCATTTTTATTAGTTATTGTTTAGTGATGCAATTAGAGTTTTTATTAATATTTTCAATTAATTGTTTTTTTGTATTTCCTACTTTCGTTTATTTTATTTTTTTTATTTAGCTTAATGTTTTACTAATTTTGTTGTATGTTTTTGTCATTTTTATTAGTTATTGCTTTGTGATGCTATTATAGTTTTTATTAATATTTTAAATTACCTGTCATTTTTGTATTTCCTACTTTCATTTTATTATTTTTTAAATTTTAGCTAAATATTTTACTCATTTTATTGTGTTTGTCATTTTTATTAGTTATTGTTTTGACATGCTATTATACTTTTTATTAATATTTTCAATTATCTGTTATTTTTGTATTTCCCACTTTCGTTTATTTTTATTTATTTTTACATTTAGCTAAATATTTTACAGATTTTGTTGTGTGTTTTTGTCATTTTTATTAGTTATTGTTTTCAATAAATCGTTATTTTTGTATTTTCTACTTTCTTTATAAATTTAGCTAAATGTTTTACTAATTTTATTGTGTGTTTAGTTACTGGTTTAAGATGCTATTATAATTTTTCTTAATTTCAAATAATTTCTATTTTTGTGTTTACCACTTTATTTTAATTTTAGGTAAAGTTTTAGTAATTGTTTTTGCATTTTTATTAGTCATTGTTTTAACATGCTATTATACTTTTCAATTACGCGTTATTTTTGTATTTCCTACTTTCATTTTAATAGTTTTTTTTTTTTAATTTTAGCTAAATATTTTACTAATTTTGTTGTGTGCTTTTGTCATTTTATTAAAATTCTATTATAGTTTTTCTTAATAATTTCAATTAATTTTTATTTTTGTATTTACCACTTTCATTTTAATTTCAGATGAAGTTTAGTACTTTTGTGGTGTTTTTGTCATTTTTATTAGTTATTTTTTGAGATGGTATTACAGTTTTTCTTAAATAAATGTTTATTTTTGTATTTTCATTAATATTTTAGATCATTTTTATTAATTTTGTTGTATTGTGATTTGTAGCTATTGTTTTGAGATGTCAATATTGTTTTTATTCATTTTTATTTTAGTTTTAATAGGCTTCACAACTTGCTGAAATTAAATAAGTATATATAATAAATAAATAAATAAATAAATTTATATATATATATATATATATATATATATATTTTTTTTTTTTTTTTTTTTTTTTTCTTTTTTCTTGATTTGATTATATTATTGTATTTTATTGTCTGTATAGATTTGATTCATTTTATTTTTGTTTTCCTGTCAAGTCAAACCAAATCAAAATGAGAATTATTATATTATATTATATATATATATATATATATATATATATATATTAATTCAAGCAATGTTTTTTTTTTATGGTTTCAGTTTAGTTAGATATAACAACCTTATTTAGTCTCATAAATTTAATAACATTCTATTTTAAATGTTATTAAAATATTGTACACAAATATTTTTGGCAAAATTACTATCACACACATTAAAAAAATAATTATTGTTATTATGAATAATAATGGGAAAATTAATTGTCATGACAATTATCAAAACCTTTATGATCTCAAAATTAGGTGTAACTTCTTTTAATTATTTTAATTTTGAGGTGAAATATGACCAGATCTAGGACCATATAAACATATTCCTGGAAATCCGGGAAATATCAGGAAAATGCGTGATTTCCAGGAATGAAAATGAATCGCATCTTAAAAGGTCATGCAGAAAAAGTCATATTGAATATCCATTTTATTTTCAGTCAGACTCGGCTCAAAATGATTTCCTAAGATAGAAATGACTCTCAATAAAACAACCAAAACAAATATCATGGAAATGTTTAGGTCAAAAAAAAAGTGTCATCCCTGACAGGTTTCGTAAGTATTACGAATCGCACCAAAAACGGCAAACACGCAATCATACGCATCCCGACAGCCTCATACAGCAAACATTACACATATTCTTCCCTGTCAGAGCGTTACAGTAATAGTTACTGTAAAACTGCATGTAAATGACTTCAACATTACCGCCGCACATTATCCACTCAGAATAACGCAGGAGCCAAAGCGACAGCGGCCCGCGGTGTCTGCATCTCGGTGATTCTGGAGCCACTAGAAAAGGCTGGAGCCATTAGTTTCATCATCATTTGTGAGAGGTTGAGTGTTCTGGTGTGATGTTATCTTTCTCTGCGCTGGAGGAGGACATATGGGGGAGCGGTGACCCGAGTATATACGCCTGATAAAAATAGCTCAGCTGCTGTGAATATGCTCCGTGAGAGCAGTTCTGGGATTAGGAGACGTGATGGAGGCGCCGTCATTGAGCTGAAGTTTGCGGAGCTGAGCGGCACCCGTTTAGATTCTTTTTTTATCTAGCGTCAGGTGCGTATGTGACGTTTTTTGCGGTGAGACCAATGTAGGGTTTGCCAGAGATCTAATCTGAATCAAATGAAACTCATCTACACTCCGAAGTTCCGATCTAAATCAAATGATTCTGATCCAGACTCTAAAGTTCTGATCTAAAGCAAAAGATTCACAAACCCACTCCAAAGTCCCGATCTGAATCAAATGATTCGTGATCCGCACTCCGAAGTCCCAATCTGAATCAAATGATTCATGATCCGCACTCCAAAGTCCCAATCTGAATCAAATGATTCTGATCCACACTCCAAACTTTCTGATCTAAAGCAAAAGATTCACAAACCCGCTCCGAAGTTCCGATCTAAATCAAATGATTCACATTATGCACTCCAAAGTCCCAATCTGAATCAAATAATTCATGATCCGCACTCCGAAGTTCCGATCTAATAGAAATGATTCACAAAGTGCACTCCGAAGTCCCAATCTGAATCAAATGATTCATGATCTGCACTCCGAAGTTCAGATCTAATAGAAATGATTCACAAAGTGCACTCCGAAGTCCCAATCTGAATCAAATGATTCATGATCCGCACTCCGAAGTTCGGATCTAAATCAAGTGATTCGCAATATGCACTCCAAAGTCCCAATCTGAATCAAATGATTCATGATCTGCACTCCGAAGTTCGGATCTAAATCAAGTGATTCGCAATATGCACTCCAAAGTCCCAATCTGAATCAAATGATTCATGATCTGCACTCCGAAGTTCGGATCTAAATCAAGTGATTCGCAATATGCACTCCAAAGTCCCAATCTGAATCAAATGATTCATGATCCGCACTCCAAAGTCCCAATCTGAATCAAATGATTCTGATCCACACTCCAAACTTTCTGATCTAAAGCAAAAGATTCACATTATGCACTCCAAAGTCCCAATCTGAATCAAATAATTCATGATCCGCACTCCGAAGTTCCGATCTAATAGAAATGATTCACAAAGTGCACTCCGAAGTCCCAATCTGAATCAAATGATTCATGATCTGCACTCCGAAGTTCAGATCTAAATCAAGTGATTCGCAATATGCACTCCAAAGTCCCAATCTGAATCAAATGATTCATGATCCGCACTCCGAAGTTCGGATCTAAATCAAGTGATTCGCAATATGCACTCCAAAGTCCCAATCTGAATCAAATGATTCATGATCTGCACTCCGAAGTTCGGATCTAAATCAAGTGATTCGCAATATGCACTCCAAAGTCCCAATCTGAATCAAATGATTCATGATCTGCACTCCGAAGTTCGGATCTAAATCAAGTGATTCGCAATATGCACTCCAAAGTCCCAATCTGAATCAAATGATTCATGATCCGCACTCCAAAGTCCCAATCTGAATCAAATGATTCTGATCCACACTCCAAACTTTCTGATCTAAAGCAAAAGATTCACAAACCCGCTCCGAAGTTCCGATCTAAATCAAATGATTCACATTATGCACTCCGAATTCCCAATCTGAATCAAATGATTCATGATCCGCACTCCGAAGTTCCGATCTAAATCAAATGATTCACATTATGCACTCCGAATTCCCAATCTGAATCAAATGATTCATGATCCGCACTCCGAAGTTCCGATCTAAATCAAATGATTCACATTATGCACTCCGAATTCCCAATCTGAATCAAATGATTCATGATCCGCACTCCGAAGTTCCGATCTAAATCAAATGATTCACATTATGCACTCCGAATTCCCAATCTGAATCAAATGATTCATGATCTGCACTCCAAAGTTCTGATCTAAATCAAATGATTTGCGATACTTGCTCCGAAGTCCCAATCTGAATCAAATGATTCTGATCCAGACTCTAAAGTTCTGATCTAAAGCAAAAGATTCACAAACCCACTCCGAAGTTCCGATCTAAATCAAATAACTTGTGATTCACACTCCAAAGTTCCGATCTAAATTAAATGATTCACATTATGCACTCCAAAGTCCCAATCTGAATCAAATAATTCATGATCCGCACTCCGAAGTTCCGATCTAATAGAAATGATTCACAAAGTGCACTCCGAAGTCCCAATCTGAATCAAATGATTCATGATCTGCACTCCGAAGTTCGGATCTAAATCAAGTGATTCGCATTATGCACTCCAAAGTCCCAATCTAAATCAAATGATTCATGATCCGCACTCCGAAGTTCTGAACTACATCAAATGATTCACATTATGCACTGCAAAGTCCCAGTCTGAATCAAATGATTCATGATCTGCACTCCAAAGTTCTGATCTAAATCAAATGATTTGCGATACTTGCTCCGAAGTCCCAATCTGAATCAAATGATTCTGATCCAGACTCTAAAGTTCTGATCTAAAGCAAAAGATTCACAAACCCCATCCGAAGTTCCGATCTAAATCAAATAACTTGTGATTCACACTCCAAAGTTCCGATCTAAATTAAATGATTCACATTATGCACTCCAAAGTCCCAATCTGAATCAAATAATTCATGATCCGCACTCCGAAGTTCCGATCTAATAGAAATGATTCACAAAGTGCACTCCGAAGTCCCAATCTGAATCAAATGATTCATGATCTGCACTCCGAAGTTCGGATCTAAATCAAGTGATTCGCATTATGCACTCCAAAGTCCCAATCTAAATCAAATGATTCATGATCCGCACTCCGAAGTTCTGATCTACATCAAATGATTCACATTATGCACTGCAAAGTCCCAGTCTGAATCAAATGATTCATGATCTGCACTCCAAAGTTCCGATCTAAATCAAATGATTTGCGATACTTGCTCCGAAGTCCCAATCTGAATCAAATGATTCTGATCCAGACTCTAAAGTTCTGATCTAAAGCAAAAGATTCACAAACCCACTCCGAAGTTCCGATCTGAATCAAATAACTTGTGATTCACACTCCAAAGTTCCGATCTAAATTAAATGATTCACATTATGCACTCCAAAGTCCCAATCTGAATCAAATGATTCATGATTCGCACTCCAAAGTCCCAATCTGAATCAAATGATTCTGATCCAGACTCTAAAGTTCTGATCTAAAGCAAAAGATTCACAAACCCGCTCTGAAGTTCCGATCTAAATCAAATTATTTGTGATACTTGCTCCGAATTCCCAATCTGAATTAAATTATTTGTGATCTGCACTTCGAAGTTCCGATCTAAATCAAATGATTTAAAAGTTCCGATCTAAATCAAATGATTCGCATTATGCACTCCGAAGTCCCAATCTGAATCAAATGATTCATGATCCGCACTCCAAAGTTCCGATCTAAATCAAATGATTCGCACTCCGAAGATCTAAATCAAATGATTCGCATTATGCACTCCAAAGTCCCAATCTGAATCAAATGATTCTGATCCAGACTCTAAAGTTCTGATCTAAAGCAAAAAATTCACAAACCCGCTCCGAAGTTCCGATCTAAATCAAATTATTTGTAATACTTGCTCCGAATTCCCAGTCTGAATCAAATGATTTGTGATTCACACTCCGAAGTTCAGATCTAAATTAAACGTTTCACATTATGCACTCCAAAGTCCCAATCTGAATCAAATGAGATATATATATATATATATATATATATATCAAAAAAATAAAAAGAAGATAAACAATAAGAAGATATAAAAAGAAGATAAAAAAAAAGCAACGCACAGAAAAACAAAGCCATTTTAGGGGCAGAGAAATGCATTAAATTTTTATTAAAGATTACAAAAACAATTTCCTTCGTAATAAAATACCAATAAATCATTAAGAAATAAGACGAGAAATGTCCACAAATGAGTACAAGAGTGTTTGAGTGTACGAAGATGCATGCAATGGAATGAAAGACGTGTGTGTGTGTGTGTGTGTGTGTGTGTGTGTGTGTGTGTGTGTGTGTGTGTGAAGGCATGTCTGTTTGATTATGCAGCTCTAGCTGTGAAACAGCATATGAAGGACTCGTACTCGACAGAACAGCGTGCTGTATTGCAGCAGCCACTCTGTAATGATAGAGATATTGAGGGCTGTAATTGTTATTATTGCCAAACCCAAATTGAAACTCATAACCTGCCTGACTCCAGCTATCAGTTGTCATTAAGTAAGAAAACAGACGTCTCAGCGGCGTGGCCTCGGTGCCGCGAGCTGTCTGTTGACACACAAAGTAATTGAAGAGGGAGTCGAGCTGTTTGAGCGCACTCAAAAGGAGAAGAAATGAGCACTTGATCAGAGCGTTTTTATGTCTATAGAGATGATTTGATTTCACGTAACGTCTGTTTTATAGCCCACCAAGCCATTAATTTGCATGGAGGCGAGTCAAAATGTGACATTTTTATTTAGGCGCTTTCGCCGTGTTTGGAGAACAATTGACTAGTGGTTTTTTGTGCTGTCACTTTCGGTGGCATGTCGTCTCATTATATCAGGCCTTACAGAGATGCTTAGGAGGTACACACACACACACACACACACACACACAGACACTCAGAGTACAATGACAGTGTTGCCGAAGGTCAATGCTGAGTTCTTTCGCTGTGGATTAGTACCAGCAGGTGAGTAGGATGTTTATTTTACTCAAGGCATGATTTTATAGGACTTTTATGGAACAAGTTTTAGCACCTCCGTATCACGGTTATTATAGTTAAACTAACATTTAACATTTTACAATAATAGTAAGTCGCTTTGGATAAATAAATGTGCATTTAAATGCAATATGGTTACGTTGTTTAACATGAACTAACAATTACTCGCCTTTATGTCGTTCCAAACCCGTAAGACACCGGCAAAACAAATGTATTGCTTATTGTTAGTTAATGCTTTGCCAATGTTAAGTAATGGGACTTTATTGTAAAGCGTTTGACTAAAACTTCAACTAATCCTGCACTGTAAAAAATTACAGTGAATTTAACAGTAAATAAAAAAATAAAAAAAATGCTATAGTAAAAACCTGTTAAATGGTTAACGGTAAAATACTGTAAAATTTACAGTGAATAACCATAAATTGACATTCCCAGAATTCCCTGCGTTACATTTTTTATTTGAAATAACTCTTTCTTCTTAGTTTTTTCTTAGCAGGTTTGTACATTAGGGTTGTATGCTACATCTAATGTTGTTAAATGAATGTTTATTGCATTATTTCAGTTTCATGTGTGTTACATAATGGTGTTTAGTGTTTGTGTGAATGACACTGTGCACCTTCTATATATGTTAATATTTAAACTGCTTGTGATGGGCTTTATTTATCATGTGACTTTCTCATCACCACCTGCTTTTGGTGGTTATTAGTGTATTACAAAGGTATAAAACAGATTTTAGTACTTCAATAGGTTAGTACATTACAAATATATCAATTAATGAAATTACGGTATCTACTTGTAAATTTAAAAAACCGTAAACTGTAAAACGTTGCTACCGTATTTTTTTACGGTGAAATTCTGGCAACCACAGCTGCCAGTTTTCTACCGTAAATTTTAGGGTTTTTTTTTTTTACAGTGCGTAAAAACATTTATTTATTTTATTTTTATTTTTTTGTGATTTTAAATAAAATAAACGTATCTTTAAAAAATACATATATATTTTTGTTTTACATTTACATAAAAAAAGTTTCTATTTTAATTTTTTGTTTCTTTATTTATTTTATTTATAACTCATTTAGTTTATCCCAAGGTGCTAGAATAACTAGGTAACACTTTACAATAAGGTTGATTAGTTAAATTTAGTTAGCTACTTTAGTTAACATGAACTAAGAATGACCAATATTTCCGCAGCATTTAGTAATCTTTGTTAATGTTAGTTCCAGCATTTGCTAATGCAATATTGAAATCAAAAGTTGTTTGTTAACACTAATGAACAACTGTATTTTATTAACTAACGTTAACAAAGATGAATTAATACTGTAAACATTGTTCATTGTTTGTTCATGTTAGTACACTAACTAATATTAACAAACAACAACGTGTGACCGATAACTGAAATAAAAACAAATTCTAAATCAAAGTGAAAGAAAAAAACAATGACTGTGATTTTTGAGATTCATATTTTCAATTACAGAAGGAAACACGATGCATTAAGAGGCAGGGAGTGAAAACTTTTGAACTAAATATCTTTTTTTTTTTTTCCTTTAGTACTGCCCTTCAGAAGCCACAGAAGATACTTAGATGTTTCCCCGAAGACAAAATAAGATCTTCAATTTCCAAAAGTTTTCACCCCCCGGCTCTTAATGCATGTTTTTTCCTTCTGGAGCATCAGTGAGTGTTTGAACCTTCTGTAATAGTTGCATATGAGTCCCTCAGTTGTCCTCAGTGTGAAAAGATGGATCTCAAAATCATACAGTCATTGTTGGAAAGGGTTCAAATACACAAAAATGCTGAAAAACCAAAGAATTTGTGGGAGCTGAAGGATTTTTCTGAAGAACAGCAGACAGTTTAACTGTTCAGGACAAAAAAAGACTCATGAACAACTTTCAGTAAACAAGAAAACAGCTGTGGATCATTCAGGAAACAACACAGTATTAAGAATTAGGGGATGTAAATATTTGAACAGGATTATTTTAATAATTTCAACTATGGACTATATGTAAACATCTTTTATGTCAAATATTTTATTTAGGTTGGTATTTTGTCATTGGGACAAAACGGCTGCTCATAGAGCGTTTCAAATCATACACTCAATGAGTGTCTACTTGCTGCCTATATGGACAGCAGACGCCAAAGCAGCTAACTGGAGCTTGAACCAGCCAACAATAGTTTAGCATAGCAGTCTTATTCAGTCAGCGTGTTTGATTGTAGCCCCCCACCTGCCTGCGCTAAAAGCGTTAAGACCCCGTTTGAGTGTGAAATCACTCGCTGTAAGAGTTTTTGGCATTTATTATGTTTTATCACACGAGTCTTTCTCTGATATCAATTTACAAGCTTTAGGCGCAGCCTAAAAGGAAGCGCTACGCCATCAAAACGGGCCGCTAAAAATGAGCCGGCTTCGAGAAACAGTTAATATGTAAAGTTATGGAAGTTATAAAAGTGATAAAAAGGTTATTTGAGCTTTCAATATTTTGCTCCACTTTCGTCTTTTATATCAGAGATTCATCATTTTCAAATTAAGAGACACCTTGTGTGTGAAAAGCACACTGTTAGCGTCTGCCGTCTGACAGCACATGCTTGAAACTGATTTAGCGAGCGCTCAGGTGTGGTGATATTTCTCGAATATATAGTTAATTTGACTGGATTCTAAAATGAAACAGTGCTCTGCTTGTTAAACGTTTGTAGTATTTCTCATTTTTGACAAGTTAAACTTTTATATCAAAAGAAAATGAGCATTGTGCATTTGTCGCAGTAGCGGAGGCGTGTCACGGTTTCTGCAAAAAATGTGAAGCAGCGCAACTGTTTTCTCCACTGATGATAAGAAATGTTTACTGGGGAGCAAATCAGAATATTAGAATGATTTCTGAAGGATCGTGTGACCTGGAGACTGATGCTGAAAATTCAGCTTTGCATCACAGGAATAAATTATATTTTAAACTATATTCAAAAAGAAAATAGTTATGTTTAATTATAAAATAATTTTACAATATTACTGTTTTTACTGTATTTTTAAATGAATAAATGCCGTTTTGACACCAGCTTTTTAAAAAAAATATTAACATACACTACCAGTCAAAAGTTTGGACACATCCTTTCATTTAATGTTTTTTAAAGAAGTTTCTAATGCTTATCAAGGCTGTTTTCACTTGATCAAAAATACAGGAAAAAAATGTAATATTGTGAAATATTTTTATGATGTAAAACAATGTTTTTCTATATTAATATACATTAAAATTTAATTTAATATACTGATTTATTATCAGTTCTGGAAACTGTATTTTTTGGAACCTCTGATACTTTTTTTCAGGATTTTTGATCAATAAAAGGTTAAAAAAGAACAGCATTTATTTAAAATAGAAAGGTTTTCTAACAATATACACTACTGTTCAAAAGTTTGTGGTCAGTCAATTTTTATTCTTTCTTTTTTTAAAAGAAATTAATAATTTTGTTCACCAAGGATGTGTTAAATTAATAAAAAGTGATAGCATAGATTTACATTGTTGGAAAAGATTTATATTTTGAATAAATGCTGTTCTTTTTAACTTATTCCTCAAAGAATCCTGAAAAAACTATCACAGGTTGCAAAAAAAATATTATTCTAATAATAAATCAGCATATTAGAATGATTTCTGAAGGATCATGTGACACTTAAGACTGGAGTAACAGCTGATGAAAATTCAGCTTTGCATCACAGGAATAAATTATATGGTAAAGTATACTAAAATAAAAACCATTATTTTATATTGTAATAACATTTTGCAATATTACTGTTTTTTTCTGTATTTTTGATCAAATAAATGCAGCCTTGATGAGCTTAAGAGACTTCTTTAAAAAAACATTAAATGAGAGGGTGTGTACAAACTTTTGACTGGTAGTGTATAAATATAAATCAGAGACATTTTTTTCTTCCTTAATGCGAGACACAACTAGTGAATAGGGTAAAACAAAAGTAAATAGGTGAATAGGGTATTTAAAAAAAAATCATCTTATTTACCCAGTTGATTGATTACAATAATTGCAAACATTGTTGTATTGCAAGTTTTCTAAAATGTTAGGTTTAAATATGCAAATGAGGCATTGTTCAATTAAAAAAAGTCAGTTTCAAAATTTTAAGTTTACATTTTTTGACATATTAGAGTCAAATGTTTTTACAGAGGGAATTTTTGTCACTCCATAATTCTGGAAATACTTAGAACAGACAGAAAACTATTATTTTTTTAAAAAATGTTAATTATATATATATATATATTATTTTTTAAAACATTTTTAATTATATATATATATATATATATATATATATTTATTTATTTATTTTAAATTGGGCGAATAAAATGTTGCATATAATCAAGCAAATTATATATGAACAAATCCCTCCAGGATATAGACAAGAATAAATATGTAAAGTTTGGTGTGTTGTAAGTGCTACTGAAATGTTAATTTATGTGTAGGAGAAAAAACGTATTTGTCCTGACAGATCGCTGTAGCACCTAAGTTCAAGCGGCATGTGAACCCATCATCTATTACTAGTTATAGCACAAAATAAACATGAATGAACATCAGAAGGTATCTCATTTTAACTGTGAAAATGAGTATTGTAAGTGCTACTGAAGTGGAGATTTATGGCTCAGTGTAGGAGAAACAACTAATTTTGAGAAAATGGCCTTTAAAATTATGTATTGTCACAAATATATATATATATATATATATATATATATATATATATATATATATATATTTTATTGGGGGAATAAAATGTTGTATATAATCAAGCAAATTATATATGAACAAATCCCTCTGTAAAAACCTCCAGGATATAGACATGAAAAGAGTTTGGTGTGTGTTACTGAAATGGAAATTTATGTGTAGGAGAAAAAACAAATTTGTCCTGACAGATTGCTGTAGCACCTAAGTTCAAGCGGCATGTGAACCCTTCATCTATTACTAGTTATAGCACAAAATAAACATGAATGAACATCAGAAGGTATCTCATTTTAACTGTGAAAATGAGTATTGTAAGTGCTACTGAAGTGGAGATTTATGGCTCAGTGTAGGAGAAAAAACTCATTTTGAGAAAATGGCCTTTAAAATTATGTATTGTCACAAATATATACATATATATAAACATTTAGCACTGTCTTTTGGATGTTTTCTTTCCACAAGTCTTAAAAAACGATTTATGAAATACTAAAAAGCCTTTTTTTGCCTGCAGTGTCTCCCCTTAAGTTTAATACAAATTACTAACTAGTATGAGCAGCAATAGTGATGCAAAATCAAAAAAGCTTTGCGCTGCCTGTAGCAGACGTGATGGTTAGTGGAGGGGCCTTCACCCGAGCCCCTGAACCCGAGCCAAGTGGCGGCTCTTAAGGTGAGGGGCCGAGGTGCCAGAGAAGTAATTTAATCGCAGGCTCTACCCAATTCCCCGGGCGGCTGAGTTTAAGAAAGGTCACGGCGGGAAAGCGGCCTGAGCCACCCCTTCCCAATTATGAGCGGCGCAGCAGAACATCGCCGAGCTGAGCGTGGGGTGACAGTCATTTAGCGGCGCCTCATCTGAGGGGAAGGAAGTCGCAGATGGTTGATAAGGGTGTAAAAAATGATTTGCCAGGACCTGTTAGAAACCACTGCACACAGTCCCACATAACCAACAACATACAGCCATTCTCTATCTATCCGTCTACACATCTATATCCATCCATATATCTGTCTATAAAAATGTTTAATCTGTTTATCCATTGATCCCTCTGTCTATCCAGCCCCTATTATCTATCTAGTATTTTTTTTATCTACAGTTGAAGACAAAATTATTAGCCCCTTATAAAATATTTCATTATTTTCCAAATAACTCCCAAGTGTTGTTTAACAAAAAGACGATTTTATCAACACAGCATTTTTATACATAATACTTTATTCAGGAAGCTTTTAGGGTTTGTAATACAAATAGAAATAAATGTATAACCACAAATTTTAAAAAGTCTACTGGTCAAAATTATTAGCCCTCTGATGTTAATAGTCAATTTTGCTTGATAGCAGCCTTTAGTCGTTTGCTGTAGTTCTCAAGCATGTCTCCTGAGGAATGACTAGAGAGATTAGCAAATCTCTCAAGCTCCTCCAGATTTGTTGGTCTTCTGTCACAAACTCTGGACTTTAGTGTGCCCCACAGATTTTCTTTTGGATTCAGGTCTGGGCTTTGTGCAGCCAGTCAAGGACACTCACTTTGCTCATTTGGAGGTATTTCTTCACCAGAAGTGAGGTATGCTTTGGGTCATTATCATGCCGGAAGACAAAATGTGGACCCAAACCAAGTTTTCTTGCAGACTGTCTGAGGTTGTCTTTCAAAATCTTCTTATAGTCTTCCTTTTTCATGTTTCCTTGATCCCTGATGAGATTCCCAGTTCCAAACGCACTGAAACATCCCCACAGCATTATACTGCCACCACCATGTTTCACTGTGGGAACGCTGTTCTTCTTTCTCCAAACATAGGCAACATCTCTATGGCCAAAAAGCTCTAGTTTTGTCTCATCTGACCAAAGGACACGTTTCCAGTCTGCATCACATTCCCCCAGATTGTCCTTAGCAAACTTCATTCTAGTTTGGAGGTGTCTCTTCTTCAGAAGTGGAGTCTTTCTTGGTCAGTTCATTCCTGTGCAGGGCTCTAGTGACTGTCTTCGTTGAGACATCAATTTCAGACTTGTCTAGGTCATTCACTAGTGTCTTGGCAGTTGTTCTTGGGTCTTTAGAAACCTCTCTCACTAGTTTTCTTTCCAAAGTTTTTGAAATCTTTGTCTTCCTGTCTCTGTCCGTCTTGTTCTCCACTGTGTTGGTCTCTTTAAACTTCTTGATAATGCATCTCACAGCAGTTCTTGACACTTGAAAATGCTTTGATAAACGTGTGTGTCCTTCTCCATCTTTATGAGCATTAACAATTCTTTCTCTCAAGTCCAAACTCATTTCTTTTGTCTTTGCCATGATGACAGTGCATATAATTTTACTAGTTGTTTCGCAAGATACTAATCCTCAGCTTAAAGAGCAATTTAAAGGCTTAACTAGGTTAATTAGGTTAATCGGGCAAATTAGGTTAATTTGGCAAGTCATTGGACAACAGTGGTTTGTT
>CM065132.1:1487500-1502500 GCA_033026305.1 Cirrhinus molitorella
CATATATGTTATGCTGCACTGCAAAAAATGCTTTTCTTACTTAGATTTATTGTGTTGTTTCCATCTAAAATATCTACAAATTTTTAAATCAAGAAGGATTTTCTAGACAAGCAAAAATTGTCTTGTTTTGAGAAAAAAGAAGTCATAATTAAGTCATAATTTGCTTAAAACAAGCAAAATAATCTTATTTAAAGCAGAAAACTAAATTATTTTGCTTGTTTCTAGCAAAAACTCTCTTAATGTTAACTTAATGTTTCTGAAAACAAAACAATAATTTTTACTTGTCTAGAAAATGCTTCTTGATTTAAGATTTTTAAGATATTTTGGCTGGAAACAAGACAAAAAATCTAAGTAAGAAAAGCATTTTTTGCAGTGTGGATGACAATGAAACATTATTTCACCCATATTTTATTTTCATTAAAGTTATTTGAAACATAGAAGAAGACACTTTACTGCCATTTAATATTAATATCATAATCTGTATTTTATATAATTATAAATATACACATTTACATTTAATTTTAACATATATAATTATATTTTATTGTAATATTATAATAAAAAACAATTATATTACACTGCTTTTGTCTTGTTTCCAGCTAAAATATAAAACAATTCTTAAATCAAGAAGGATTTTCTAGACAAGTAAAAAAATATTGTCTTGTTTTCAGACAAAATATGTTAAAATGAAGTGTTTTTCAAAATTATTAAAACTACATTTTTTTTAAAAAACAAGACAATAATTATTTACTTGTCTAGAAAATGTATGGTTTTTTTGTTTTGTTTTGTTTTGTTTTTTTTTATATTTTGGCTGGAGACAAAACAAATCTAAGTAAGAAAAGCATTTTCTGCAGTGTAGTATGCAGTGTGTGTATATATATATATATAACTTAGATTTTTTGTCTTGTTTCCAGCTAAAATATCTACAAATTCTTAAATTAAGAAGGATTTTCTAGACAAGTGAAAATTATTGTCTTGTTTTCAGACAAAATATGTTAAAATGAAGTGAGTTTTTGCTTGAAACAAGAAAAATTATCTGCCAAAATAATCTAGCTTGTCTTAAGCAAAAACTCAATTAAGAGAATAATTTTTATTTGTTTAGAAAATCCTTCTTGATTTAAGATTTTATCTTTTATTTATTTTTTTATCTTTATCTTAATATTTTGGATGGAAACAAGACAAAAAATCTAAATAAAAAATGCATTTTTTGCAGTGTGCATACATTTTATAACTTTATTATAATGCATATAATGGCTTTTATTTAAAAAATGAACTAGGCCTCTCTAACTCGTCAAACCTTGGCTTCCTGATTTGCATCTGTCTCATGATTCCTCTCAGTATCCTCCTTTTTCCCTCAATATTGTTTCCTGTCCTCTTTCTCAACTGGCACAAAAACACAATCAAGTGAAACTTCAGTGCATACAACCTGATTGGAAACATGCTTACCTCACCACAGTTATTTGTTTCCGCGGCACTCGCTCGTCTTCGCTGCCTGTGACATTATGTGGAAAAATCAAAGCGAAGTAAGCTCGCATATTCATCAAGATAATTACAATACACATACATATGCGTTGAACTTTACATAATGAAAATGGACAGGAGTGAAAGCGGCCCCCGCACTCATTACAAATGGATGTGACTTTTACCTGGTTAGCACTCTGGTAATGAAGTGCCATCATCTTGTCCACAGCTGTGTGATGGATACGTGGGCCTGGTTAAAATACCCTCCGCAGATCCTCATCGCCAATTAGACGGCTGATAGATGGCATTATCAGTCACGTTAATGAGCGAGGACTGACACGCGTGCCTGCTGTGGTCACCTGGCCTACGTGCCCCGGTACCACGCCGAACCACATTTACCAGCTCCCATCCAGCTGGGCACGTTAAACATTGATAGCCCACAAATCTGATCCTGCTTCCATGAGGTCTACATTCAGATCAGCCCAAACTCAGATCTAAAGGGAATTTACTGTACTTCAGAAGCAGGGTATGAAATATTAAAATTTACAAGCGTCTTTTATATCTTTTGTGTATTTTATATATATATATATATTTGGTTAGATGTTTGTTGTAGATTTTTGTTGTTTTGTTGTAGATTTGGTTGTATTTTTTTAACCAAAATACAACGTTTGTCCAACGTTGGAGATGGACGTCAACCAATTTTTATTTTTAACCAAAATACAACGTCTGTCCAATGTTTGTCCAATGTCGGAGATTGACGGCAAACTGACGTTGGGTTCTGACGTCAACCGATTTTTATTTTTAACCAAAATACAACATTTGTCCAACGTTGGAGATGGACGGCAAACTGACGTTGGCTTCTGACATCAACCGATTTTTATTTTTAACCAAAATACAACGTTTGTCCAACATTGGAGACGGACGTCAACCGATTTTTATTTTTAACCAAAATACAACGTCTGTCCAATGTTTGTCCAACATTGGAGATTGACGTTAGGTTCTGACGTCAACCGATTTTTATTTTTAACCAAAATACAACGTCTGTCCAATGTTTGTCCAACATTGGAGATTGACGTTAGGTTCTGACGTCAACCGATTTTTATTTTTAACCAAAATACAATGTTTGTCCAACGCTGGAGATTGACGTCAAACTGACGTTGGGTTCTGACATCAACTGATTTTTATTTTTAATTAAAATACAACGTCTGTCCAATGTTTGTCTAACGTTGGAGATTGACGTCAAACTGACGTTGGGTTCTGACGTCAACCGATTTTTATTTTTAACCAAAATACAACGTCTGTCCAACGTTGGAGATGGACGTCAACCAATTTTTATTTTTAACCAAAATACAACGTCTGTCCAATGTTTGTCCAACATTGGAGATTGACGGCAAACTGACGTTAGGTTCTGACGTCAACCGATTTTTATTTTTAACCAAAATACAATGTTTGTCCAACGTTGGAGATTGACGTCAAACTGACGTTGGGTTCTGACATCAACTGATTTTTATTTTTAATTAAAATACAACGTCTGTCCAATGTTTGTCCAACATTGGAGATTGACGTGAAACTGACGTTGGTTTCTGACGTCAACCGATTTTTATTTTTAACCAAAATACAACGTCTGTTCAACGTTGGAGATTGACGTCAACCGATTTTTATTTTTAACCAAAATACAACATCTGTCCAACGTTTGTCCAGTGTTGGAGATTGACATCAAACTGACGTTGGGTTCTGACGTCAACCGATTTTTTTTTTTAACCAAAATACAACGTCTGTTTAACGTTTGTCCAACGTTGGAGATTGACGTCAAACTGACGTTGGGTTGTGACGTCAACCGATTTTTTTTTTAACCAAAATACAACGTCTGTTTAACGTTTGTCCAACGTTGGAGATTGACGTCAAACTGACGTTGGGTTCTGACGTCAACCGATTTTTTTTTTAACCAAAATACAACGTCTGTCCAACGTTTGTCCAACATTGGAGATTGACGTCAAACTGACGTTGGGTTCTGACGTCAACCGATTTTTTTTTTAACCAAAATACAACGTCTGTCCAACGTTTGTCCAACATTGGAGATTGACGTCAAACTGACGTTGGGTTCTGACGTCAACCGATTTTTATTTTTAACCAAAATACAACGTTTGTCCAACGTTGGAGATGGACGTCAAACTGACGTTGGGTTCTGACATCAACCGATTTTTATTTTTAACCAAAATACAACGTCTGTCCAACGTTGGAGATTGATGTCAACCGATTTTTATTTTTAACCAAAATACAACATCTGTCCAACGTTTGTCCAGTGTTGGAGATTGACATCAAACTGACGTTGGGTTCTGACGTCAACCGATTTTTATTTTTAACCAAAATACAACGTGTCCAATGTTTGTCCAACTTTGGAGATTGACGTCAAACTGACGTTGGGTTCTGACGTCAACCGATTTTTATTTTTAACTAAAATACAATAATGAAATGAAATATTAATTTCATATTCTAAAGAAATTTACAAGCATCTTTTAGATCTTTTATGAATTGTTTTATTGGAGATGGCAAAAGTACACACATCCTTCACTCAAGTAAAAGTACAGATACTCATGTTTACAAATACTCTGGTAAAAGTAGAAGTACTGACTACACTTTTTAAGTTAAAGTAGGCTAAATTCGGTTGTCAGTTCACCTTTTACACCTTAATCGCATTCTGTACACACATAATTCACTAAAATACGGGATTGACAATTGCAAAAAAAAATGATTTTTTTACTCTTTCCAGCCAAAATATCTAAAAATTCTTAAATCAAGAAGGATTTTCTAGACAAGTAAAAATCATTGTCTAGTTTTTTTTTTCTGAAAACAAGTCAAAATGAAGTATTTTCGATTGAAAGAAGCAAAATATCTCCCAATGGCTTTAGCAAAGTAATCTTGTTTTCTTTTTGAAATATGATGTGACGTTTGACACTGAGGTTTTGAAGCTTGGATATAAAAAATAAATAAATTAAAAAATCCAATTTATTTTGGGACTGTGTTTATTGTAAAGTGTTTTGGGTTGACTTTTCTAATTTTGTTAAAAAAATAAATAAATAAATTTTCCAAATTTCTGTATAACTTCCAAAAATGTTGCACATTTTTCCATTTTGACCACAAGATGTCATTAATGTGCAACGTGTTAAAAATCTTTTTACGATACAGTTGAGGAGAAAGCCTAACTTAGGTGCTTTGAAAAGCTTAATTTCTCCATCACTAGCTGGAGGTAAAATATAAGACGTGTTGTGTCGAGCAAACAAAATAATCAGTATAATGTTAAGTATCACGTATGAACAATAAGTTAAGTAAGTAAAGAATATATCAAAAACCGTTAAAATATTATTTGTGTGCATCTAAGACATGACGTTATAACGGTAAACTGCTAGCCAGGAAATTAGCCGTAGCATCACGTGAATGGACATAGTAGACAAATTAAGAACAAATTAGTCAATGTGAAAAAAAAAAAAAAAAAAATTCAGCTTATTTTCTAAAAACTCACAGCGCCAAAAGTGCCCACAGCCGAAGAAAGAAACTCGGGGTAACGTTAACAAAAACGCCATAGTACATTAAATGTGAAACAACTACAATATCACGATGTTTTCGTGTTAGTGTTTTGGTATGTGTTTTGAATCGTTTATTTGCAGTTCACAAGCAGCACGAACAGATTGAATCCGATGAACAGCTTTTTCTATCGCGGGCAAACGATTAGATGGAGCTTCGACTCAAAGGATAAAGGTAAATATACACTTTATTAATCGCTTTTTTTGTTTTCTGTGTTCTAAAGTAGACCTGTTCTATCAGAGTTTTCACTGAGAGAAAAACGGCGCGATTCAGTCGAATCAGAATCAGTCGCGAAGCGATTCAGAACGTTTTGCCAACTGCTCGACCGGTTAATTGTAAAGAATCGGCTCAAATGAATGATTCATTCGCGAATCGAACATTGATGCTCCTGGTCTGATTTCCAAACTAGCGTAAGGATTTTAGTCTATTGTTTAGTCTATTTACTGGACAACACGCATTCGTTGACTTGAACTGGCGTGTAATATTTACAAAAATATTTTTAATTCCATTTCTGCTCTTTTTTTTTGCCATATTTATGAGTTTTGGTTAACTTATGAGGGTCCTTAGGTGTTGATTCTGAACGCTCACACATATGACAAAGACTAAAAGAAAACATTGTGACCCTGGACAACAAAACCAGTCTTATGTTGCACGGGTATATTTGTAGCAATAGCCAAAAATACATTGTATGGGTCAAAATTATCGATTTTACTTTAATGCCAAAAATCATTGGGATATTAAGTAAAGATCATGTTCCATGAAGATATTTTGCAAATTTCCTACTGTAAATATATCAATACTTAATTTTTGATTAGTAATATGCATTGCTAAGAACTTAATTTAGACAACTTTAAAGGCAATTTTCTTAACATTTCGCCCTCAGAGATTAAGAGCTGGGGGTGAAAACTTTTGAACAGAATGGAAATGTGTTCATTTTGCTCATTTTGCCTAAATATCATATTTTTTCATTTAACACTGCCTTTCAGAAGCTACAGAAGATACTTGCATGTTTCCAAGAAGACAAAATTACTTAAATTTACCAAGATCTTCAAATTCCAAAAGTTTTCTTAATGCATGTTTTTCCTTCTGGAGCATCAGTGAGTGTTTGAACCTTATGTAATAGTTGCATATGAGTCCCTCAGTTGTCCTCAGTGTGAAAAGATGGATCTCAAAATCATACGGTCATTGTTATAAAGTTATAAAAATGCTGGAAAACCAAAGAATTTGTGGGAGCTGCAGGATTTTTCTGAAGAACAGCGGACAGTTATTTGTTCAGGACAAACAAGGGACTCATGAACAACTATCACTAAACAAAAAAACACATGTGGGTCATTCAGGAACAACAGTATTAAGAATCAAGGGGATGTAAACTTTTGAACAGGGTCATTTTTATAAATTCAACTATTGTTTTCTCTTGTGGACTATATGTAAATGTCTTATTCAGGTCAGTACTAAATACAAAATAACATGCATTTTATATGATCCCTCTTATTTTGCTAAAATAATTAACATTTTACAGACTCTACAAGGGGCATGTAAACTTTTGAGCACAACTGTGCATTGCGAAAAACTTCATTTGGACAACTTTTTCTCAGTATTTAGATTTTTTTGCACCCTCAGATTGCATATTTTCAAATATTGTTCTATTCTAACAAACCATACATCAATGGAAAGCTTATTTATTCAACTTTCAGATGATGTATAAATCTCAATTTTGAAAAATTTGACACATGACTGGTGTGTAATATTTACAAAAAATGTTTTTAATTCCATTTCTGCTCTTTTTTTTTGGCATATTTATGAGTTTTGGTTAACTTATGAGGGTCCTTAGGTTTTGATTTGAATGCTCACACGTATGACAAAGACTAAAAGAAAACATTTATGCTGTAAATCACATTTTTTTTATATTCAATTCGATTGTCTTTTCGGTTTTCAACAGCAAAAGTGAATTTTCATAGCTATCAGAATCATGTGATGGAAATATTGCATTTTAATTGATTACTTGGGCTGCAATTAAGGGGACGTTGCCATTTTTTGAATCATTTACCTGCAGTTCAATGCGTTCACATGCAGCACAAACAGGTTAAATCGAATGAAGAGCTTCCTCTTCTGGCAAACGATTAGATGGAGCTTCGACTCGATGGATAAAGGTAAATATACATTTTATTAAGCACTTTTATTGTCTTCTGTATTCTAAAGTAGACCTGTTCAATCAAAGTTTTTACTGAGAGAAAAACAGCGGCAAATGATTTAGTTAGAAGAGAATCAGAATTGCGAACGAATTCAGAGCGTTTTGCTAACCACTTTTTAATGATTCATTGTAAATAAACGGCTCAGATAAATGATTCATTCACAAAGTGAACATCAATGATCTGTTCTGATTCCCAAAAAGCAGAAAGGGTATTGGACATGGTCTATTTAGTGTAAAGGTTTTCGTCTATTGTTTAAATTCAGTTTTATGGACAACAAGTAAAACACGTAAACATTTCTGTTTCTGCCTTTTTTCATTTAACTTTTGTTGTCATATTTGTGACCCAGAACCATTCATAAGGGTCAAATAAGGGAAATTGAGATGATTATACAACATATGAAAGCTGAATGAATACCATTGGTGTATGAATAGGGCAATATTTGGCCAAAATACCACTATTTAAAAATCTGGAATCTGAAAGTGCAAAAAAATACAGAGAAAATTGCCTTTAAAGTTGTCCTAATGAAGTTCTGAGCAATGCATATTGCTAATCAAAAACTGACAAAATATTTTCATTGAACACAATCTTTACTTAATATCCTAATGATTTTTGGCATAAAACCGATCATTTTGACCCACACAATGTGTTTTTGGCTATTGATACAAATATACCACTGGCTACTTTTAACTTTTTTTTTTGTGGTCCATGGTCACATTTATGGGTTATACTTATGTTACGGCCATTAAAAGTGGTCCTTAGTTTTTGATTTGAACTGAGGTGCCCACACACTTATTACAATGACTAAAATATCATATTTGATTAAATATCCCTCTTATTTTACTAAAATAATTAACATTTTGCAGATTCTACAAGGGGTGTGTAAACTTTTGAGCACAACTGTGCATTGCTAAAAACTTCATTTGGACAACTGTAAAGGCGATTTTCTCAATATTTAGATTTTTTTGCACCCTCAGATTGCAGATTTTCAAATATTGTTCTGTTCTAACAAACCATACATCAATGGAAAGCTTATTTATTCAACTTTCAGATGATGTATAAATCTCAATTTTGAAAAACGGACACTTATGACTGGCGTGTAATATTTACAAAAAGTGTTTTTAATTCCATTTCTGCTCTTTTTTTGGCATATTTATGAGTTTTGGTTAACTTATGAGGGTCCTTAGGTTTTGATTTGAATGCTCACACGTATGACAAAGACTAAAAGAAAACATTTATGCTGTAAATCACATTTTTTTTATATTCAATTCGATTGTCTTTTCGGTTTTCAACAGCAAAAGTGAATTTTCATAGCTATCAGAATCATGTGATGGAAATATTGCATTTTAATTGATTACTTGGGCTGCAATTAAAGGGACGTTGCCATTTTATGAATCATTTACCTGCAGTTCAATGCGTTCACACGCAGCACAAACAGGTTAAATCTAATGTAGAGCTTCCTCTTCTGGCAAACGATTAGATGGAGCTTCGACTCGATGGATAAAGGTAAATATACATTTTATTAAGCACTTTTATTGTCTTCTGTATTCTAAAGTAGACCTGTTTAATCAAAGTTTTTACTGAGAGAAAAACAGTGTGATTCAGTTCGAAGAGAGTCGCGAAGCGATTCAGAAAGTTCATTGTAAAGAATCGGCTCAAATGAATGATTCATTCGCGAATCGAACATTGATGCTCCTAAAGGAAAAAACATGCATTAAGAGCCGGGGGTGAAAACTTTTGAACAGAATGGAAATGTGTACATTTTGCTCATTTTGCCTAAATATCATATCAGGAACAACAGTATTAAGAATCAAGGGGATGTAAACTTTTGAACAGGGTCATTTTTATAAATTCAACTATTGTTTTCTCTTGTGGACTATATGTGAATGTCTTATTCAGGTCAGTACTAAATACAAAATAACATGCATTTTATATGATCCCTCTTATTTTGCTAAAATAATTAACATTTTACAGACTCTACAAGGGGCATGTAAACTTTTGAGCACAACTGTGCATTGCGAAAAACTTCATTTGGACAACTTTTTCTCAGTATTTAGATTTTTTTGCACCCTCAGATTGCATATTTTCAAATATTGTTCTATTCTAACAAACCATACATCAATGGAAAGCTTATTTATTCAACTTTCAGATGATGTATAAATCTCAATTTTGAAAAATTTGACACATGACTGGTGTGTAATATTTACAAAAACTGTTTTTAATTCCATTTCTGCTCTTTTTTTTTGGCATATTTATGAGTTTTGGTTAACTTATGAGGGTCCTTAGGTTTTGATTTGAATGCTCACACGTATGACAAAGACTAAAAGAAAACATTTATGCTGTAAATCACATTTTTTTTATATTCAATTCGATTGTCTTTTCGGTTTTCAACGGCAAAAGTGAATTTTCATAGCTATCAGAATCATGTGATGGAAATATTGCATTTTAATTGATTACTTGGGCTGCAATTAAGGGGACGTTGCCATTTTTTGAATCACTTACCTGCAGTTCAATGCGTTCACATGCAGCACAAACAGGTTAAATCGAATGAAGAGCTTCCTCTTCTGGCAAACGATTAGATGGAGCTTCGACTCGATGGATAAAGGTAAATATACATTTTATTAAGCACTTTTATTGTCTTCTGTATTCTAAAGTAGACCTGTTCAATCAAAGTTTTTACTGAGAGAAAAACAGCGGCAAATGATTTAGTTAGAAGAGAATCAGAATTGCGAACGAATTCAGAGCGTTTTGCTAACCACTTTTTAATGATTCATTGTAAATAAACGGCTCAGATAAATGATTCATTCACAAAGTGAACATCAATGATCTGTTCTGATTCCCAAAAAGCAGAAAGGGTATTGGACATGGTCTATTTAGTGTAAAGGTTTTCGTCTATTGTTTAAATTCAGTTTTATGGACAACAAGTAAAACACGTAAACATTTCTGTTTCTGCCTTTTTTCATTTAACTTTTGTTGTCATATTTGTGACCCAGAACCATTCATAAGGGTCAAATAAGGGAAATTGAGATGATTATACAACATATGAAAGCTGAATGAATACCATTGGTGTATGAATAGGGCAATATTTGGCCAAAATACCACTATTTAAAAATCTGGAATCTGAAAGTGCAAAAAAATACAGAGAAAATTGCCTTTAAAGTTGTCCTAATGAAGTTCTGAGCAATGCATATTGCTAATCAAAAACTGACAAAATATTTTCATTGAACACAATCTTTACTTAATATCCTAATGATTTTTGGCATAAAACCGATCATTTTGACCCACAGAATGTGTTTTTGGCTATTGATACAAATATACCACTGGCTACTTATAACTTTTTTTTTGTGGTCCATGGTCACATTTATGGGTTATACTTATGTTACGGCCGTTAAAAGTGGTCCTTAGTTTTTGATTTGAACTGAGGTGCCCACACACTTATTACAATGACTAAAATATCATATTTGATTAAATATCCCTCTTATTTTACTAAAATAATTAACATTTTGCAGATTCTACAAGGGGTGTGTAAACTTTTGAGCACAACTGTGCATTGCTAAAAACTTCATTTGGACAACTGTAAAGGCGATTTTCTCAATATTTAGATTTTTTTGCACCCTCAGATTGCAGATTTTCAAATATTGTTCTGTTCTAACAAACCATACATCAATGGAAAGCTTATTTATTCAACTTTCAGATGATGTATAAATCTCAATTTTGAAAAACGGACACTTATGACTGGCGTGTAATATTTACAAAAAGTGTTTTTAATTCCATTTCTGCTCTTTTTTTTTGGCATATTTATGAGTTTTGGTTAACTTATGAGGGTCCTTAGGTTTTGATTTGAATGCTCACACGTATGACAAAGACTAAAAGAAAACATTTATGCTGTAAATCACATTTTTTTTATATTCAATTCGATTGTCTTTTCGGTTTTCAACAGCAAAAGTGAATTTTCATAGCTATCAGAATCATGTGATGGAAATATTGCATTTTAATTGATTACTTGGGCTGCAATTAAAGGGACGTTGCCATTTTATGAATCATTTACCTGCAGTTCAATGCGTTCACACGCAGCACAAACAGGTTAAATCTAATGAAGAGCTTCCTCTTCTGGCAAACGATTAGATGGAGCTTCGACTCGATGGATAAAGGTAAATATACATTTTATTAAGCACTTTTATTGTCTTCTGTATTCTAAAGTAGACCTGTTTAATCAAAGTTTTTACTGAGAGAAAAACAGTGTGATTCAGTTCGAAGAGAGTCGCGAAGCGATTCAGAACGTTCATTGTAAAGAATCGGCTCAAATGAATGATTCATTCGCGAATCGAACATTGATGCTCCTAAAGGAAAAAACATGCATTAAGAGCTGGGGGTGAAAACTTTTGAACAGAATGGAAATGTGTACATTTTGCTCATTTTGCCTAAATATCATATTTTTGTCATTTAGCACTGTCCTCCAGAAGATACTTGCATGTTTCCAAGAAGACAAAATTACTTAAATTTATCAAGATCTTCAAATTCCAAAAGTTTTCACCCCTGGCTCTTAATGCATGTTTTTCCTTCTGGAGCATCAGTGAGTGTTTGAACCTTATGTAATAGTTGCATATGAGTCTCTCAGTTGTCCTCAGTGTGAAAAGATGGATCTCAAAATCATACAGTCATTGTTATAAAGTGTTCAAATACACAAAAAATGCTGGAAAACCAAAGAATTTGTGGGAGCTGCAGGATTTTTCTGAAGAACAGCAAACAGTTATTTGTTCAGGACAAACAAGGGACTCATGAACAACTATCACTAAACAAAAAAACACAGCTGTGGGTCATTCAGGAACAACAGTATTAAGAATCAAGGGGATGTAGACTTTTGAACAGGGTTATTTTTATAAATTCAACTATTGTTTTCTCTTGTGGACTATATGTAAATGTCTTATTCAGGTCAGTACTAAATAAAAAATAACATGCATTTTATATGATCCCTCTTATTTTGCTAAAATTAACATTTTGCAGACTCTACAAGGGGTATGTAAACTTTTGAGCACAACTGTGCATTGCGAAAAACTTCATTTGGACAACTTTTTCTCAGTATTTAGATTTTTTTGCACCCTCAGATTGCATATTTTCAAATATTGTTCTATTCTAACAAACCATACATCAATGGAAAGCTTATTTATTCAACTTTCAGATGATGTATAAATCTCAATTTTGAAAAATAGACACTTATGACTGGTTTTGTGGTCCAGGGTCACAAATCAGAATCGCACTGCATTTTAATTGATTACTCAGCTTGCTCTTGAGGGTCCGTCGTCATTTTCCGCTTGAAATCAGTGCTGCGAACAACACAGGCCGTGACTGTTTCCTGATTGGAGACATTTTGACTTGATAATAGCATCTGTTGGGTTATTAACACGAGTGGATCTCTCAATAAGAACGCGTTATATCTGGTTATATCTCCGCGGAGTTACAGAGAATAACCTAAAGACAAAAAAGATCTAGAGATTCATGCAAATAAATCCGAGCGCAGACTATGCACAAATGACTCGTTTTTCGGCGTTCAGCGGTAATCCTCGGAGCACAATGAAATGTGTTTGTATAACTGGCATTCCTTGTGCAAACCCAGCAACACCCTGGATCTCTCGGTGGACATCCTAATTAAACAAACTCACACGAGCATTACAGCCAAGGTTGTGATTTATGATATCGCCTCAGATAGTTAAAGCCGACTTCCGTAAAAATCCATCACGTACATCACCGGACATTACCGCCCTAATTAAACACCCAAATGCCTGCAGATATCATAAAATTAGAAAAAAAACACACACACACACACGCTCTCGTCCTTAATAAAGCACCGCATCTGTGATATTACAGAAGAGGACGGTATTGCAGACATTAAAAAAAACCCTAGACCAAATGTGAGCGTAATTTGTCTATTTTAGGCCAAATGTTTCTCGCGAAGTGAAACTGATTAATTATTTGAAACATACTGATTGCAACGAGCTGAGAATGTGGCATTAAAATAATGACTCCTGAGCCTCTTCTGAGTTTGTACATTTAGCATCGCGCAACCATTAGGAATAATCTGTCCAATTAAAGGTTGTGTAATTAATTAAGTGCACATTCTGTGAAAAGCCAAAGAAGGGAGAATTTATCAAACCGCTGAAATATGACCTATCTTGTCCAAAAGACTAATATGTTTAAACAAAAGATGAAAATTGATGACAACATTATTTGTAACAAAATGCTCACTGTGCAACTATGATGCATTTGTCCTCAGATCGCGCTTCTTAGCATTGTCCTTACAGAATTCGTGATGTATTACCCCAGGCAGCGTGGCAATAACTTTAGATGAAAGGCCTGCCTGTCTGGGGACTGTGTTTTCGTAATGCGTATCCCGCTTGATATCTCGAGCGGAACGGCTCGCGACCGCTGCGAAAGCGTGACATATGGCTGTTTTTCCCAGCATAAACATGATCTTTGTGGGTTTATCTGCTGCACGACGCCACTATCATCTCCCACGTCAAGCACTTTGGACAGATTCGCTCAAGTTGCAAGCCATCGAAGGATTTCAGACGCTTTGGCAGAGCGAGGGCCCTGGTGCAAACCTTACCGAAGCGCAGCCAAGTAACCGTGTGTGGGCTTGGCTGTGGTTATCCGGGCGCATGGGTGTGCGGAGGTGTGTGTTGATGGAAACGCGGGCACGGGGCGAGCGCGTGGGCGTTTGGCATGCGTGCGCAACGTGGTGTTTTTTTGCGGAGCGTGCCGCGTGCAACTACCCACAGAGTACTGCATCGACAAATCAAGTCACCTTTATTTACACAGCGCTTAAAGAATGTTTCCAACAGGAAAATAACAGAATTAATGGTGCAAACTAGTTCTTAATAGACACTAGTGCCATTATTTAGTTAAAATCAACCCTGTGTTGATTCAGTTTAGCTGTAGAACACTTCAGCTTAAAAACTTAAGCCTTGCTTTTTTAATACTTAAAATGGCCGTACAAGTCATTTTAATTTAAAACTTAAAAAATCCTTCTTAAAAAAAAAAAATCTCATGTAAATTTTAAAAAGTTCAACAATTTTGATGAGAGGTAATAGAAAAAAACGTATGTTACCGTGATTTATTGTTTGCGTCATTTATTACAGTTTTTTACTGTAATAAATGTTTTCTCAGGCAAACTCTCATGTGAAAAAAATATTTTTTGAAGTTGCAAATAAAACAAAGATAGTTAAATAAGTTTTGCTTCAAAATTTCATGTTCAATTTTAATGTTTCAATGTATCTTAGTCATTAATTGTGCAATTTTTGAGTGGAAATGTTTCTACGTCTAAGATTAATATAACTATGAAATGTAGATAGTTGCACAACTCATTTAAACCTAAAACTTAAAAAATCCAACTTAAAAAAAAAGAAAATCTCATGCAACTTGAAAAAATAAATTTTATTTTTAAAAATAATTTTAATGAGAAGTAATGGAAAAACATATGTTACCATGATTTATTGTTTGCGTCATTTATTACAGTTTTTTTACTGTAATAAATGTGTTTTCTCAGGCAAACTCTCATGTGAAAAAAATATTTTTTGAAGTTGCAAATAAAACAAAGATAGTTAAATAAGTTTTGCTTCAAAATTTCATGTAGAAATGTTTCTACGTCTAAGATTAATATAACTATGAAATGTAGATAGTTGCACAACTCATTTAAAGCTAAAACTTAAAAAATCCAACTTAAAAAAAAGAAAATCTCATGCAACTTGAAAAAATAAATTGAAATTTTAAA
>CM065132.1:1507500-1525000 GCA_033026305.1 Cirrhinus molitorella
AGAGTTTTTTGCAAGGCAAATGTGGAGTGTGATGGATTTTACTTTACTGACTAAACTGATATATATGTGGGCAACGAATGAATAATAAACAGTAATCAGCATATTAAAGGAATAATCAGGCAGACATCTAAATCATGTCATTACTTATCCTCATGGTAATCCAAACTCATGTTTTTCTGCTGAACTATCCATTTAAAACCGATAATTCACTCAGAAATGGACATTTTGTCATCATTTGTTGTTTCAAACTTCTAATGAACATAACAAATATATTTATATTTGGAGAATGTTGGTAACCAAAGAGTTGCATTTCCCATTGATTAGAGGTTCAAGTGTGTAGCGCTGAAACCCTGTTGTTAGAATGGTCATGGATTGGTGATCTCCATGTAAAACTGATTGTGCAGACCAAACCATAAGTTGTAGAGACTTGAAAATTGGAGGGATGGTAGTACTCAGACCGCCTACAATGTGACCAAGTCAATCAAATGATTCGCCATATGCGCTTTAAAGTCCTTTTTTGAATCAAATGATTTGCGATCCGCACTTTGAAGTCCCTTTTTGAATCAAATGATTCGCAATCCACGCTTTAAAGTCCCGTTCTGAATCAAATGATTCGCAATCCGCACTTTAAAGCCCAGTTCTGAATCAAATGATTCGTGATACACACTTTAAAGTCCATTGTGAATCAAATGGTTTGCAATCTGCGCTTTAAAGTCCCGTTCTGAATCAAATGATTCGCGATCCGCGCTTTAAAGTCCGGTTCTGAATGAAATGATTCGCGATCCGTGATTTAAAGTCCCGTTCTGAATCAAATGATTCGCGATCCGCACTTTGAAGTCCCTTTTTGAATCAAATGATTCGCGATCCGTGATTTAAAGTCCAGTTCTGAATCAAATGATTCGCGATCCGCACTTTGAAGTCCCTTTTTGAATCAAACGATTCGCAATCCGCGCTTTAAAGTCCGGTTCTGAATCAAATGATTCGCCATACACGCTTTAAAGTCCGGTTCTGAATCAAATGATTCGCGATCCGCACTTTAAAGTCCAGTTCTGAATGAAATGATTCGTGATACACGCTTTAAAGTCCATTGTGAATCAAATGATTCGCAATCTGTGCTTTAAAGTCCAGTTCTGAATGAAATGATTCGCGATCCGCGCTTTAAAGCCCGGGTCTTGAATGAAATGATTCACGATCTGCGCTTTAAAGTCCCTTTTTGAATCAAATGATTCACGATCCGCGCTTTAAAGCCCAGTTCTGAATCAAATGATTTGCCATACGCGCTTTAAAGTCCCTTTTTGAATCAAATGATTCGCGATCCACGATTTAAAGTCCAGTTCTGAATCAAACGATTTGCGATCCGCGCTCTAAAGCCCGGATCTTGAATCAAATGATTCGCCATATGCGCTTTAAAGTCCCTTTTTGAATCAAATGATTCGCGATCCGCGCTTAAAGTCCAGTTCTGAATCAAATTATTTGTGATACACGCTTTAAAGTCCATTGTGAATCAAATGATTCTCAATCTGCGGTTTAAAGTCCAGTTCTGAATCAAATGATTCGCGATCCGCGCTTTAAAGTCCGGTTCTGAATGAAATGATTCACGATCTGCGCTTTAAAGCCTGGTTCTGAATCAAATGATTCGCGATCCGCACTTTGAAGTTCCTTTTTGAATCAAATGATTCGCAATCCGCGCTTTAAAGTCCCGTTCTGAATCAAATGATTGACAATCCACTTTTAAAGTCAGATTCTGAATCAAATGATTCGCAATCCGCACTTTAAAGTCCCGTTCTGAATCAAATGATTCACGATCCGCCTTTAAAGTCCGATTCTGAATCAAATGATTCATGATCCGCCTTTAAAGTCCCGTTCTGAATCAAATGATTGACGATCCACTTTTAAAGTCAGATTCTGAATCAAATGATTCGCAATCCGCACTTTAAAGTCCCGTTCTGAATCAAATGATTCACGATCCGCCTTTAAAGTCCGATTCTGAATCAAATGGTTCATGATCCACACTTTAAAGCCCCGTTCCGAATCAAATGATTCATGTTCCTCACTTTAAAGTCATGTTTTAAATCAAATGATTCATGATCCACACTTTAAAGCCCGTTCCGAATCAAATGATTCCTGATCCGATTGGAGCGCTTCGAAACAGTGAATCATTTTGCGATGCAGTGGTTTACTGATTCAGAGTTTCAGAAAGCTCCATTGATGGGCTACTGTGATCTTTGAACGATATTTTTCAAAATATCATATCTTTTGTGTTCAACATACAGGTTTGAGTAAATGACGGCAGGATTCTCATCTTTGGCTGATTTCTCTCTTTAAGCAATATGTCTGCGCACCATAAGTTGATCAGAAATCAGGAAATAACAACAAACACGAAGCTCTCCATCAGTTTCATCAGCGGCGTTGAGTGAATGCGCTGGTTAACAAGCTGAGAGTCAGATGTGTGGGCGACCTGTTGTCATAATCTGTCAAAGCGTGTCATGTCTTGTCAAAGCTCGACAGCAGCTGAATGATGGGCCACATCAAGGGAAGAGTTACGGCGTTCAGAAAAGCTCCCGTCTGCCCTGAAATAACCACACCTGTAGACGTGCCGCTGCAACCCACCTACATTCAGCTGCCAAACTCTGAGATAGTTGCAGTTACAAATGCAGGGAAAATGCAGACCATTGTTTCCATTTGAATTGGATGTTGAGGCTTTTTAGAGATAGATGAGCAGATGGGAAATTACTGAAACAACTTAAAACCCCTACTAAACACAACAACACTTCATTTATTTTATTTTATTTTATTTTTAAATTTATTATTTTTTTTATTGTATTTTATTTTATTTTTTATTTATTTATTTATTTTTTATTATTTATTTATTTTTTATATTATATTTTTTATTTTATTTTATTATTTTTTTTTTTTTATATTATATTATTTTATTCATTTTATTTTATACAATTTATATTTTGATTTTTTTTTTTTATTATTGTAGTGCAAAACAATGTTTTATTTTTGTAGCACATTTGAAGAAAACCAATATTTTATTTAGTTTTATTTATTTAGTACTTTATTTAGAGAAAAACAATAATGTTTTATGTATTTATTTATCTTGTTTTGATTCTTTTATAGAAAAACAATAACATTTTTATTTATTTTTATTTAGTTGAATCTTTTGAAGAAAACTAGTATTTTATAAAAAAATATTTATGTATTATTTGTTTGTGCTTTTAAAGAAAATAGTATTTCTTATTGTTTTATTTTATTTGTGTATTACTTTTGAAGAAAAACAGTATTTTATTTTACCTGTTCTTGTTTCTCTTTTAAAGAAAACGTATTTCATTTATAGTATATTTGAAGAAAAAAAAACGATATTATTCTATTTAAATTTTATACTTATAATTTATAATATATAAATAGAATTTTAATACTTTTGGAGAAACTATATATTATTCTATTTTTTTTTATCTTGTTTGATTTTTCTAATACTTTTGGAGAAAAGCAATATTTTTTTTATTTAATTATTAATTATTATTTAATTTTTTTTTTTTTTATCTTATTTAAATCCTGTATTGTCTTAAATAAAACCCATAATATTTTAACTTTATTTATACATTTTATTACATTATTTCATTTATTCAACATTTATATATTTTTTTATTTTCTTATAGTGCATTTGAAGAAAAACTAAATTATTCTTTTTTTTAATCTTGTTTGATTTTTCTAATACTTTTTGAGAAAACTAGCACTTCTTTCTGTCTACACTGCAAAAATGCTTTTCTTACTTAGATTTTTTGTCTTGTTTTCAGCTAAAATATCTAAAAACTCTTAAATCAAGAAGGATTTTCTAGACAAGTAAAAAATATTCTTGTTTTCAGACAAAATATGTTCAAATTAAGTGAGTTTTTGCTTGAAACAAGCCAAGATAATCTATAAATAATCAGATTATTTTGCTTGTTTCAAAACTTAATTAATATGAACTAATTTTGTCTGAAAGCAAGACGATAATTTTGACTTGATTCTTGATTTAAGAAATTTTTGAAATTTTAGCTGGAAAGACAAAAAAAATAAAAATAACAAAAAAAGTAAGAAAGGCATTTTTTGCAGTGTGATATAAATATTTGTTTTATTATAATATTACAATAATAATAATAATAAAAAAAAAATGTAATATATATATATATATATATATATATATATATATATATATATATATATATATATATATATTACAATTAAATGTAAATTTGTATATTTATAATTATTTTATGATATTAATATTAAATGACACTAAAGTGTCTTGTTTTATGTTTCAAATAACTTTAATGAAAATAAAATATGGGTGAAATAATGTTTCATTGTCATCCACACTGCAAAAATACTTTTCTTACTTTGAATTTTTGTCTTGTTTCCAGCCAAATATCTTAAAAATCTTAAATCAAGAAGGATTTTCTAGACAAATAAAAATTATTGTCTTGTTTTCAGACAAAATATGTCAAAATTAAGTGAGTTTTTGCTTAAAACAAGCAAAATAATCTAGCTTTCAGCTTGAAATAAGATTATTGTTCTTACCCCATTGGCAGATTATTTTGCTTGTTTCAAAACTCACTTAATATGAACATATTTTGTCTGAAAGCAAGACAATAATTTTGACTTGTCTAGAAAATCCTTCTTGATTTAAGAATTTTTTAAAATTTTAGCTGGAAAGACAAAAAAAAATAAAAATAACAAAAAAAGTAAGAAAGGCATTTTTCGCAGTGTAATATAAATATTTGTTTTATTATAATATTACAATAATAAAAAAAAAATATATATATATATATATATATATATATATATATATATATATATATATTAAAATTAAATTTAAATTTGTATATTTATAATTATTTTATGATATTAATATTAAATGGCACTAAAGTATATATATATATATATATATATATATATATATATATATATATATATATATGTTTCATTGTCATCCACACTGCAAAAAATACTTTTCTTACTTTGGCTTTTTGTCTTGTTTCCAGCCAAAATATATAAAAACTCTTAAATCAAGAAGGATTTTCTAGACAAATAAAAATTATTGTCTTGTTTTCAGACAAAATATGTTCAAATTAAGTGAGTTTTTGCTTGAAATGAGCAAAATAATCTGCCAAAATAATCTAGCTTTCTGCTTGAAACAAGATTATTTTGCTTTTGCTTGTTTTAAGCAAAAAATAACTTAATTTAGACTTATTTTGTCTGAAAACAAGACAACAATTTGGACTTGTCTAGAAAATCCTTCTTGATTTAAGAAATTTTTGAAATTTTAGCTGGAAAGACAAAAAAATAAAAATAACAAAAAAAAAGTAAAGGCATTTTTTGCAGTGTAATATAAATATTTGTTTTATTATAATATTACAATATATATATATATATATATATATATATATATATATATATATATATAACAATTAAATGTAAATTTGTATATTTATAATTATTTATTAATATTAAATGGCACTAAAGTGTCTTGTTTTATGTTTCAAATAACTTTAATAAAAAATAAAATATGGGTGAAATAATGTTTCATTGTCATCCACACTGCAAAAAATACTTTTCTTACTTTGACTTTTTGTCTTGTTTCCAGCCAAAATCTCTAAAAACTCTTAAATCAAGAAGGATTTTCTAGACAAGTAAAAATTATTGTCTTGTTTTCAGACAAAATATGTTCAAATTAAGTGAGTTTTTGCTTAAAACAAGCAAAATAATCTAGCTTTCTGCTTGAAATAAGATTATTGTGCTTACCCCACGTTTTAAGCAAAAACTCAATTTAGACTTTTTTTGTCTGAAAACAAGACAACAATTTAGACTTGTCTAGAAAATCCTTCATGATTTAAGATATTTTAGATATTTTAGCTGGAAACAAGACAAAAAATCTAAGTAAGAAAGGCATTTTTTGCAGTGTAATATAAATATTTGTTTTATTATAATATTACAATAATATATATATATATTATTATTTTTTTTTTATTTTTTTTTTTAATTAAATGTAAATTTGTATATTTATAATTATTTATTATATTAATATTAAATGGCACTAAAGTGTCTTGTTTTATGTTTCAAATAACTTTAATGAAAATAAAATATGGGTGAAATAATGTTTCATTGTCATCCACACTGCAAAAAATACTTTTCTTACTTTGGAATCAAGAAGGATTTTCTAGACAAATAAAAATTATTGTCTTGTTTTCAGACAAAATATGTTCAAATTAAGTGAGTTTTTGCTTAAAACAAGCAAAATAATCTAGCTTTCAGCTTGAAATAAGATTATTGTGCTTACCCCACGTTTTAAGCAAAAAGTCAATTTAGACTTCTTTTGTCTGAAAACAAGAGAACAATTCGGACTTGATTTAAGATTTTTTAGATATTTTGGCTGGAAACAAGTCAGAAAAGCATAATCTCAGATGATTTCCTTCTCCTTTAGATGAATGCATCACTTGCAAACGCTTGTTCCAGCCCCAGCTCCTATAAAACCCCTACAATTTGATGCGATTTCACTTTTTAATTAAGCCGTCCCGTGTCATAAATCAGGCATCAGGATAATTAACAAAATAACAGAGGCTGATAATGTACAGGCCTGCCTTAAATCTCCAAAGGTCCCGTCGCTGGGCAGTAATAAAGAGCAAATAATGGTGCGGCTGCTTGATATTTTGGAGCTGGAAGTACTGGGAAAATAACACCTTTAACAGCGCTGCGCTCTTAATTTGTAGAGGCCGCCTTGCGCTGCTCTTCTCGGGAGGCAGGTCATTTATCATTTAGGCGGCCGTTATTTTTAATGAGTCTGTTATCATTCATTTTAGGGCATCCCACCTTTCCTTGACATGGATAGTATTTCTTTTTATATAGGACACAGGATTTATGCCTCCCTCTCTCTGCATTTCGCTCGTCAGCCACAGCCGCTCTTTCTTTTCGGTGTCTTTCTTCCTCTTTCTTTCTTTCTCTCGTCTCTATTTCTTTCTCTAACTGAGCTTTTTTTCTCTCTCTCTCCGGACAGGAAGCGTCACGCCGGTTCTTCCTGATGGCACTTTTGGGGGTAGAGCTGGAAATCTTTATTTTAATGAAAAAGAGTAGCGCTTTTTTTGTTTGTTTTATTTAAAGACAATACAGGGTTTAAATAAGATTAAAAAAATATATATATATATTGTTTTTTTATATATTATAATATATATATAATATAATAATGATATATATATATATATATATATATATAATGTTAAATATATGAAATAATGTAATAAAATGTATAAATAAAGTTAAAAAATATTATGGGTTTTATTTAAAGACAATACAGGATTTTAATAAGATAAAAATAAATAAATAAATAAAAAAATCTATAGTTTTTCTCCAAAAGTATTAGAAAAATCAAACAAGATAAACAAAAAATAGAATAATATAGTTTTTCTTCAAATGCACTAAATAAAATATAAGAAAAGAATACATAGAATACAATTAAATATATATATATAATAATAATAATAATATATATATATATATAATGTTGAATATATGAAATAATGTAATAAAATATATAATACAGGATAATACAATACAGGATTTTAATAAGATTAAAAAAAAATAATAATTAAAAAAAAAAAATTATAGTTTTTCTCCAAAAGTATTAGAAAAATCTAACAAGATTAAAAAAAATAAATAGAATAATATAGTTTATCTTCAAATGTACTAAAGAAAATATAAGAAAAGAATACATAGAATACAATAAAAAAAAAAAATATATATATATATATAAATGTTGAATATATGAAATAATGTAATAAAATGTATAAATAAAGTTCAAATTATTATGGGTTTTATTTAAAGACAATACAGGATTTTAATAAGATAAAAAAAAATTAATAATTAAATTAAAAAATATATATTTTTTCTCCAAAAGTATTAGAAAAATCAAACAAGATAAAAAAATAGAATAATATAGTTTTTCTTCAAATGTACTAAAGAAAATATAAGAAAAGAATACATAGAATACAATTAAAAAAAATATATGTATATATAATAATAATAATAATAATAATTATATATATATATATAATGTTGAATATATGAAATAATGTAATAAAATATATAATACAGGATAATACAATACAGGATTTTAATAAGATAAAAAAAAATAATGAAAAAAAAAAATAGCTTTTCTCCAAAAGTAAAAAAAAAAAAAAAAAAAAAAAAGAATAATATAGTTTATCTTCAAATGTACTAAAGACAATATAAGAAAAGAATACATAGAATACAATAATAAAAAAAAATATATATATATATATATATATATATATATATATGAAATAATGAAATAATGTAATAAAATGTATAAATAAAGTTAAAAAATATTATGGGTTTTATTTAAAGACAATACATAAAAAATAAGATAAAAAAATAAATAATTAAATAAAAAAAAAATATTGTTTTTCTCCAAAAGTATTAGAAAAATCAAACAAGATAAAAAAAAAATAGAATAATATAGTTTTTCTTCAAATGTACTAAAGAAAATATAAATTTAAAAATGTTGAATAAATGAAATAATGTAATAAAATTTATAAATAAAGTTACAAATATTATGGGTTTTATTTAAAGACAATACAGGATTTAAATACGATTACAAAAATAATTAAATAATTAAATAAAATATTGTTTTGGTGTGTAATACTTTAGGAGAAAAACAATATTTTTTTATTTACATTTTTTTTTTTATATATTTTTTATCTTGTTTGATTTGTGTAATACTTTAGGAGAAAAACAATATTTTTTATTTACATTTTTGTTTTAATTTAAAAGATATTTTTTATTTTTTTCTTGTTTGATTTGAGTATTTTTTTTTTCAAAGATATTTTTATCTTGTTAGATTTTTTTAATACTTTAGGAGAAAAACTATATTTTTTCATTTAAATTTTTTTTCTAAGATATTTTTTATCTTGTTTGATTTGTGTAATACTTTACTTTGTTCCCAGCCAATATATATAAAAAACCTTAAAGATAATTTAGCTTAACTCACTTAATTTGAACATATTTTTGTCTGAAAACAAGACAATAATTCTTTCTTGTCTAGAAAATCCTTCTTGATTTAAGATTTTTTTTTATATTTTGGCTGGAAACAAGACAAAAAATCTAAGTAAGAAAAGCATTTTTTGCAGTGTAGATAGAAATAAGTGCTATTTTGGTATCATTAAATTAGTATTATAGTTTTTTTTTACATTTTGAGACTTTGCATTTCATTTTATGTGTTTTTGTCATTTTTAATAGTTCATTTTGTATGTCTTTTTTTTTAGGAGAAAAACAATATTTTTTATTTACATTTTTTTGTGAGATTTTTTTTATCTTGTTTGATTTGTGTAATACTTTAGGAAAAAAACAATGTTTTTTTTTTATTTACATTTTTTTTTCTAAATTTTTTAATCTTGTTTGATTTGTGTAATACTTTAGGAAAAAAACAATGTTTTTTTTTTTTATTTACATTTTTTTTTCTAAAAATTTTTATCTTGTTTGATTTGTGTAATACTTTAGGAAAAAAACAATGTTTTTTTTTTATTTACATTTTTTTCTAAAATTTTTTATCTTGTTTGATTTGTGTAATACTTTAGTGAAAAAAACAATGTTTTTTTTTTTATTTACATTTTTTTCTAAAAATTTTTATCTTGTTTGATTTGTGTAATACTTTAGGAAAAAAACAATGTTCTTTTTTTTATTTACATTTTTTTTTTCTATTTTTTTTTATCTTGTTTGATTTGTGTAATACTTTAGGAAAAAAACAATGTTTTTTTTTTATTTACATTTTTTTCTAAATTTTTTTATCTTGTTTGATTTGTGTAATACTTTAGGAAAAAAACAATGTTTTTTTTTTATTTACATTTTTTTCTAAAAAATTTTATCTTGTTTGATTTGTGTAATACTTTAGGAAAAAAACAATGTTTTTTTTTCTAAATTTTTTTATCTTGTTTGATTTGTGTAATACTTTAGGAAAAAAACAATGTTTTTTTTTTATTTACATTTTTTTCAAAAAATTTTTATCTTGTTTGATTTGTGTAATACTTTAGGAAAAAAACAATGTTTTTTTTTTATTTACATTTTTTTTTTCTAATTTTTTTTATCTTGTTTGATTTGTGTAATACTTTAGGAAAAAAACAATGTTTTTTTTTATTTACATTTTTTTTTCTAAAAATTTTTATCTTGTTTGATTTGTGTAATACTTTAGGAAAAAAACAATGTTTTTTTTTTATTTACATTTTTTTCTAAAATTTTTTATCTTGTTTGATTTGTGTAATACTTTAGGAAAAAAACAATGTTTTTTTTTTTTTAATTTACATTTTTTTTTCTAAATTTTTTTATCTTGTTTGATTTGTGTAATACTTTAGGAAAAAAACAATGTTTTTTTTTTTCATTTACATTTTTTTTCTAAAAATTTTTATCTTGTTTGATTTGTGTAGTACTTTACTTTGTTTCCAGCCAAAATATCTAAAAAAAAAAAACCTTAAAGATAATTTAGCTTGTTTCAAGCAAAAACTCACTTAGTTTGAACATAATTTGTCTGAAAACAAGACGATAATTTTGACTTGTCTAGAAAATCCTTCTTGATTTAAGAATTTTTTATATTTTAGCTGGAAACAAGACAAAAAATCAAAAGTAAGAAAAGCATTTTTTGCAGTGTAAGTGCATTTCTGTGTCTGTTTCTATAAACCGAGGGATGAATTACTTTTGTAATGAACAGCAGACCGCAGACGCGGCGATCATGTAGAGCTTAAGTCGTATTTAACATAAAGTGATCCCATATAAATCCACTGGTTTTTCAAGATTCCTCTCTTGGCATTTCTAGAGCGGTACAACCGTAAACATGTCCCCGAAAAATCCCATAATTCATTAGTGATGATTTGACGGCTCATGTAAGCAATTAAGTTAATACTTGATGACTGCGACACACCCACAATCAGAAGAAGAGCACCTCAAATCCAGCCGTTCAGCTCAAGTCTGTGTTTCATAAAAGAAAATGAGTCACGCATCTGATTCATAATCGCTTTTGAATTTATGAAATTGCTAATTAATTCACCTTTGATTTCAACATCTTGAACACAGACAAAAAACTGCGTGATCATTATTTTGTTAGTATTTTCCAGTAAAAGTATCTCTAAAAGAAGAAACATTTAATTTTAGATGCAAAATATAATAAAATGTAAATAAATTATATTCTATAGTCTAAAAATATTTTTTTAAATGTACCTTAAATCTTATCTAGTAGTTCTTAAGTTTAAGTTTATTGCAATTTAAGTTGTTGAAAGAGCAACATTTGCACTTTAATTTGTTTCTTTAATCAAAAACAGACATTAAAATACATTTTACATTTCAATTCTATGTGTATGTCTAAAAATAAATGTAATTGTTTTCTAAAAATCTTATGAGATATATCATTTGGTGTCATATCATTTTTCTTACCTAATAAGTAAAAAAATATAATATACATGGGTATATTATATTTTTGGTGGTTTTAGATGCAAAAGTATATAAATATTTAATTTAAAAATCAAATTATTTTCTTATTTTTTTTATAAGTCAAAGTTTTAAACATTTATCTTCACACAATTTATTACGATGAAATATATCTGATTCTAGATATATTCTCTAAAAACAATAAAAGAAAAGAAAAAATATGTGTGTGTGTGTGTATAAACATTTTATTTTTGGTTGTTTTAGATGCAAAAATATATAATTTTTTAATCTAAAAATCTAATTATTAAAATAAAAATAGATAAAATAAAATACTTTATTCCAGATATATTCTAAAAAAATAAATACAAAATTATTTTTACTTGAAACCAAGTGAAATGTTTTTTGTGTGAGAAATATGGTATCACTGCAAAAAAAAGTCTGTTTTAACTTGATTACATATATATAAAATTAAATTAAATTAAATTAAATTAAATTAAATTAAATTAAATTAAATAATAAATAAAATATTTTTTAGAGAAATTTTTCAAGAGAAATATGGCAACACTGCAACAACAGTTTTAACTTCCAATTACATTCCAGATATATTGTCTAAAATAAAATAAAATATTAAAATAATTTTAGACTAGTATTTTATTTATTTAAAAATAATAATAAATAATATATAATAAAGATTAAATAAAATAAAATACTTGATTTCAGATATATTCCAAAAAAAAAAAATCATTTTTTGTAAAAAAAAAACCAAGGGACAAAAAAGTTATTTTTAACTGGATTCCAGATATATTCTCTAAAATTTAATTTAATTTAATTTAATTTAATTTAATTTAATTTAATTTAATTGTACAGAATATTAGAAGAATATTAGAATATTATTTTAATTAAAAATAATAATAATACATAAAAAAACAAAAATAAAATAAAATACTTGATTCCAGATATATTCTCTAAAATTTAATGTAATTTATTTTAATTTAATTTAATATTATTGTACAGAATATTAGAAGAATATTAGAATATTATTTTAATTAAAAATAATAATAAGTAATACATAAAAAAACAAAAATAAATAAAATAAAATACTTGATTCCAGATATATTCCCTAAAATTTAATTTAATTTAATTTAATTTAATATTATTGTACAGAATATTAGAAGAATATTAGAATATTATTTTAATTAAAAATAATAATAATACATAAAAAAACAAAAATAAATAAAATAAAATACTTGATTCCAGATATATTCCCTAAAATTTAATTTAATTTAATGTAATATTATTGTACAGAATATTAGAAGAATATTAGAATATTATTTTATTTATTTAAAAATAATAATAAATAATATATAATACAAATAAAATAAATAAAATAATTTCAGATATATTCTAAAAAATAATAATAATAATAATAATTTTTTTGTAAAAACCAAGGGATTTTTTTTTTTTTTTTTTGGGTGAAAACCAAGAGAAATATGTTATCACTATGAAAAAAAAAAAAAATAATTATTATTATAATTTTATTTATTTTTTTATTTATTTTGCTGCAGTGATACCATTTCTAACACGGTCCACAGAAGTGTATTTGAATGTTTTGCTGTACAAACAAAGGCCATTATTCTGTGATTTGCACCAGCAGAACAGCGTTTTCCTCAGCAAAAGATGAATTGACTCGTCTGCCATTCTCTCTCTCTCCATGCAGACATCCTCGCGCTCAACTCAGAGTCCTAGACAGACTGATAGACGTCAAAGACACCACAGAAACTGTGCAGTATGTCAGAGTCTTTATCCTGCAGACGCTGGCATTCCTTTGCCATGAAAACACTGTCTGGCAGACGGTCCAGAGTTACAGCGTTCAGAGACCTGTGAAGACAAGAGTCATGGAGCGACAGAACAACGCAGTTTAGACGTTAGACAAACCATAACAGTGACAGTTTTGAAAATAGTAAAGCGTGAGGTTTCACTTATTCCCATTAAATTGAAACAGGTGTTACGAGTCATTTTATTCATTTAAAAAATAAAATAATACATAATAAAAATAAATAAAATAAAATACTCGATGCCAGATATATTTAAAAAAAATAATAATAATAAAGATGATTATTCGTACAGAATTTTGCTTCGCCAAAAAAATAGGTCTTGTTATAAGGATTTTTAAAGATTGGGAATTCAAAACGCCATAAAACGCTAAATATGAATATTAAATATTATTTTTTTAATTTTGAATATTTTGAAATGTGTTTACTATTTAAAATAACTGTTTTCTATTTGAATGTATTTTAAAAATGCAATTTATTCCTGTGATTTCAAAGCTACATTTTTAGCCTTTTACTGTTTTAAATGTAAAATTTTAAAAACTTTTGACTTCTAGTGTATGTTGTGCAGCATTTTATATTAGCTAAACAAATTAAAGGAAAGTGGAAAAAATAATTAAATTAAATGGATAAAAGAGCAGAATTTGAAAAGAAAAAAAAATTTAACTGAATTTGGAAAAAAAAAAAGTTTCATTTTTGTTGAATAACTGAATAAATTGCTGCTAAATTGAAAAGAAAATACTAATAATAATAAAACAGGATTTGGTCAATATAAAAATAGGACCCTAAAAATGTTATTTTCTGGTTCAACTTTAAATAATTTGCTGATAAATTGTAGAAGTTTGAAATTTGGGAAAAAAATAAAACAGATTTAAAAAAAAAAAAGAAAAGAAAAAAAGACATTTCATAGGGTCCTAAAAATAAATTGCTGAGAAATGAGGGATACTTTTTGGTTAATAAAATGTAATGTAAAAACTGTAATTTAAGTCCCGAATAAATAAAAAAATAATAAAATGATAATAATAAAAAAAAAAAAACAGAAATTATAAAAAATTTTATTAAAAAAATACTGGAAACAAATGAAACAGATTTCATAGGTCCTTAGTTTTTTAAAGAGCATCAATCAATCAATCAGTCAAAATACTTTATTAAAAAAGATAAATTTGTAATTTATTTTGAATTCATTTTAAATGTTATATTTTTTTTTACATTTTATATATATATATATATATTATTTGTAATTCTAAATATAGATTAAAATATAATTAACAAAATTATAATGAGTAATTAAAATAAATTACAAGATGTAATTTCTTATTCATAAAATATTTATCATTTAAAAATATGCACTTTTTTTTATAAATAATAAAGTAAAAAGTACATAATGTAAGGACTTAGCTTTTTAGAAGATTAGTAGTCTAGGACCACAAAATTAATTTGATTATACATATATATTTATTTACAAAATATCTTCATAGAACATGTTTTTTTACCTAATATCCTAATGATTTTTGGCAAATATGACATTCAAGCATATATTGATTTATAAAGTCAGTTTTATCATGTCCATTTAGTGGTTTATTTGTCCATAATGTCCATCAGCAGTGTTTTCTCATCAAATATTGATCTAATGAATATATTCTCACTATATTACGAAATAAAGCGTTCTAACTGATAACCCTAAAACTTCTTCTGTTTTCAGGTTTGCAGTCTTGTCCCAGCGCTCACGAATCACGGCTTTATTAGGTCTGCTTTTGCGCTCTTCCCAGCTAACAAATCCCCAAGAAGCAGACATTGAGCTGCAGCATGAGAGAGCAGGTAGGTCTAGTGTGTCCTTCAAAAGCTCACTTTGCCGTCCTCCCCTGCAGAAACCAGAGGAATCGCCCAAAGTAGGTCAGTCCTCGCTCTCCTGGGTCAAACGCGCCGTCCTATCCGCGCTCGACTTGATAACGCCAGCCGTGACAGCGCTCTGCTGGTCCGCGGCCTCGGGGTCCGGCGGGTCGAGGGTTCGAGATCCACTGTTGGTCATCAGAGGGATAAGAAGACCTCTTCGCAACCTGTCACCGCCGGGGCGAGCGAGAACAGCTCAAAGCCTTCGCTCGCCGTCCCGCGGATGAAGGCACCTTTGCAAATCAGCGGCGGTCTAGACCACAGGAACTGGGGGGCAAATCATGCTAGAATCATGCTAGCAACATGCTAGCAACTGGCTAATCATGCTAGCAACTGGCTAATCAAGCTAGAATCATGCTAGCAACATGCTAATCATGTTAGAATCATGCTAGCAACATGCTAGTAACTTTCTAATCATGCTAGAATTATGCTAGCAACATGCTAGCAACTGGCTAATCATGCTAGTAACATGATAATCATGCTAGGATCATGTTAGCAACATGCTAGTAACTTTCTAATCATGGTAGGATCATGCTAGCAACATGTTAATCATGCTAGGATCATGCTAGGAACATGCTAGTAACTTTCTAATCATGCTAGAATAATGCTAGCAACATGCTAGTAACTTTCTAATCATGCTAGAATTATGCTAGCAACATGCTAGCAACTGGCTAATCATGCTAGAATCATGCTAGCAACATGTTACTCATGCTAGGATCATGCTAGCAACATGTTAATCATGCTAGGATCATGCTAGCAACATGTTAATCATGCTAGGATCATGCTAGGAACATGCTAATCATGCTAGGATCATGATAGCAACATGCTAGTAACTTTCTAATGATGCTAGAATAATGCTAGCAACATGCTAGCAACATGCTAATCATGCTAGCAACATGTTAGTAACATGCTAATCATGCTAGGATCATGCTAGAATCATGCTAGCAACATGTTAATCATGCTAGAATTATGCTAGCAACATGTTAATCATGCTAGGATCATGCTAACAACATGCTAGTAACATGCTAATCATGCTAGGATCATGCTAGCAACATGTTAGCGACATGCTAATAATGCTAGCAACATGCTAGTAACTTTCTAATCATGCTAGGATCATGCTAGCAACATGTTAGCGACATGATAATAATGCTAGCAACATGCTAGTAACTTTCTAATCATGCTAGAATCATGCTAACAACATGCTAGCAACATGCTAGTAACTTTCTAATCATGCTAGAATCATGCTAACAACAAGCTAGTAACATGCTAATCATGCTAGGATAATGCTAGCAACATGCTAGCAACTGGTTAATCATGCTAAAATCATGCTAGCAACATGCTAGCAACTGGCTAATCATGCTAGAATCATGCTAGCAACATGCTAGTCATGTTAGCAACATGCTAGTAGCTTGCTAATCATGGTAATAACATGCTAGTAAATCCCTAGCAACCATCCTTAATACCTAGCAACTACATAGCAACCACCCTGGGTACCCTAACAACACCATAGCAACACCCTAGCAAACCGCATAACAACCACCCCGGGTACCCTAGCAACCACATAGCAACACCCTATCAACCACCCCGAGTACCCTAGCAACCGCATAGCACCACCCTAGCAACCACATAGCAACACCCTATCAACCACCCCGAGTACCCTAGCAACCGCATAGCAACCACCCCAAGTACCCTAGCAACCACCCCGAGAACTCTAGCAACCGCATAGCAACCACCCTGGGTACACTAGCAACCATATAGTAACACCTTAGCAACCACCCCGAGAACCCTAGCAACTGCATAGTAACACCTTAGCAAGCACCCTGGGTACTCTATCATTAAGCTTTTAAAACTACTTTATACTTCAAAAATTAAAAACCTCTTAAAACTTCCTAAACTTTTTAAAATCTTTATACTTTTAACTTTTTAAACTTTTTGAACTTGTAAACTGCCATAGTAGATCTCAGATGTGTCTTGACCAATTTTAAAGTGGAGAAGCTCCACAAAAACTGGGCAATATGATGATATAATAATGATAACTGATTGAAATCTAGCTTGTCCCCTTTAAAAACAGTCAGTGTTTCAATGTATTTTTTTTTCAATTGTGCTAAATGGAAACGCCGCGTTTGTAAAAACGTCAGGAGTGTGCTGAGCGTTTTTTTTTTTGAGTTGAGTGCAAAGTGTTTTTCACTTTGTGAACATGACAATTAAAATATTTTTGTTACCTGGATCTTTTTGTTGTTGTTGTGCAGCTCGGACAAATTGTGAATGATGAATCTTCTGTAATTTGATTTCCTCTTGACATAAAAAGTTGG
>CM065132.1:1527500-1555000 GCA_033026305.1 Cirrhinus molitorella
GCGCTCTTTCTGTCCATCCTAAACGCAGCTGATAAGTCACCTTGCATCTCATCTTCGTTCGCCGAGCTCGACAACGATCCTTCGCCGCATCTTGGGCCCCGCTGGAAACGCGTTTCCTGACAGAATTAATTGAAGAACGCCGATCCCTCGGCGGCTTCTCTTTGCAAATCATCGGGTGGATGTGCTTCCCGAGTTTGCGCGCCATCGGTTTATGGGTTTCTTCTGAGATGCAGGTAGCATATGTGAGCGGTCACACAAGCTTCTCCTATAGAGCCACAGGGCAGCAATAAAAGCAGCCTATCAGAGACTATCAGCCTTCGTGTCATTCTGATTTACGAGTATGCTTTGTGGCAAAAGAGGCTTCTTGTTTTGCTGACGGGTGGATTTCATACGTTTTTTTCCTCATGGGTTTGCTAGTCTTGCTGAGCAACGTTTAGTAAACTCATGCTTTGGTCAGTAAGTTAAACTCGTCAAAACATATCACCACTTTAAGAGTGAAATTGTCAAACGTTATTAAAAATAAGCTTTTTCCAACTGATTTCTCTGTTTCTCTTATAAAGGCAGAACTAATGCAGTGTCCTGTAATACAAGTCCTGTCATATGATCACATTTGCAGGGGAAAAAAACACATAAATGCAACCTAAATACTTTTTACATTGATCAAAAAGTAAATAATGCAAGTTTCGAGGACAAAGACTATTGTTATTTTTACATTGTGAAAAAAAAAATAGAAAAAATCCCAGTTCTGTGGTTTTAAGATTAGCACGTGTCATAATTTATATTATTTATGATTAATAATACATTTTACTTTTAAATACCGTTGAAAGTACATTGTGGTAGTATTACATTTATTTGGTAGTGTTTATTTTGTCATTTTAATAATTTCCTTTGCTTTCTGTTCTATTTTATATTGCTTTATTTATTTTTGAATATTTGAAAACTTTGCCCTAAAATGTTTCAGAAAATAGTTACATAAATATATTAATATATTTTCTACAAATGAATTTAATTTATTTAGTTAGTTACTTAGTTAGTTATTTTTGGTACATATATTATTTTTATTATATTATATTATATTATATTATATTATATTATATTATATTATATTATATTATATTATATTAATTTTAATAAATAAATACTGTAAGATTGGACTTTACATTTTGGGGGAAAAAAATGAAAACAAATAAATAAAATAGGACAATAAATTGTCACACTTTTGCATTTTGATGTTTAGAATATTACATAAATTATATTATTTATTATTGATTACAATGTTAAATTTATTTTTAAATACATTGTGAAGTACAGTTGAAAGTACATTGTGGTAGTATTTATTATACTAAATGTATTAGTTGTTGAATTTATTTACTATTATTATTATTTATTTATTTTGTCTTTTTTTTTTTTTTTTTTGTCATTTTGTCATTAAAACTATTTTCAAATATTTCCAAATATACTAAAAATGACCTATATCCCTCTTCTCAAAATGTGTTTCAGAATATATTTACAGAAATAAATATATACTATAAGAGTGACAATCATGACAATCAATTGTCACGGTTTTGCGTTTTGATGATTAGCACACAATATAATTTAATATAACTGAATTTATATTATCCCTATATGGCCAAAAATACATTTTTAAATCTATTTTCAATATTCAAAAATAAACTCTATATATATATATATAAAGGGACAAGTCCAAACTTACAGTATTTATTTATTAAAATAAATTGACATATATTTACTAAATAAATAAATAATAATAGTTCAGAAATAAATACTGTAAGTTTGGACTTGTCCCTTTATATATATATATATATATATATATATATATATATATATATAGTTTATTTTTGAATATTGAAAATAAATTTAAAAATGTATTTTCTCCCCCCAAATACATTTTGGGGGGAGAAAATGAAAATAGATAAATAAAATATGACAAACAATTGTCACACTTTTGCATTTTGATGATTAGCATGTCATAAATTATATTATTTATTATTGATTACAAATGTTATTTTTAAATACATTGTGAAGTACAAATGAAAGTACATTGTGGAAGTTTTTATTATATTGGATTTATTATATATATATATATATATATATATATATATATATATATATATATACAATTATTATTATATATATATTTTTTTTTTGAGAAATATTTACTGTAGGTTTGGACTTCTTCTCTTGGATGTATTTTCTTGTCCCTTAAATACATTTTAAAGTCTGTTTTGGTTTACAAAGGTCAAAAAAACATTTCACTGAGCTTGACTGCAGTTGTTTGTTTTTTTTGTTTTTTTGTCTATATGGGTCACCATTGCTGATTTTTTACAAATTTTTTCCACACATTTGGTGCTTGACGAGTGTTATTTTAAGGCCCTGATATAACTCACATAACACATTGAATGCTCATGGATAACGTAGATATGATAAAAATATTGTGCGTTCGGAAAGTGAAACCGAATTCGCACGCACATTGCTTTATATTTACTATCTTCAAATCTTCAAAATTAAAAAAATAATATAAATGCCAGCTTTTTGCAGTCAAACCCCAAAGGCCCAGTCGTGCATTATTTTACACTAAATGTTTAGTTGCATGCATAAATACAGCAAATTACAAAATGCAATTTAGCCTGCTGTAATAGCCTTTGAAACACAAACATTACCTCATTGTATTGCTCCCATTTTATTTTATTTGCAAGCCTAAGCTTGCGTATTTACCCTGTTAACTTGCACGGCACACCTGGATCTGACACATGCATGCTAAATTGCATCTTTCTAAAGCTGTATTAAGGCGAATGTGCGTTTTCAGCATCACGCAGCGTCTCAGGTACAAGAAATCCCATCAAGCTTCACGTCCTCCCTAAATTGCCATTCTAGCACAACAGTTAGATATTAGGTGAAATGGAGGTACACAAAACGAATGCGAGGGAATATATAATTGAGGTTTTATAGGCTTAATTTCAGGACTTGTACTGCTTGATTATATGTATCCGAGCTCTGATACGACTTCATTGAAATTTACAACAAGTAATCTTCTACCATATGGACTCGCCAAATGGAGATCACAGACTGGCAAAAGCAATCAGCTTTTTAATTAACAGAATTAACAGTGCGATGTTAAACTATAATGACAGCAATAAAAACACTTGATGGAACAATGGCAGCCGACAGAAGCTCATTCATAACTGTTATTTTCATTTTCAGGGGGAGAGCGGCAATGGATCCGAGCAGACGCTTTGCCCGCAACACTCACCCGTGAGTCGCGAGCTCGTTTTGACATCGTACACGAGGCTGTAAAACTAGGATCAGGGAACGCCGGTTGGCTTTGCTGCTTTCTCTCAATGTACAAACACGCTTTCGAAGCGCTGTGACTGATTACGGCTCATGGATTATTAGAAATGTTGGTTTCTTGAACATCTTAAGAATGGAGAAAATGAATATTTCTCAGTTCCTCAGACCACTTGAGAGCAGCCATTTCTGAGGGGATGAAGGACTGATTGAGCTTATTTGAATGGTAATTTGATAATCAAGTTTATTTTAAGTCATTTCATTGATTTGCTAAGCTTTTCACAGTACATGCGGTTTCAAAACATGAGCTTTACTGAAAATAATCCATTAAATCCCCAATTTCAAGATTTTGTCAAATGTCATTTTTTACATGTATTTAGTTTTATGTAATTCCGTTCATTCATTCATTTAGTTTTCAGGAATCAAGTTTTATTGGGTAGAACATTTCCCTATATATATTTTCCTATTATTTTTAAATGGAAAAGCACAGATTTAAGGCTTCCATTTTATACATTTATTTGTACATTCATTCATTCATATATTTATTTAATCATTCATTCATTCATTTAATCATTTGTATATTTGTTAATTTATTCATGTGCTCATTTATTCTTTTGTTTTTCTTCATTCATTCATTCATTCATTCATTTTTGAAATAATTTGTTTATTTGTGCATTTATTCATGTATTCATTCACTAATTTATTAAATCATTTATTTATTCATTCATTCATGTATTTAATCATTCACTCATTTATTTATTTATTCATTCTTTATGTACTTACTAAATCATTTGTTCATTCATGTATTTATTTATTCATGTATTTATTTAATCATTCTTTCACTCACTCATTCATTCATTATATATTTACTGAATCATTTGTTCATTCATTGAATCATTTATTTGTTTGATCGTTAATTCATACATTCATTCAGTCAGTCATTCATTCAGTCTTGTATTTATTTAATCATTCACTCATTTATTTATTCATTCATTATGTATTTACTAAATCATTTGTTCATTCATTCATGTATTTATTAATTATTAATAATTTGTCTATTTGTTCATTCATACATCCATTCATTCATATATTTAATCATTCTTTCACTCACTCATTCATTCATTCATTCATTATATATTTACTGAATCATTTGTTCATTCATTTTTTGTTTGATCATTTATTTCAAGTATTCATTCATTCAGTCTTGTATTTAATCATTCTTTCACGCTTTCATTCATTCGTGTATTTTTTCAATCATTTGTACATTTGATCATTCTATTACTTCATTCATTCATTCATTATGTATTTACTGAATAATTTGTTCATTCATTCATTGAATCATTTGTTTATTTGTTCATGTATTCATCCATTCATGTTTTCATTCATTCATTCATTTTTGTATTTAATCATTCTTTCACACATTCATTCATTCATTCATTCATTTATGTATTTGTTCAGTCATTTGTTTATTTGTTCATTCATTCATTCTTTCATGTATTAATTTAATCATTCTTTCACTCATTCATTCATTTATTGGTTATGTATTTACTGAATCATTTGTTCATTCATGTATTCATTAATGAATCACTTGTTTCTGTTCATTTATTCATGTATTCATTCATTCATGTATTTATTTTTCATTTCATTCTTTCACACGTTCATTCATTCAATCATTTATTTCTTTACTCATTTTTTCAATCATTTGTTTATTTGTTCATTCATGTATTTAATCATTCTTTCACTCATTCATTAATTCATTGAATCAGTTTATTTAATTTATTCATGTATTAATTCATTCATGTATTTAATTTTTTTCACACATTCATTCATTCATTCATGCATTCATTTATTATGTATTTACTAAATCATTTGTTCATTCATGTATTCATTCATGTATATATTTAATCATTTGTTCAGTCATTCATTTGTCCATTCATCCATTCATTAATTCATGTATTTATTTAATCATTCATTCACTCACTCATGTATTTATTTAATCATTTATTTATTCATGTATTCATTCATTTGTGTATTTATTGAATCATTTATTTCTTCACTCATCCATTCATGTATTTTTCCCCGATCATTTGTTTATTTGTTCATTCATTCGTTCTTTCATGTATTAATTAATCATTCTTTCACTCATTCATTCATTCATTATAAATTTACTAAATTATTTGTTCGTTCATGTATTCATTAATGAATCATTTGTTTATTTGTTCATTTATTCATGTGTTCATTCATACATTCATGTATTTATTATTTATACATTCATTTGTGGATTTATTTAATCATTTATTTCTTTACTCGTTCATTTATTTTTTCAATCATTTGTTTGTTTGTTCATTCATTCATGTATTTAATCAGTCTTTCACTCATTCATTAATTCATTGAATCATTTATTTGTTAATTTATTCATGTATTTATTCATTCATGTATATTTAATAATTAGTTCAGTCATTCATTTGTCCATGTATTCATCCATTCATTAATTCATGTATTTATTGAATCATTCATTCACTGATGTATTTATTGAATCATTTGTTTTTATTCATTAATTCATTAATTCATTCATGTATTTAATCATTTGTTCATTCACACATAATTAATTCACTTATGTATTTATTGAATCATTTGTTTATTTGTTCATTTATTAATGTGTTCATTCATGTATTTAATCGTGTTTATTTCTTTACTCATTCATTTTTTTCAATCTTTTTTAATTTGTTCATTCATTCATATATTTAATCATTCTTTCACTCATTAATTTATTAATTGATGTATTTACTGAATCATTCATTCGTTTGTGTATTCATTCATGAATCATTTATTTGTTCATTTATTTATTCATTCATTTAATAATTCATTAACTCATGTATTTATTGAATCATTTGTTTTTGTTCATTTATTCATTCATTCATTCATTCATTCATGTATTCATTAGTTTGTTCATTCACACATAATTCATTCACTTATGTGATTATTGAATAATTTGTTTATTAATTTATTTATGTATTCATGTATTTATTGAATCACTTGTTCATCAGTTCGTTTAAAGAATAGTTTTATTAGCCAGGGAACATTCCTATTTTTAAGCATTTATTTTGAGTTTTAGAACTGTTTAGTCTATAGGAATGAGAAACATCCTATATATGTGGGAATCTCTCTATTATAGGCTCCTGCGTTGGTTTTATTGTGCCGCACAGGTTTGAAAAGCACCCGCACAGCTCATAGATCAAGGTCACATGATTCCTCTTAACGCCGTTAGTGTCATTGATCAATTAAGACGACACACTCTGATTGGCTGTCAGTAGTCAGTGGAAGCTGACAGCGGTACATTGACCCCACAGCGCATTACAGTCTTTTTCTCACTCGCTTTCACACACACACACACACACACACACACACACACACACACACACACAAAGGGTGATAAACCACGCTCGCTGACCGCCACAGCGCACAAAAAAAGTCAAATTATGAGAAATAATGAAAAGGCATCAATATGAATTCAGCCGAGACTCGTTTCATTCTGTTTTAGACAGCGCTTTTCAGCCTGTAATTTTCTGTAAATGTTAACATGGTCAGTCCTGCCTATTGATTCTATTACTTTGACCTTGCATTAGTGTCGGCTAATCTCGCATGCCATAAAATTTCATTTTGTTGTGAAAAATACTCCGAGGCCCTCAGGGTGAGTTAGACACAGGGCCGCGGCACCCTTGGGATTCATAAGTGCACACGCGGGTAAACAAACCATACAGCTAATGCTTCTTACACCGCTGAGCAGCACTGCGGGTTACATTTCCACCTAAACCCTTTATTCTCCTCTTTTCAAAGCGACTTGATGTGTTGCGCGGCTGCGGCGTCTCGCTCAAAGATAAATGCAAGCCTCCTCCGAAGAGATATTGTTTTTTCCCTCCCCTTCTGGTGCGAAAGGTGACGAGAGCAGTTATTAAAGAGTCGGATGTGATGCATATCTGGTTTAGCGTGCCCTCTCGCACTCGAGGTCGCGTGCACGAGGGCGGCACATTTTGCCTATTGCTTTCAAAGGGTAAATAAAGCTTGTTGGAAACAGCTTACATTGCAGGAGTCACGCTGGAAAAGTCATATATATGTTCGGAAAATAATAAAAGCAAGGGTTGATGGCTTTTATGTGGCCTGCGTTTATCTTTATGAGGAATTTGGGCAAATAAAGTTTTGTAAAGTACACAGTAAACACGTTTCTTTTTGCAATGCTTTTTGTTTTAGTCTGTCAACAAGTTTAAATTGCAAATAATTCTAATTTGGAATTCATTTTTTTTTCTTACTGGATGCAGAAAATACAATATCTTTACTGCTGCATTTACACTAGCAGTCAAAAGTTTTTGAACAGTAAGATTTATTTATTTATTTATTTTTTTTTTTTTTTAAAGAAGTCTCTTTTCTGCTCAACAAGGCTGTATTTATTTGCTCCAAGATACAGCAAAAGAAGTAATATTGTGAAATATTTTTACTATTTAACGTACTATTTGAATATATTTAAAAATGTAATTTATTCCTGTGGTCAAAGCTTGAATTTTCAACATCGTTAATTCAGTCTTCAGTGTCACGTTATTGTAAGTTAAGATTTAATTTCCACTGTTGTTCAAACAGCGAGTAAATTATATAGAGAAAGCGAGCAAAGAGCATCAACAAAGCTTTCTGAAACTCTGAATCAGTTCCCACTGCGTCGCAAAATGATTCACTGTTTCGAAGCGCTCCAATCGGATCGCGTATTGCGAGATTTGAAAGCGCGAATGGCGAATCATTTGATTCGGAACAAAGATTTAAAGCGCATATCGCGAATCATTTGATTCAGTACAGGGATTCAAAGCGCGTATCGCGAACCGTTTGATTGAATAATTTTATTCAGAACAGGAATTCAAAGCACGTATCGCGAATCATTTGTGTGAATCGTTTGATTCAGATCAGGAATTCAAAGCGCGTATCTATCGCAAATCGTTTGATTGAATCATTTTATTCAGAACAGGGATTCAAAGCACGTATCGCGAATCAATTGATTCAGAATAGGAATTCAAAGCGCGTATCGCGAATCATTTGAGTGAATCATTTGATTCAGAACGGGGATTCAAAGCGCGTATCGCGAATCATTTGATTCAGAACAGGGATTTAAAGTGCGTATCGCGAACCGTTTGATTGAATCATTTGATTCAGAACAGAAATTCAAAGCGCGAATATCGAATCATTTGATTCGGAACAAAGATTTAAAGCACGTATCGCGAATCATTTGTTTCAGAACAGGAATTCAAAGCGCGTATCGCGAATCATTTGAGTGAATCATTTGATTCAGAACGGGGATTCAAAGCGCGTATCGCGAATCATTTGCGGATCGGGTCTTTGGAGCGGGTTCGCAGGATGTTTTTTTATCCCCCCATGCAAATCGCACCCTAATAATAATAATAATAATAATAAATGTTTTTTTTGAGCAGCAAATCAGAATATTAGAATGATTTCTGAAGGATCATGTGACTGAAGTAATGATGATAGGGCCTATTTAAATAGAAAACAGTTATTTTAAATAGTAATATTTAGTAATATTTCGAAATTTTACTGTTTTTGCTGTATTTTGGATTAATTAAATGCAGGCTTGGTGAGCAGAAGAGACATAAAAAAAAAATAAATAAATAAAAAATAATAACTTTTTGTTCAAAAACTTTTGTCACATTTTTTTTCCCCTTAATATATTTGGTAATATTAAGTGAACCTAATTTTAAATATTCTCTTCAGATGCTGCTATTTTTGCCATGTTCCCAGGGGCTATGCAATTCTGACAAGAAATATATGAATTAATACAGGTGATTGTTTTATTTTATTTAATTTTGTTTAACTCATTAGTTATTTATTAATTTATTTACTTATTTACTCACTTATTTAAACAAATTTGCAAGTATGTTCTTTGTACTTACTTCCCATCCCATTACTCTCATGGAGTATCGCTTTAAATGCAAAAGCCATTTCCTAAACGACATCCTCCTACAGGAAGTGACATCATTTTGGAGGGAAGCAGCAGCACAAGCACCAGTAAGTGTTAGCAATGGCTTTGATCAGTTCTGTTCTGTTTTCTTGTGCTAGCTGGTTTGTCTTGACTAAAATACACCATTATCGAAAGCTACAGATCAAGACTTTAGCTCTTTATTTTCATCCTGCTAGGAATCCAGTCATGCAAATGTGTTCATAATAAAAATAAATAGTAAGTTTGGAGTGTCTAGGCTTGAACATAGCACATGTTTGATAGTGTGACACTTACCATTTTAAAGCAATTACAACATATGCATTGTTTAAAACTAAACAATATAAAGGTACCCAACAATGTTTTAGCAGAATCTGTGAAAATAAAATTGTCGCGAATCATTTGATTCAGAACAGGGATTCAAAGCGCGTATCGCGAATCATTTGATTCAGAACAGGGATTCAAAGAGCGTATCGCGAATCATTGGATTCCGAACAGGAATTTAAAGTGCGTATCGCAAATTATTTGATTCACAACATGAATTCAAAGCGAGTACCGCAAATTATTTGATTCACAACAGGAATTTAAAGCGAGTATCACAAATAATTTGATTCAGAACAAAGATTCAAAGCGCATATCGCGAATCATTTGATTCAGAACAGGGATTCAAAGTGCGTATCGCAAACCGTTTGATTGATTCATTTGATTCAGAACAGGGATTCAAAGCGCGTATCGCGAACCGTTTGATTGAATCATTTGATTCAGAACAGGGATTCAAAGTGCGTATCGCGAACCGTTTGATTGAATAATTTGATTCAGAACAAAGATTCAAAGCGCGTATCGCGAATCATTTGATTTTGAACAGGGATTCAAAGAGTGTATCGCGAATCATTGGATTCCGAACAGGAATTTAAAGTGCATATCGCAAATTATTTGATTCACAACAGGAATTTAAAGCGAGTATCACAAATAATTTGATTCAGAACAGAGATTCAAAGAGCGTTTTGTGAATCATTTGATTCAGAACAAAGATTCAAAGCGCATATCGCGAATCATCTGATTCAGAACAGGGATTCAAAGTGCGTATCGCGAACCGTTTGATTGAATAATTTGATTCAGAACAGGGATTCAAAGTGCGTATCGCGAACCGTTTGATTGAATCATTTGATTCAGAACAGGGATTCAAAGTGCGTATCGCGAACCGTTTGATTGAATAATTTGATTCAGAACAAAGATTCAAAGCGCGTATCGCGAATCATTTGATTTTGAACAGGGATTCAAAGAGTGTATCGCGAATCATTGGATTCCGAACAGGAATTTAAAGTGCATATCGCAAATTATTTGATTCACAACAGGAATTCAAAGCCAGTATCACAAATAATTTGATTCAGAACAGAGATTCAAAGAGCGTTTTGTGAATCATTTGATTCAGAACAAAGATTCAAAGCGCATATCGTGAATCATTTGATTCAGAACAGGGATTCAAAGCGCGTATCGCGAATCATTTGATTCAGAACTGGGATTTAAAACGCGTATCGTGAATCATTTGATTGTTGTTGTATTATACTTGGTAATATTAAGCTCACCATTTTCAAAGAGGGATATCATTTTACTTCTAAACTAAGTGAACCTAATTTTAAATATTCACTACTTTGGTTTCAGATGCTGCTATTTTTGCCATGTTCCCAGGGGCTATGCACTTCTGACAAGAAATAGCTATGGAATATTACAGGTAATTGTTTTATTTTATTTTTTTTAACTACAAATAAAGACTTTAGCTCTTTATTTTCATCCTGCTAGGAGCCCAGTCAAGCAAATGCGTTCATAATAAAAATAAATAGTATGTTTGGAGTGTCTAGGCTTGAACAGAGCACATTTTTGATTGTGTGGTATACCATTTAAAAAAAAAAATTATATTATATTATATATTTTTTATTTTATTTTTTTAACTAAACAATTTAAAGGTACCCAACAATGTTTAGCACAATCTGTGAAAATAAAATGGTCATAACAGTGATTTGGTTGTCCATGTGCTTGATTTAGCATAAGGCCAAATGTACTGGTTTCACAGAGCTGTTGAAGCTTTTAGGACTTTGGAAACTCAGCTGTCAATCAATGAAAGCAATGATTCATAAATATTAAATACTAAACATGCAATACCCATGACGCACATGATTTTTACATGAGCGCTACAAAATGATTTATTTAAATACTGTAGTGTTCTGATCACAGAAAAAAGACAGACATTGTTTATAAATGTCTAAGATAGAATATGCAATTAGATGCAGTATTTGTTACATTTTAATTTAATTTCTTTTTAACCAGGTTGACCTGTTGTACCAGCAGCTGTATGAAGTACTCTACATAATCGGTGCATTTGAGGTAAGTCACAACAGTTTCTTCGCAGGTCGACCCGGAAGTGGAGCAGAAGATCCAGGAATGAAATGTTATGTCCAAAGCTTGTTTTTCTTTTATAGGTCGTCTGTTTTACCTCATACAGGTTGTCCATTGTGTTTTGTTTTAGCCTGTATTATATTTCCAACGTGTGACATGTCGAAATAATGAATCCCCAACTCAGAAGTGGGAATTTCCCAGGTGCACTTGAAGGCAGGTCAAGCAAAGACGTATTTTCCATTGGGAAACTCGTAAGCGTCAGCTCTCCAGCGAATTGCAGTTTCCAGGGCTGTATCTCAAATATTTTAATCTCTTGTTTACACCAGAGAGGATGGTTAACTGAAGTAAAGCTAGGGATTCGCCCTTCTTTAGATGCATAAATGATATCCTGGAGATTCAGGTGTAAATGACATCATGGCAAACTGAACTCTTTTCAAATACTTTTCAAAGAAGTTTTGTAGAATCTAGTGATTTTATTCACAAAAGCGCTTGCTGTGTCAACTCAGTACTTTGTAAACTCAAATTGTTGTCATTTGTGTTTACACAAATACCGTTTTCTGCTAAAAATAAAAAAAACAATGGCTGTTTGTTGGGTCCTGAAAACATAAACTTTTGAAAACGGCTGTTATTGTCTCAGTGTAAACTCTAAAAACATGCATTTTTTAAATCTTTGTGATTTTATGTGTTACGTGTTTAGTGTATAACCATGTGTGAGTTTCTTTACAACTACTGGCCTGGCATGCGTAATACAGCATTTTTAGTCTTTTAGTCTTTTTTTTGGTCTGTGTGAACAGGGATTGTTTTGACAACATTGTTGTCTGCTTGTAAAGCTTTTCCAATTGTAGCACATTGTTGTCATCTAAAACGAGCTAAGGCAACATAGTTCTTGAACATTTTGCCACAACTGTCATTGATTTGCATTCGATTCACTTAAACTTGTAAAACTTAAGTTTACTTATTCCGTTTGTGTTGAGACGGTTGCACGGTTGTTTTTCATGACCGTGGGTTAAACGATTCCAATAATGTGAAATTTGCCTCTGGAAAGCTAATTTTAACAAGGGAAGGATTTTATGAGGATTTAAAAGAGATTTTGCATTCTTTGTTTATTCCAACCTTTATATTCTTGCGTATACCAACTAATCAGGATTTTATTGTAGCCTATTTTATTCTACAAAAACATTTATTTCAGCCCTATTACAATCAGTCCTGTTTATTTCATCATTTATATTCTTGCATACCAACTAATCAGTATTTTTTTTTTATTAAAAAAACACATTTCAACCCTGTTACAGTCAAAATGTATATTCTTGCATATGCCAACTAATCAGGATTTTATTTCATTTTATTTTAAAAAACACATTTATTTCAACCCTGTTGCAGTCAGTCCTGTTTACTTTATATTTCTGCATATGCTAACTAATCAGGATTTTTATTTATATTATTTTATTTTATTTTATGTAACACACACACACACACACACACACACACACACATACACTTCAATACTGTTACAGTCAGCCCTGTTTATTTCAAACATTATATTCTTGCATATGCTAACTAATCAGGATTTTTATTTGTATTATTTTGTTTTAACACACACACACACACACACACACACACACATAATTATTTCAACCCTGTTACAGTCAGCCCTGTTTATTTCAACCTTTATATTCTTGCATATGCCAACTAATCAGGATTTTATTTCATTTTATTTTAAAACCACATTTATTTCAACCCTGTTGCAGTCATCCCTGTTTATTTCAAACTTTATATTCCTGCATATACCAACTAATCAGGATTTTATTGTAGCCTATTTTATTCTACTTTATTCTATAAACATTTATTTCAGCCCTATTACAATCAGTCCTGTTTATTTCATCATTTATATTCTTGCTTATGCCAACTTATCAGGATTTTATTTCATTTTATTTAAAAAAACACATTTATTTCAACCCTGTTGCAGTCAGTCCTGTTTACTTTATATTTTTGCATATGCTAACTAATCAGGATTTTTATTTATATTATTTTATTTTATTTTATTTTATGTAACACACACACACACACACACACACACACACACACACACACACACACACTTCAATACTGTTACAGTCAGCCCTGTTTATTTCAAACATTATATTCTTGCATATGCTAACTAATCAGGATTTTTATTTATATTATTTTGTTTTAACACACACACACACACACACACACACACACACACACACACACACACACACACACACACACACACACTTATTTCAACCCCTTTACAGTCAGCCCTGTTTATTTCAACCTTTATATTCTTGCATATGCTAACTAATCAGAATTTTTTATTTATATTATTTTATTTTAACACACACACACTTATTTCAACTCCGTTACAGTCAGCCCTGTTTATTTCGACCTTTATATTCTTGCATATGCTAACTAATCAGGATTTATTTTATTTAAACACATTTCAACCCTGTTACAGTCAGCCCTGTTTATTTCAACCTTTATATTCTTGCATATGCTAACTAATCAGAATTTTTTATTTATATTATTTTATTTTTTTTAACACACACACACACACACACACACACACACACTTCAACTCTGTTACAGTCAGCCCTGTTTATTTCAACCTTTATTTTCTTGCATATGCTAACTAATCAGGATTTATTTTATTTAAACACATTTCAACCCTGTTACAGTCAGCCCTGTTTATTTCAACCTTTATATTCTTGCATATGCTAACTAATCAGAATTTTTTATTTATATTATTTTATTTTTTTTAACACACACACACACACACACACACACACACACACACACACACACTTCAACTCTGTTACAGTCAGCCCTGTTTATTTCAACCTTTATTTTCTTGCATATGCCAACTAATCAGGATTTTATTTCATTTTATTTTAAAACCACATTTATTTCAACCCTGTTGCAGTCATCCCTGTTTTTCAAACTTTATATTCCTGCATATGCTAACTAATCAGGATTTATTTTATTTAAGCACATTTTAACCCTGTTACAGTCAGCCCTTTTTATTTCAACCTTTATAATCTTGCATATGTTAACTAATCAGGATTTATTTTATTTTATATTATTTACAGTGTATATGTATATACACTGTAAATCAAGTAGTAACTACATATAGTCATGAAAGGAAAAAAAAAAGAAATTAGGAATTATTGAATTTCTCACATTTTATGGTATTATATTTTTTAATTTCTGGCAAATGCATGAAAACCAGTGTTGGGGCAATTTAAAGAAATTGTATACAAAATGTACAAAATTGTGAAACAAAATGTAATTTTACTGGGACTTACTCAAATCAAGAAATTTGTGTATATGAGTAATTTTATGTTTGGGAAACTCATTTGGTGCAGATTATTAGAGCACGATCTTACTAGATTTGCACTAGTTTTGTGTGCAAAATGCATCAAACATTGAGACTAACACACTACCTAACTTAGTAGTAGTTTACCGGCTGCCAAACAGTTGTGCTTCTGTCATCTCCCATATTTCCTAGATTTTGGTCAGATCTCATTGAGGCAGGGCTGTGTGTGTTGGATGTAGTTAATGTGACTTGATTAACTCAGATGTGATGTTAAAGCAGCACTGATGCTGAAACGCTCATGGCTGACTGCGTGCCAGAGATCTGCTGCATGTGGGCCGCCGAAACTCTTCAACCGTTCCATCACTGGATTCACGTTTTCTGCATGTCACTTTGCTTAATAATCTCCTAACAATCCTTCAACTTGGCTGCACATTCCGGAATTCTCAAAGCATGAAAACAGCTGGCTTCCAACAGCCCGACTGTCAGGGTCTCCTTTGCTGTCCGTGATGGAAATATCAAACCAGTGAGCCGGAAGTGGACATCTCAATCTAAGTCCTTCTCACCATCCACCACCACCACACACGTCCTCCACATAATTCATGCGCTGTGAGCTTTCACTGGATGCTGCTCAACCTTTTGCTTTTTTGTCTTTCGGTTTTCCTTTTTCTCTCTCTTCCTGAAATGTTTGTGTTTAGCCGAGTGCATATTTGGCCATTTCCAGTAACTGTAAACAATATTTTTCTTCATAACATAAGTACATGTCATTATTTTAGGAAATGTGTCAAATTTGTATAGTGATTTTCATGATGCATATTATTTCAAAGCAGCTTTACAGATGTACGTTGTACATGTTGGACATTTTGTAAACATGCCAAATAGTGATAATTTTACGACACATCTTTATTTATTACTCTCAAATACATAATTTGCTTTTCTTTTTTACTAGAACATTTATTTCAACCATGTTACAAGCAACCTTGTTTATTACAAGCTTTCAGTTTTTGTTTTATTTAATTTGATTAAAAAACACATTTCAACCCTGTTACAATCCGCTTTGTTTATTTCAGTCTTTATATTCTTGCATATACCAACTACTCAGGATTTATTTTATTTTTACTTTATTTATTATTATTTTTTTAATAACCACACTTATTTTAACCCTGTTACAGTCAGCCCTGTTTATTTCAACCATTATATTCTAGCATATATTAACTAATCAGGATTTTATAAAAAAAACATTTAGTTTAACTCTGTTACAGTCAACCCTGTTTTATTTTACTTTAGTTTTACTTTTTTATTTTATTTGAGCCCTGTTAATTTTAACCTTTATATTCTCATATATACCAACTAATCAGGATTTTATTTTATTTAAAAAAAGAAACAACCTCACTTATTTCAACCCTGTTTCAGGCAACCCTGTTTATTTCATAATTTATATTCTTACATATACCAACTACTCAGGGTTTCATTTTATGTTTTAAAAAAACACATTTATTTCAACCTTCATTTCAACAGGTAGCCCTCTTTCTTTCTTTCTTTCTTTCTTTCTTTCTTTCTTTTTTAGACTTTTTTTTATTTTCCTTAAGCCCTGTTTATTTCAACCTTTATATACTTGCATATACCAACTAATCAGTATTTATTTTATTTTTAAAAATAACTGCGCATATTTCAACCCTGTTATAGTCAGCCCTGTTTATTTCAGACTTTATTCTCACATATACCAAGTAACCAGGGTTTAATATATATATATATATATTTTTTAATTTATTTGTAAAAAAAAAAAAATTACATTTCTTTCAACCCTATAACGGTAGCCCTGTTTCTTTCTTTCTTTCTTTCTTTCTTTTTTAGACATTTTTTAAATTTTCCTTGAGCCCTGTTTATTTCAACCTTTATATTCTTATATAAAATATACCAACTAATCAGGATTTTTAATTTTATTATTATTTTTTTTTTTAAATAACCACACATATTTCAACCCTGTTACAGTCAGCTTTTTTTTTTCTTGAGCCCCGTTTATTTCAACCTTTATATTCTCACATATATCAACTAATCAGGATTTAGTTTTATATTATTTCAGGCATTCTTTTTCCACTTCCAATATCAGTTAATATCAATATTAGATTATGTTGAGACCTTTTTGTAAAGTAAGATTTATTTGCATGGGGCTTTTCACAATACACAACAAACTCCTCTTGGATGTATACATGTTCAAGCAAATTTTCATTTTGGATGAACTATTTCTTTAATTCCTATCTTGTCAAAAATCTGCGTACTGAAGCCGAACAGAATTGAAAACTATCGGCAGAAAGGCATTTGAAGAAAGGTGACTTGTGACAGTGAGGCTCTCTCTATATTTCACTCATCATAAACCATATTATTACATCGATAGCAATAGAGAGAAGCCGTTTCATCCCAGGTGGCCCAACAAATGCGCAGGAAGTGTCTTCACACAGCGCTTAGATGCTCTACATGAGCGACATTAAAGTACGCCGACTAAATATTTCAACATTGTAATGGAAGCATTAAAAATGTGACATTTAATTCTCAAAGTGGTCTATTGGAGCGTAGATTTGCCCCATTGCTTCTAGAACGATTCACCCCATTTCCAGAACAGACCAATCAGTTTAATATGAAACCCCTTGTGCTTATATAAATTGTGTACATCCGAGGGTTGCATGCGCGTGCATCGTATTTTCTCATATTGCCAACTGCAGATGAATGAAAACGGAGAAACACAATCGCGGGGTTTGGTGAAAGCGTTCTGCTCGCTGTGCCGAATGGAATGACTGACATCCATTTACTTGATTTGCCTCTGGCAATGAAAAAACACTTTTGAAATGAATAGCATCTCTGCAATCCCTTTCAAAATGTCCATATCTCTCATGTGCAAGATTTCATCTTTCTTTAGCCTTTCATGAAGCACCACTCGCATTCAGCTTGTGTGCAATAGGCATGGTTTTGACTTAGATGGGGCCTTATTGTCATATATATGTTCACATGGGGTTTGATGTGGAAAAATATTATTTGTGGACATTATGTATTAGTGTGCATTGCATTGTAAACATGGCAAATAGTAATAATTTTGCTGAAAAACTGTACTTATCTGCCTACTACATCATTTTGATTGGTTATCATGTCATTTGATTCCTACATAGATGCTCTAGTTTCTCGTCTCCTTTATCACGTTTTGTTATTTTTCTTCTTGCATGATAGTCATTATTTGATTTTATTTTATTTTTTATTTCCAGCACAATAAGTGAGATCATTTACAGCTAGTCTGTAGTTGGCACAAAATGAACACATTTTCTTCAACCCTGTTGTTTAATTTTATTTCCAGCACAATAAGTGAGATAAGTTACCACTAGTCAGTAATTAGCACAAAATGAACATGTTTTTTTCAACCCTGTTGTTTTATTTCATTCTTTTAATTTATTAATTTTAGTTTTTTTTCCAGCATAAGTGAGAATTTACAGACAGTCAGTAATTCACACAAAATGAACGTGTTTATTTCAACCCTGTTTTTTATTTTATTTCCGTCACAATAAGTGAGATCATTTACAGCTAGTCAGTAATTAGCACCAAATTAATGTTAATTTCAACCCTGTTATTTTATTTATTAGTCTAATTTCCAGCACAAATAGTTCGAATTTACCACTAGTCAGTAATTAGCACAAAATAAATGTTAATTTCAACCCTGTTATTGTATTTATTTATTTTATTTCCAGCACAATAAGTGAGAATTTAACGCTAGTCAGTAATTAGCACAAAATAAATGTTAATTTCAACCCTGTTATTTTATTTATTAGTCTAATTTCCAGCACAATAAGTTCGAATTTACCGCTAGTCAGTAATTAGCACACAATAAATGTTAATTTCAACCCTGTTATTGTATTTATTTTATTTCCAGCAGAGTAAGTGAGAATTTACAGCTAGTCAATAATTAGCACCAAATTAATGTTACTTTCCTCCCTGTTATTTTATGTATGTATGTATTTATTTCTTTTATTTCCAGCACAATAAGTGAGAATTTATTGCTAGTCAGTAATTATCACCAAATTAATGTTAATTTTCACCCTGTTATTTTATTTATTTATTTATTTTATTTTATTTTATTTCCAGCACATAAAGGTGAGATAATTTACCACTAGTCACTAATTAGCAACAAATGAATGTTAATTTCAACCCCGTTATTTTATTTATTTTATTTTTATAATATATTATATTATTTTATTTATTTATTTTATTTCCAGCACAATAAGTGAGAATTTTCAGCTAGTCAGTAATTCGCCCAAAATGAATGTTTTCTTCAACCTTGTTATTTTATTTTATTTTATTTTATTTCCAGCAGATAAAGGTGAGATAATTTACCGCTAGTCAGTAATTAGCAACAAATGAATGTTAATTTCAAACCCGTTATTTTAATTATTTTATTTTTATAATATATTATATTATTTTATTTCCAGCAGAATACGTGAGAATTTACAACCAATCAGTAATTTGCACAAAATAAAAGAGTTTATTTTATTTTATTACTTTATTTTGTTTTTCCAGCACAATAAGTCTAAATATAAACCCATTAATTTCAGCCCTGTTTATTTTGTTTATAACATTTTTATTTTTTAACGGGTGACTGACTGCACTTTTAGTCACATACATTTCCTGTTTTGTGATCAATATTGAATATATAATCACTTGAATTGTTGACTTCGCAGTAAGTCTTCAATAATGTGGACTCTTATCTAAATACCAAGCCTTTTTGTCTTGAGCGTCTGACTTTTTTTCTAAGAATCTCATATACTTTTTTTTTTTATTTCCTCAAACTGCCATGACTTTTTTTCCTCCTGGTGTCTTATGCCCGCAGATCCAAATCAAGCTGCAGTGGACAGATAGCTCTGGTGTTTCTGTGTGGGACTACAAGGTGTCTCCATGGGAGGATGAGTGTGATAAATAAATGAGCAGATGAGCCGGTCTCTGACAAGTGAGGGACACGCCGGATCGGGCGCATTTTTGATAGTGATCTAATTCAACTGGCAGCCATGAATGTTGATTAAATCAGAATGTCAGACACTTGACAAGATGAGACAAAAACCGGCGAAAAGCCTGTTGGAACAGCAGGAACAGTGGCGCGAGGACGTGTCTGGAAAGGAAGACGCGTTGGGAATTGTTGCCATCAACCGCGTGAAACCCAGGCTTAGCCCTATGACCGGCGTTTGGAGAGAGCGTGTGTGCTTTAGCGGCAAGTACAGTTGAGAAGTACCCCTGTAATTACAGCGCGAACAAAAGCTTTCTTTGGAAAGGCAGCACAAAGGAGTATCAATGGCACATCATTCGGAAGGCTGGGCGGGAACGCTGGAGACGGAGGCCTCGTTCAATAGCGCTTTGAAAAGGGTGGATGTCGGAGCAAAATAGCTATCACGCTCCAGTAAGGATGTTTTGCGACGACTTTGTCAGTGTCACTTACACATTAAACCAGCGCTGGCTGCCGTTCAGCAAAAAACTTTGTTTGTCATTTTGAGGTGCTGGTTTCATAATTCAGGCTAATCATGACTAGATCATCTGTGAGGTTATTCAGTGCATTCAGTGTTGCTTTATTCATCTTGAATAATAGAATAATTACCACTCATCTTTATTTTATTTTATTTTATTATTTTATTTTATTGATTGATTTATTTATTTCAGCACAATAAGTACAGCTTATCAAGCTGTTTTTTTTTATTTTTACTTTTTTTTTTTTTTTTTTTATCAGCACAATAAGTGTAAACTCTTTTTTTTATTTTCATTATTTTATTTTATATTGTATTTTATTATTTCATTATTTTATTTTATATTGTATTTTATTATTTCATTTTTTGCAAAAAACTTTGTGTTTGTCATTTTGAGGTGCCGGTTTCATAATTCAGGCTAATCATGACTAGATCATCCGTGAGGTTATTCAGTGCATTCAGTGTTGCTTTATTCATCTTGAATAATAGAATAATTACCACTCATCAGTATTTTATTTTATTTTATTTTATTTTATTTTATTTTATTGATTTATTTCAGCACAGGGATGATTTTCAGTATTAAACTAGATGTAATTATTATAATAAGTACAGCTTAACAAGCTGTTTTTTTTTATTTTTACTTTTTATTATTTTTTTAATTATTATTATTATTATTATTATTATTATTATTATTATTATTATTTTTTTTTTTTTTATTTATCAGCACAATAAGTGTAAACTCATTTTTTATTTTCATTAATTTATTTTATTGATTGATTTATTTATTTCAGCACAATAAGTACAGCTTATCAAGCTTTTTTTTTTTTATCAGCACAATAAGTGTAAACTCATTTTTTATTTTCATTATTTTATTTTATTTTATATTGTATTTTATTATTTCATTTTTTGCGAAAAACTTTGTGTTTGTCATTTTGAGGTGCCGGTTTCATAATTCAGGCTAATCATGACTAGATCATCCGTGAGGTTATTCAGTGCATTCAGTGTTGCTTTATTCATCTTGAATAATAGAATAATTACCACTCATCAGTATTTTTTTATTTTATTTTATTTTATTTATTTTATTTTATTTTATTTTATTTTATTATTTTATTTTATTGATTGATTTATTTCAGCACAGGGATGATTTTCAGTATTAAACTAGATGTAATTATTATAAGTACAGCTTAACAAGCTGTTTTTTTTATTTTTACTTTTTATTTTTTTTAATTATTATTATTATTATTATTATTATTATTATTATTATTATTATTATTATTATTATTTTTATTTTTTTTTTATAAGCACAATAAGTGTAAACTCATTTTTTATTTTCATTAATTTATTTTATTGATTGATTTATTTATTTCAGCACAATAAGTACAGCTTATCAAGCTTTTTTTTTTTTTTATCAGCACAATAAGTGTAAACTCATTTTTTATTTTCATTATTTTATTTTATTTTATATTGTATTTTATTATTTCATTTTTTGCGAAAAACTTTGTGTTTGTCATTTTGAGGTGCCGGTTTCATAATTCAGGCTAATCATGACTAGATCATCCGTGAGGTTATTCAGTGCATTCAGTGTTGCTTTATTCATCTTGAATAATAGAATAATTACCACTCATCAGTATTTTTTTATTTTATTTTATTTTATTTTATTTATTTTATTTTATTTTATTTTATTTTATTTTATTTTATTTTATTTTATTTATTATTTTATTTTATTGATAGATTTATTTCAGCACAGGGATGATTTTCAGTATTAAACTAGATGTAATTATTATAATAAGTACAGCTTAACAAGCTGTTTTTTTTTATTTTTACTTTTTATTTTTTTTTAATTATTATTATTATTATTATTATTTTTTTTTTTTTTTTTTTTTTTTTTTATCAGCACAATAAGTGTAAACTCTTTTTATTTTCATTAATTTATTTTATTGATTGATTTATTTTTTCAGTATTAAACTAGATGTAATTATTATAATAAGTACAGCTTATCAAGCTGTTTTTTTTTATTTTTACTTTATTTTTTTTAATTTATTATTTTTTTTATCAGCACAATAAGTGTAAACTTTTATTTTCATTATTTTTTATTTTATATTGTATTTTATTTCATTTTTTGCAAAAAACTTTGTGTTTGTCATTTTGAGGTGCCAGTTTCATAATTTTTTATATTTATTAGTTTATTTTATTCATTTATTGTTTATTGTATTTCATTTATTATTTCATTTTACATTCACTGTATTTACAAAAGAAGAGCTTGACATCACATCTCAATCAGATTAAAATTTAGAAAATTAGGATTTTTAGCAAATAAATAATACCAACCTATTTTATTTTATATTGCGTTTCATTTCATTTCATCTTTTTTTTTATTTATTTATTTTTTGTTATTATTTGTTGTTATTATATTAATATTATATTTGTTGGTTATAGTGTTTCATTTTATATATATATATATATATATATATATATATATATGTATATGTATATATGTATATGTGTGTGTATGTATATGTATGTCATGACACATCTCAATCAAATGTGTCCAAATCAAAAGTATTGAGAAGCCAATAGTGGCCATATTTATATCTTATTTTATTTTTTGTTTATTGTCATTGTAATATTTATATTAGATTTATTAATTATAGTATTTAATAAAAAAAAAATACAAATATATATATTTATATTTATATTTATATATATATATATTTATATATATATTATCATATTTAATTTAATTTATTTAATTTTGTATTTTATTTATTGTGGTGTTTTCTATAATATTTTTTATATATTTTTAATTTTATATCATATTTTGTTTATTTGTATTATATTTTATTTGTTTATTTGATATAATATTTCATTCATTTTATTTTATTTTTTGTTTTTTGTTTTATTATTTTATTTTATTTTTTTATTTATATTTATATATTAATATATAAATGTTTTATTTATTATTTGATAATATTATATTTATTTTAGTATTTTATTTATTTATATATATAAAATATTTTTATTTTATATCATATTTCTTTTATTTTATTTTGTGCATTTTTTTACTATATTTTATTTATTATTTGATAGTATTATATTTATTTATTATAGTATTTCATTCAGATTTTTATATATATATATATATATACACTATTGACTGAGTGACTGTACTTGAATGTCATATGTACTTGTGTTTTGATCGATATGTCACTTACAGAAACTCTCGTGTTTCACTTTGAGACATCACTTTGATAATCTGAGGTAATCACGTGCAGATCGTGTATGAATTTATTCAGTGTTTCTTGAAAAAGCCCCGCTGAATATTTATATAAGGAGACTTCGGTGTCGTGGCACATCTCGATCAAATAAAAATGTCCAAATAAAAGAAAAAGTCTTGAGAAGCCAATAGTGGGCCCAAAGACGTCCGGATATAGCGTCCGTCTCGTTCTCGTCTCCTACACGGAGGTCAGGGGAGCATGTAGCCAGTCGCTGTGCTAATCTTCTTTGTCACTCATAAAATTTACACTACATCTCCCTGTTGGAGGCCTGTCATTTTCCTCCTGCCTTCAGCTGTCACCACACGCGAGTAATTACTCGGAGGGTTTGAATGGGCCCTTGATTATTTATAGGGTCGGATGTCTGAAAAAACCTTCTACGCTGCTTTGAATTATTTCACATTAGTGATAATGCATGAAAACGAGGACTTTTTTTCTCCTTTCCAGAGCTCAGGATAATCATGACCACATAGGAAGTGTCTCGCGCCGGCAGGACTAATGATCGTAAAAGATCTTCTTCAAATGGTTCGGAGGAATGAGACTAAACATAATTTCAAGGCTGAGTGAGAATGTCAGGAAAAAGTACTGTGATCTTTTCAATGTTGTGCCGAACCTGCAGATGGATATCAAGGAGGCTGAATGGCCAAGACTGAATGCGATTTACAAAGGTCTGTTTGGAAAAGCTCTTTTAAGAATGTGGAAACTATGTTTGTAGTATTCATTCATGCAACACATGGCAACACTTTCCTTACCAAAAAACATAGAAAATAAAATAAACATGATTTTATTACAAAAAACACTGATTACTATGGTTATATCATGATAACACACACACATTAACCATATAGTTAGTGTTTTGCTACACTAACCATAATCAGTAGCCTACCCCCAAAAAACATGGCTAATTTTCTAGATATGAAAGATACTTTGTATCTATACTTTCTTTTTTCTTCCTTTTTTCAGTTTTGTTCTTATAACTAAACTGCCTTACGTTTTGATGTTTTGTCCTGTTTAATAAAAGAAAGAAAGAGAAATTATTTGCAAACCCACTCCGATCTAAATCGAAGTATTTGCGATACTGGCTCCGAAGTTCCGATCTGAATCAAAAGATTCGCAAACCCGCTCCAAAGAATCGATCTCAATCAAATGATTCACAAATCTACTCTGAGGTTCTGATATCAGTCAAAAGATTTGCGAAGCCGCTCCGACATTCCAATCAAAATCAAATGATTCACAAATCCACTTCGAAGTTCCAATCAAAATCAAATGATTCGCGAATCCACTATGAAGTTCTGATTTCAAGCAAAAGATTTGCGAATCCACTCCGACATTCCGATCGAAATCTTGAAGTTCCGATCTCAGTCAAATGATACACAAATCCACTCCGAAGTTCCAATCAAAATCAAATTATTCGCAAATCCACTTTGAAGTTCCGATCTCAGTCAAAAGATTTCCGAACCCACTCCGACATTCCAATTGAAATCAAACGATTCACAAATCCACTCCGGAGTTCTGATTTCAGTCAAAAGATTTGCGAACCCACTCCGACATTCCGATCTATATCAAATGATTCACAAATCCACTCCGAGGTCCCGATTTCAGTTAAAAGATTTGCGAACCCACTCCGGCATTCCGATCTATATCAAATGATTCACAAATCCACTCCGAGGTCCCGATTTCAGTTAAAAGATTTCCGAACCCACTCCGACATTCCGATCTATATCAAATGATTCACAAATCCACTCCGAGGTCCCGATTTCAGTTAAAAGATTTCCGAACCCACTCCGACATTCCGATCTATATCAAATGATTCACAAATCCACTCCGAGGTCCCGATTTCAGTTAAAAGATTTCCGAACCCACTCCGACATTCCGATCTATATCAAATGATTCACAAATCCACTCCGAGGTCCCGATTTCAGTTAAAAGATTTGCGAACCCACTCCGACATTCCGATCTATATCAAACGATTCACAAATCCACTCCAGAGTTCCGATCTCAGTCAAAAGATTTGCGAACCCACTCCGACATTGTAATCTAAATCAAATGATTCACGATCTGCACTCTGATTTTCCGATCTGAATCAAAACATTTGTGAACCCGCTCCAAAGAATCAGTCTAAATCAAATTATTCACTATTCGTGTTACAAATTTCTGATCTCAGTCAAAAGATTCGCGAACCCACTCCGACATTCCGATGTAAATCAAATGATTCACGATCCACGCTCTAAATTTCCAATCTGAATCAAAAGATTTGCAAACCCGCTCCAAAGAATCAGTCTAAATCAGATGATTCACGATCCGCGTTCCAAATTTCTGATCTCAATCAAAAGATTTGCAAACCTGCTCCAAAGTTCCGATTGGAATCAAATGATTCATAAATCCACTCCGAAGTTGAGCCACGCTCTGAATTTCCGATCTGAATCAAAAGATTTGCGAACCCGCTCCAAAAAAATCTATCTAAATCAAATCACGATCCGCGTTCCAGATTTCTGATCTGAAAAGATTCGCGAACCTGCTCCAAAGTTCCAATCTCAATCAAATGATTCACAAATCCACTCTGAAGTTCTGATCTCAGTCAAAAGATTTGCAAACCCACTCCGATATTCTGATGTAAATCAAATGATTCACGATCCGCGTTCCAAATTTCTGATCTGAAAAATGTAAATCAAAATGTAAAAAAAAACCCAGCTTTTTAAATGTTTTACTTTACATCTAATGAATCTAGAATAAATGAAAGTTCCATTTTTTTAAAAAATAAGTTACAATAAAAAAAAAACACTTTTTCACCATATTCAGATTTTTTGAGCTGCACCTGAACATATTCAACAGACATCAAACAATAATTACACAATTTGATTTACATGCTTGTTTAGTTTCAATGTCACCGTTTAAAAGGATAATTAATCTTTTAGTTGTTTATTTGGGGCATACAATTTATTTTTTTTCCTCAACAGATATTGATAATTATTTGCGACCAATTTGATTAATTAATGAGCAAATCATGTGATTATATAGATTAAAAAATATTCGGTGACAGTCCTAATACCTACTCAATGTGTCTCATAATGTCATATTGTAAATACAATTTATCCATTACCTGTTAAGAACATCACTAAACATGAATTGCAATCAATTTAACATACAATGTTTATTTGAACACTTTTTATTATTTTTTTTAAGATTTGTAACATTTAATAAAAAAAAAAAAATGTTCCCACAAAAATATATTAATTGTATGTAAATGTTCTCAATTTTGTTAATTCAGCTAATATATTACGAATAATGAACACACTTTTTTTGGGGAAAATGCAATGTATCTTATATATATATATATATATATATATATATATTTAAAAGTTATTTATTTATATGTATGTTTTAATATATATATATATATATATATATATATATATATATATATATATATATATATATATATATATATATATATTATTTTTTAATTAATTAATTAATTAATTTATATGTATATATACATATATATTTATATGCATAAAATATATATATATTTTTTTTTTCTTCAAAAATGTAATAAAGTAAAAGCACAAATAGTCAGTTTACTTGAGTAAAGTACAAATCCCCCAAAATAATACTTAAGTACAGTAATCAAGTAAAATTACTCAAGTATTTCACACCTCTGATCTCACTTCCTGTCATGTTGTGATTTTGACTTTGTATGTTGATTACTGCCCCAG
>CM065132.1:1560000-1587500 GCA_033026305.1 Cirrhinus molitorella
GTCTATCGTTGTCTCGTTCTGTCTATCGTTTATTCTATCTATCATTCTTTTGTTCTGTCTATCATCTATCGTTTATTCTATCATTCGTTCTATCTATCGTTCTACAATTTTATCTATCTATCTATCTATCGTTCGTTCTATCATTCTATCCATTGTTTTACAATTTTATCTATCTATCTACCTATCGCTCTGTCTATCTATCGCTCTATCATTCTTTCTGTCTATCAATCATTCTATCTATCCATCTATCGTTTGTTCTATCATTTGTTCTAGCTATCATTCTATAATTGTATCTATCTATCATTCGTTTGTTCGTTCATTTGTTCTATATATCATCAATTCTATTGTTCTATCGTTCTTTCAATCCATCTATCAATCATTCTATCTGTCGTTTGGTCTATCATTTGTTTTATCTATAATTTTATCTATCTATCATTCGTTTGTTCTATCATTTGTTCTAGCTATCATTCTATAATTTTATCTATCTATCATTCGTTTGTTCGTTCATTTGTTCTATATATCATCAATTCTATTGTTCTATCGTTCTTTCTATCAATCATTCTATCTATCCATCTATCGTTTGTTCTATCATTTGTTCTAGCTATCATTCTATAATTTTATCTATCTATCATTCGTTTGTTCGTTCATTTGTTCTATATATCATCAATTCTATTGTTCTATCGTTCTTTCAATCCATCTATCAATCATTCTATCTGTCGTTTGGTCTATCATTTGTTTTATCTATCATTCTATCTATCCATCTATCGTTTGTTCTATCATTTGTTCTATCTATCATTCTATAATTTTATCTATCAATCTTTTGTTTGTACGTTCTAGCGTTCTATCGTTGGTTCTATCTATCATTCTATCATTCTGTCGTTCTGTCTATCGTTCTTTCTGTCAATCATTTTATCTATCATCTATCGTTTGTTCTATCATTTGTTCTATCTATCATTCTATAATTTTATCTATCAATCTTTCGTTTGTTCGTTCTCTCATTCGTTTGTTTGTTTGTTCGTTTCTTTCGTTTGTTCTATCTATCATTCTGTCGTTCTGTCTATCGTTCTTTCTATCAATCATTCTATCTATCCATCTATCGTTTGTTCTATCATTGTTCTAGCTATCATTCTATAATTTTATCTATTGTTTGTTCGTTTGTTCGTTCTATCGTTCATTCGTTCTATCGTTTGTTCTGTCTATCATTCTATCATTCTGTCTATTGTTCTTTCTATCAATCATTCTATCTATCCATCTATCGTTTGTTCTATCATTTGTTCTATCTATCATTCTATAATTTTATCTATTGTTCGTTCGTTTGTTCGTTCTATCGTTCATTCATTCTATCGTTTGTTCTATCTATCATTCTATCATTCTGTCGTTCTGTCTATCGTTCTTTCTATCGTTCTTTCTATCAATCATTCTATCTATCCATCTATCGTTTGTTCTATCATTTGTTCTATCTATCATTCTATAATTTTATCTATTGTTCGTTCGTTTGTTCGTTCTATCGTTCATTCGTTCTATCGTTTGTTCTATCTATCATTCTATCATTCTGTCATTCTGTCTATCGTTCTTTCTATCAATCATTCTATCTATCCATCTATCGTTTGTTCTATCATTTGTTCTATCTATCATTCTATAATTTTATCTATTGTTCGTTCGTTTGTTCGTTCTATCGTTCATTCGTTCTATCGTTTGTTCTATCTATCATTCTATCATTCTGTCGTTCTGTCTATCGTTCTTTCTATCAATCATTCTATCTATCATCTATCGTTTGTTCTATCATTTGTTATATCTATCATTCTATAATTTTATCTATTGTTTGTTCGTTTGTTCGTTCTATCGTTCATTCGTTCTATCGTTTGTTCTATCTATCATTCTATCATTCTGTCTATTGTTCTTTCTATCAATCATTCTATCTATCCATCTATCGTTTGTTCTATCATTTGTTCTAGCTATCATTTTGTAATTTTATCTATCAATCTTTCGTTTGTTCGTTCTATCATTCGTTTGTTTGTTTGTTCATTTCTTTCGTTTGTTCTATCTATCGTTCTATCATTCTGTCATTCTATCTATCATCTATCGTTTGTTCTATCATTTGTTCTATCTATCATTCTATCTATCCATCTATCGTTCGTTCTATTTATCATTCTGTCTATTCATCTATCGTTTGTTCTATCTATCTGTTGTTCTATTGTTCTATCGTTCTATCTATCTATCTATTGTTTGTTCGTTCATTTGCCCATTCATTCTATCGTTTGTTCGCTCATTCGTTTTATCGTTTGTTCTATCATTCTATCTATCAATCATTTATCTGTCTTTCTATCCATCTAACGTTCTATCTATCGTTCTTTCTATCTATCCATCTGTCATTCGTTCTATAATTTTAGCTATCGTTATCGCTATTGTTTATTTTGTTGTTTGTTTTATCATGCTATTGTTCTATCTATCGTTCATTCTATCATTCCATATATCGTTCTGTCATTCTATCTAGCTATCGTTCTATGCATCTAGCTATGTATGTATCTATTGTTCATTTTATCATTCTATCGTTCTGTTGTTCCATCAGTTTATCTGTCTGTCAGTCTATCTGTTACTCTGTCTATCATTCTGTCTGAAGTGTGTACTCCTTAACCTTGCTTAGAGTCCACTTATATCAGCACTGTATGATTGAATATTCTTTATCTCCATTATTATGTTAATAAATGTGTTGACATTCTGGCATGATGTAGGACAAATTGTTCAATTTGCCCCTGCGTTAGCAAACTGTAATTTATCAATAGAACTTATGTCACCTGTGCAGTAAAGCGCATTAGTCTCGTCCAGAAAATACGATCAGTTGTTTGTGTCTTTGGAGTGATGATTAGCACCTCAGATGGACTGTCATGTCCTCTCTCAATAATAACCTTTAGTGAACGCATAACCCTGAGAGACAGTTCATTAGCTCCTCAAACACACGTCTCTTTTGGTCGCAGTGGTCTCGAGAGCATCCGTATCATTCTATCATTTTATCTATCAATCTATCGTTCATTCGTTCTATCTATCATTGTATCATTCTGTTGTTCTGTCTATCTATCTATCTATCTATTGTTCGTTCTATCATTTGTTCGTTCGTTCTATCGTTTATTGTTTCTATCGTTCGTCCATTTGTTCTATCATTTTTTCGCTCTATCGTTCATTCTTTCTATCGTTTGTTCGTTCTATCATTTGTTCGTTCTTTCGTTCATTCATTCTTTCGTTCGTTCTTTTGTTCATTCGTTATATCGTTTATTCTTTCTTTCATTCATTCTATTGTTCGTTCATTCTTTCTTTCATTCATTCTATCGTTCGTTCATTCTGTCGTTCATTCTATCGTTCATTCGTTCTATCGTTTGTTCATTCTATCATTTGTTCGCTCGTTCTATCGTTCGTTCGTTCGTTCTATCGTTTGTTTCTATCGTTCGTCCATTTGTTCTATCATTTTTTCGCTCTATCGTTCATTCTTTCTATCGTTTGTTCGTTCTATCGTTTGTTCGTTCTTTCGTTCATTCATTCTTTCGTTCGTTCTTTTGTTCATTCGTTATATCGTTTATTCTTTCTGTCGTTCATTCTATCGTTCGTTCATTCTGTCATTCATTCTATCGTTTGTTCGTTCTTTCGTTCATTCATTCTTTCGTTCGTTCTTTTGTTCATTCGTTATATCGTTTATTCTTTCTTTCTTTCATTCATTCTATTGTTCGTTCATTCTTTCTTTCATTCATTCTATCGTTCGTTCATTCTGTCGTTCATTCTATCGTTCATTCGTTCTATCGTTTGTTCATTCTATCATTTGTTCATTCTGTCGTTCATTCTATCGTTCATTCGTTCTATCGTTTGTTCATTCTGTCATTTGTTCGTTCTTTCGTTCATTCATTCTTTCGTTCGTTCTTTTGTTCATTCGTTATATCGTTTATTCTTTCTTTCATTCATTCTATTGTTCGTTCATTCTTTCTTTCATTCATTCTATCGTTCGTTCATTCTGTCGTTCATTCTATTGTTCATTCGTTCTATCGTTTGTTCATTCTATCATTTGTTCATTCTGTCGTTCATTCTATCGTTTGTTCGTTCTTTCGCTCATTCATTCTTTCGTTCGTTCTTTTGTTCATTCGTTATATCGTTTATTCTTTCTTTCATTCATTCTATTGTTCGTTCATTCTTTCTTTCATTCATTCTGTCGTTCGTTCATTCTTTCTTTCATTCATTCTGTCGTTCGTTCATTCTGTCGTTCATTCTATTGTTCATTCATTCTATCGTTTGTTCGTTCTATCATTTGTTCTTTCGTTCATTCTGTCATTCATTCTATCATTTGTTCGTTCTTTCTATCGTTTGTTCGTTCTATTGTTCATTCATTCTATCGTTTGTTCTATCATTCTAACTTTCTATCCATCTATCATTCTTTCTATCTATCCATCTATTGTTCATTCTATCATTCTATGATTCTGTCTGAAGTGTGTTCTCCTTAACCACCTGTGCATTAGTCTCGTCCAGAAAATACGATCAGTTGTTTGTGTCTTTGGAGTGATGATTAGCACCTCAGATGGACTGTCATGTCCTCTCTCAATAATAACCTTTAGTGAACGCATAACCCTGAGAGACAGTTCATTAGCTCCTCAAACACACGCCTCTTTTGGTCGCAGTGGTCTCGGTGCGGCCTCGAGAGCACGCCGGGTCTCGCTTGCATCCAAGGTGATCAAACCTGCGTCAGTCTGCACCTGCCGGCTCCCCGGGGAGAACGCAGGGCGCACCAACAACAAAACCCACACGGCGCACACTCGGGGAGATCCGGCGTACAGCGCTTTCAATCATCTTATCTCTCTGCCTGAGGAAAGTATCAAAAAACCCGGCGAGCCCAGGGTGCGCTCCACAGCCTTCGAGTTTGACTCCGACACACAAATTGATCAAAGAACAGACAAATGTTACTCAATACTACTTCCCTCCGCGAGGATATCAGTTCTCTAATACTCGGCTTTGACAGTAAATCACCTCTAACAAACAACTCTACTGTTTCATGTGCTCTTTTCAACGGTGTATCTGTCCGTCAGATCGTTCCTCTAGGGACGATCTCTAACCTCTGCTGTTAACAAATGACCCTGTGCAGATTTTTGATACGCCGTGGTTCATACAGACCTCTTTTTCGTATCATATTTAGTGCTTAGACGGAAGTAAAACTAAATAATAATAATAATAATAATAATAATAAAAAAAAGTTACTTGAAATAAATTAAATCTAATTAAATATAAAATAAAAGTATCTTATTTCAGCTCATTCCCAAGGCAAAATTTCTCATTTTTATTTGGTTACCTTGATGTACTAAAAGATATACTAAAACTACATTACAACTTACCGTTGATCGTTTAACAGGTTATTACTGTAGTATTTGTACCGTCTTTTATATTTTTTATATTTTATATTTTATTCATGGCCATTTTTACAGTGTACTTTAAAAATGAATAAAAAAACTATACAGATGTTATAAAATAATAATTTAACATCTGTATTTTTAATAATAATAATAATATAATAATATAATAATAATAATAATACAAGTCTGTATTGTTTTATAAAATAATAACTGTATCACATAAACATTAACATGAAAATGGACAATATAAACAATAGAAAATGTAGTTTATGCATTGACTGCAGTTATTAAAACTAATCCCAAAACCATAAAAATATATATTTATGCTACTTGGAATAAAATAAATGTTTGCAATAAATTTCAATTAAAAAAAAAAAAAAAAAAAATTTAAAAATTGTAAAATAAATAAATAAATAAATAAATAAATAAAAATAATGTTTTTCCTTTTGCAGCTAGTTGAAGGAGGGGGAAAAAAAAGAATTATAAAGAAAAATAAACTGAAAAGACAAATAAAGGTTTTTTTTATTGCAAACCTCTTTTTATCATAGTAATTAGCAATATAATTTTTTTTTCAATGGCTCTTTTGAAAAAAATGCACTCACCAAAAAAAAAAAAAAAATTATAAACATAATTTGTTACCCTGCTGCCTTAACATTTTAAGTTCAGTCAACTCAAAAAAATGTTTATTCAAGTTGAAATGTTAAGTTGTACTAAGTGACAACTTAGAACTAAAAAATTGTTTGTTTAAACTTAACATCTGTGTTTGTTACTCGGCCAACTTAAAATTTTAAGTTGAATCAACTCAATTATCGAAGTTGTTACAACATTTCAAGTTGACAATTTTTTTCGAGTTGACTGAAATTTTAAGGCAACCAGGTAACAAATTATTTTAAGTTGCATATATAGATTTCCAATCAGAGAAAATGCATAAAGTGACCGGGTGTAAACAAAGTACTCCGTGGGCAAAAGTCGAAATATAGGTAAATGCTATTTTTATAGTAAAATATTAGTTTATTTTAAATTGTATTTGTGAAAAAAAATTTAAATAAAGTTAATTTTATTAAAATAAAATATACCAGAATTTAAAAATGTGTATGTTTTTCATTCATGCATTCAGCATGTGATGCTTCATATTTGTTTATTTTTTGAGTTGTACATGGACAGATAAAGGTTTTATTCCTTTTTTTTGTATTTATTATGTATTATAATATAGTTATTATATTCTTTTCTTCAATGGCTCTTTTGAAAAAAATGCATTTGCCAAAAAAAGTAAAAAATTGCTCCCGACCCCTGCTATACACTCAAAAAAAAAAAAAAAAATTGAGTCAACTAAAAAATAGTTTGTTAAAACTTCCGTCTTAATTTGAAGTTGAATCAACTCAAATATCTAAGTTGCCACTATTCAAGTGAAAAAAAAAAAAAAAAATATATATATATATATATATATATATATATATATATATATATATATATATATATATATGCTGAATGCATGAATGAAAAACATGCACATTTTTAAACTCTCTCTCTCTCTCTCTCTCTCTCTCTATATATATATATATTTTTTTTTTAATTTTTTAATATATAATAAAAAATATATATATTTTTGTTATATTTATTATTTACCCCTGCTATACACTCAAAAAATAAATAAATAAATAAATAAATAAAAATTGAGTCAACTAAAAAATAGTTAAACTTAACAGCAGGTGTTTGTTACTCTGCCGTCTTAAAATTTTAAGTTGAATCAACTCAAATATCCAAGTTGCCACTTTTCAAGTTGACTACACTGTTTTCGAGTTGACTGAGGTAACAAATTATTTTAAGTTGCATATATAGATATCCAATCAAAGAAAATGCATAAAGTGACCGGGTGTAAACAAAGTACTCCGTGGGCAAAAGTCGAAATATAGGTAAATGCTATTTTTATAGTAAAATATAAATTGTATTTGTAAGTAAATAAATAAATAAATAAATAAATAAATATATATATATATATATATATATATATATATATATATATATATATATATATATATATATATATATATATAAACACCTGCTGTTAAGTTTAACAAACATTTTTTTAGTTGACTCAACAATTTGTATTTATTTATTTATTTATTTATTTTTTGAGTGTAATAAAAATATATATTTATTTTTATTATATATTAAAAAATTAAAAAAATAAAATATAATTAAAAAAAAATATATATAATATAAAAATTATATTTAAATATATATATATATATATATATATATATATATATATATATATATATAAAATTCTGAATTAAATATAATAAATATATAACCAGAATTTAAAAATGTGTATGTTTTTCATTCATGCATTCAGCTTCATATTTGTTTATTGTTACTCTGCCATCTTAAAATTGTAAGTTGAATCAACTCGGATATCTAAGTTGCCACTTTTCAAGTTGACTACACTGTTTTCGAGTGCACTGAACTTAATATTTCAAGGCAACTCTACAGTGTGGAGTGATTTGGTGCTGTTGTTGTTGGGAGTTTTGCGATTCTGGCCTTTTGTCGACGAGGTCCGAAGTTTGGGGACGTGCAAGCGTCGGATTTCGCACTTTATTCAGCGTTTGAATTATTTCTCAAGGGGAGCGCATAATGGTCATATAAATCTCTCGGTGTGTGCAATTACGAAGACTGGCAAGGTCTATTCTCTCCCGAGTGATCGTCTGTGAACAATGACATATTACCGGCCGGCCGGCTACGGTCATTAAGATCTGATATGGGATTTATGGGCAGTCTTTAAACACGAGACGGTATAAAAGAGATTTGAATACAGGCAAAATAGCACAGAGGATTGTCTCCCCGTGCGGCGTAATGAAGTGTGATGGAAAGGAGAGGGGATGAAGGGTTATTTTTAGGCCAGATCAATTTAACAATGAGCGGAATGAGTCAATTGCTCTCCGAACTGTCACTCCACTGTCCGGGTGTCATCATGGCCTGCTTATAATGGTGCAAGGCAACTGTAAGCAGCCAGGGACAAGATGGCGGGCCTCGTCACATTGTTTTGACACCTGAGATGTCCGATGCAGCACTGTAATTGACGTACCTTTCAAATGGCCTCATGGTTTGACATATTTAAAATAATGTAACAATGAAATAGCCCATTATACGGGAGCTCTGCCTTAACTACCTGTGCTCTAAATAGATGTTGTTAGGGAAGGAATCATTTCAGCCACTCTTAGGAAATATGAATTTCACTCAGCGCTCCAGCCGCTGTCAATCTTCATATTGTACACAGGGGCTCATTAGCGACTACAGTAATCATGATGGAATCGTTGCATAAGAGCCACGAAACACAATGTGACTTCTTTACCGCCGTCGCGCCTCTTTAATGACCGCGCTTTAAATGGGGTTTATCAGTGCAGACACACATCTGTCCAAACCCTGGTAACGTTTCGTTTTTATGGGATTTTTTGTCTAGAAAATAGGTTTTGGTGGTTGTCTGTTCGGTGTCCTATAGAACTCTTAAAGGTACAGTCACCAAACTAGCCTCTTAATAGGATTGGTTCATTCAGACATGAAAATGAACTCTGAGTCTGTTATTTTTACCCCATTATTTTTTCTTGTTTTAAGCATAAATCAGTCAATTTGAAAAAATACGTTAAAAAACAGATTGAAAAATCTGTTTAGGGCAATAAATATAAATTTCTTTCCCTTTTTAATTAAATAAATACACAGATACATGTAATAAAAAAATAATTTTAAAGTGTATTAATCTTACCTTATTTTTTTTCTTGTTTTAAGCATAAATCAGTCCATTTTGATACATTTAAATAAAAAAAATGCAGAAAAAAAAACGGATCAAAATTAGAAGAAAAAAGAAGAAAAATGGTTTGCCAATGGGGTAATAAAAATAAAGTTGTTTCCTTTTTAAATTTAATGTATTAATAAAAATGTAGTTCTAAAAATAATTTTAAATCTATTATTCTTACCCCATTATTGTTACTTGTTTTACGCATAAATCAGGGAATTTTGATTAAAAAAAAAAACCCACAGAAAAACGGATCAAAATTAGAAGAAAATAATCAAAAAAAGAAAAGTCTGCCAAGTCACTCAATTTTCATACTTTTGGAAAATAAAAAAAACTAACAAAAAATACAGAAAAACATCATAATTAGAAGAAAAAAGGAGAAAAAAGAAATAATGGTCTGTCAATAGGGTAATAAAAATAAAGTTGTTTCCCTTTTAAATAAAATAAATACACAGATACATTTGTTAATAAAAACGTAATAATAAAAGTTTATTATTCTTACCTTATTTTTTCTTGTTTTAAGCATAAGTCACTCAATTGTCAAACAAACAAAAAATACAGAAAAACAGATCAAAATTTGAAAAAAATAATAAAAAGAAAAAATGGTTTGCCAGTGGGGTAATAAAAATAAAGTTGACTTCTTTACCGCCGTCGCGCCTCTTTAATGACCGCGCTTTAAATGGGGTTTATCAGTGCAGACACACATCTGTCCAAACCCTGGTAACGTTTCGTTTTTATGGGATTTTTTTCGTCTAGAAAATAGGTTTTGGTAGTTGTCTGTTCGGTGTCCTATATAGCCTCTTAATAGGATTGGTTCATTCAAAAATTAAATGGAACTAAAAAACTAAAAAGAAACATCAAGTTCTACATACGACTTCATCTTTATATTTCTGATGTGTTATTTTAGTTTTAGTTGAAAAACAGACTCAAAATGAAGTCATTATTCACTTAAATTCTTATTCTGACTGCAAATAAAGTAAATTTTACATTTATTTTTCTTACTCCATATTTTTTTCTTGTTTTAGGCACTTTTCACATGAGTCACAATTGTAATACTTTTTGTGTGTATATATATATATATATATATATATATATATATATATATATATATATAAAAAAATATATATATATATATATATTCTGAAAACAGTGGGGTAATGAAATAAATGTTCCTTTTAAATTAAATAAATACATAAATGTATTAATAAAATAAATTTAGTATATTGGTATTATTTGTTCGTTTGTTTTTGTTTTCGTTTACTCAATTTTGATACTTTTCAGAAAACATTACATTTAAAAAAAAAAAAAAAAAAACAACAGGAAAACTGATCATAATTACAAGGAAAAGAAAGAAAGGTCTGTAAAAAAATAGTCTCCATTTTAAATTAAATAAATATATTTTAAAAAATGGAATAATAAAATTAATTTAGGGTTTATTAATTTAATCCTACCCCATAATATTTTACATGGTCAAAGCATAAATCCCTCAATTTTTATACACTTTAAAAAAAAAAAAAAAGAAAGAAAAAAAAAAATACAGAAAAACTGATCAAAATTTGAGAGAAAAAAAAGGTCTACCAATAGGGTAATAAAAATAAAGTTGTTTCCCTTTTAAATTAAATAAATACACATACATTCATTAATAGAAATGTAAAAATAAAATGTATTATTTTTTAAAATGTATATAAATGTATTATTTATTAAGTTTATTATTCTCACCTCATTTTTTCTTGTTTTAAGCATAAGTTACTCAAGTTTCATATTTTTTTCCCCAGAAAAATTACGAAACAAAACAAAACAGACAAAAAAATAAATAAAAAAATACAGAAAAACAGATCAAAATTAGAAGGAAAAAAGAAAAAATGGTTTGCCAATGGGGTAATAAAAATAAAGTTGATTTCTTTACCACCGTCGTGCCTCTTTAATGATTGCACTTTAAATAGGGTTTATCAGCGCGAGAGATATGCAGAAACACATCTGTCCAAACCCTGGTAACATTTCGTTTTTATGGGATTTTTTTGTCTAGAAAATAGGTTTTGGTGGTTGTCTGTTCGGTGTCCTATAAAACTCTTAAAGGTACAGTCACCAAACTAGCCTCTTAATGGGATTGGTTCATTCAAACATGAAAATGAACTCTGAGTCTGTTATTTGTACCCCATTATTTTTATTTTTTTTTGTTTGTTTTAAGCATAAATCAGTCAATTTTGATACATTTAAATAAAAAACGGATCAAAATTAGAAGAAAAAAGAAAAAAAGGTTTGCCAATGGGGTAATAAAAATAAAATAAAAATTGTTTCTTTTTTAAATTAAATGTATTAATAAAAACGTAATAATAAAATTTATTATAAAGGTTATAAAACTAAAGTTGTTTCCCTTTTGAATTAAATAAATATGCAAACAAATGTATTAATAAAAATGTAGTAATAAAATTTATTTAAAAAAAGTCAAAAGTCACTCAATTTTCATACTTTTTTTTCAAAAAATATCATGGAAAATAAATAAAAATATGTATTAATAAAACATGCAATAATAAAATGAAAGTTTATTTTTCTTACCCCATTGGCAGATATTATTTATTTTTTAAAGCACGAGTCGCTCAATTTTGTTAATTTTTTTTTTTTTTGAAGGCATTACACAAATGTACATAACTAAATAAAATGAGTAACTAAATGCTTAAGATAAGAACAATGTCTGCCAATAATGTAAGAAAAGTATTACATAGATATTTGTTTTGAAAGAAATTGTATCAAATATTTATTTTTTTGTTTTAAGAATAAAGTTGTTCAACTTTAATCTTTCTTTTTTCTGAAAACAAGACTTAATATCCTAATATAATTTTGCTTTTGTCTTCAGTTAAGAATATTTTATATATATATATATATATATATATATATATATATATATATTTATTTATTGAAAGAAAATATTAATTTTTAGTTTTAAGAATAAAGTTGTTCAACTTTAATCTTTTATTTTTCTGAAAACAAGACTTAATATCCTAATATAATTTTGCTTTTGTATATATATATATATATTAAACATATATTATTATATAATATATTAAATGTATTAAAACATTCTTAACTGAAGACAAAAGCAAAATTATTATTATTATTTATTTATTTATTGTATATATTTATATTATTATTATTATTATTATTATTATTATTATTCTTTATTTATTTATTTATTGAAAGAAAATATTTTTTAGTTTTAAGAAAAAAGTTGTTCAACTTTAATATTTTTTTTTCTGAAAACAAGACTTAATATCCTAATATAATTTTGCTTTTGTATATATATATTAAACATATATTATTATATAATATATTAAATGTATTAAAACATTCTTAACTGAAGACAAAAGCAAAATTATTATTATTATTATTATTTATTTATTTATTTATATTATTATTATTATTATTATTATTATTATTATTTATTTATTTATTGAAAATATTATTTTTTAGTTTTAAGAATAAAGTTGTTCAACTTTAATCTTTTTTTTTTCTGAAAACAAGACTTAATATCCTAATATAATTTTGCTTTTGTATATATATATTAAACATATTATTATATAATATATTAAATGTATTAAAACATTCTTAACTGAAGACAAAAGCAAAATTATTATTATTATTTATTTATTTATTTATTGTATATATTTATATTATTATTATTATTATTATTATTATTATTATTATTATTATTATTATTATTATTATTATTATTATTATTATTCTTTATTTATTTATTTATTTATTTATGGAAAGAAAATATTTTTTAGTTTTAAGAAAAAAGTTGTTCAACTTTAATATTTTTTTTTCTGAAAACAAGACTTAATATCCTAATATAATTTTGCTTTTGTATATATATATTAAACATATATTATTATATAATATATTAAATGTATTAAAACATTCTTAACTGAGTACAAAAGCAAAATTATTATTATTATTATTATTATTATTATTATTTATTTATTTATTATTATTATTATTATTATTATTATTATTATTATTATTATTATATATATATATATATTTTTTTTTTTTTTGTAGTCTGCTTTATTGGAAAAGTGCACATCAAACATTCTACACAACATCTCCTTTTCTGTTCCACGTAAAAAGTGTGAAAATTGTAACTTTACAACAGATGATTGAGCCGTTACTGTATTTGTCTCGGAGAGAATGGAAAACCCTTCAGAATAAAGCAACATTTCTAATCTCCCCGCTGATTTGCTCATTGCAATAAGCTTATTGTAATTTCCGAGGGCAATTAAGAGTCCTCGGCTCCCGAACGCAACCAATGAGAGAGATCTCAGACGGAAGATGTGTTCATCGAGAAATGAGAAATAGATCCTTTGCCTCGTCACATTAGCGCCGGCCCCTTAAAGTGACTGTTTATCATGAGGTGCTGCTCCAGGTTTTAATGAGCTCACTCTCTGTACGAGTCTAATTCCAATTAGTGGGCTCTTTTCAGACGAGGACGTGATCGCTGCGAGAGGCCGCTATTGTTTGTGTTCGGCGGCGAGAGCAGCGCTTCGGTTGTTTCAATCTTGTTCCTCCGAGCCGGCCGTCTGACGGGAACATTACACCTTGTTCTGCCAATGGGGGGATACTAGCTCATTAATAGACGGGGGATGCTTTAATTCACTGACTTCACACCTTATATGATAGATGTGACAGAGCTCAGATTCAAAAACGTTACACTCGCATCTCATGGCTTTATTCAGTTGGCTTGAGAAAGACCTCTTGCTGAAATGCTACTTAAACTACTACTTCTGAGACTAAATCTGTCGACTGTATCTCCTCCTAGAGCTTTAACTCGACAAACTCCAAACTCAGCCCAGATCTTCAGACTGATCTGACCGAGTGTGCTCTATTTTTTCTAAATGATCGGACTTACGGTTTTCCTAAAAATAACGATTAAAACTGGCAAAAATCCCATAGACTTACATTGAGGGAATGTTCAAATGAGCCAAGACTATTCAAACTCACACTGACAAAACTCCCACAATCCCTTCAGACTTCTATCTACTATTTCTAATCCATTCAAACTCATTCAAACTAACATGCTAATCATGCTAACAGTATGCTAGTAATATGTTTACAATACTAATGTTAGTAACTTGTTAATAATACTAAAACATGCTAGCAACTTGTTAGTAACATGCTAATCATGCTAGAAACATGCTAGCAACTTGCTAATCATGTTAGAAATATGCTAAACTTGCTAATCATGCTGGTAACATGCTAGATCGTGAATCAGCTAATAACATGTTAATCATGGTAGGAACATGGTAGCACCTTGTTAGTAACATGCTAATCATGTTAACAACATGCTAGCAACTTGCTAATCATGCTAGCAACTTGCTAATCATGCTAGCAACTCGCTAATCATGGTAGGAACATGCTAGCAACTTGCTGGTAACATGCTAATCATGCTAGCAACATGTTAGCAACTTGTTTGTAACATGCTAATCACGTTAGAATCATGCTAATCTTGCTAGAAATATGCTAAACTTGATAATCATTCTGGTAACGTGCTAATCATGCTAGAATCATGCTAGCAACTTGCTAATCATGTTAGAAATATGCTAAACTTGCTAATCATGCTGGTAACATGCTAGATCGTGAATCAGCTAATAACATGTTAATCATGGTAGGAACATGGTAGCGCCTTGTTAGTAACATGCTAATCATGCTAGAAACATGCTAGCAACTTGCTAATCATGTTAGAAATATGCTAAACTTGCTAATCATGCTGGTAACATGCTAGATCGTGAATCAGCTAATAACATGTTAATTATGGTAGGAACATGGTAGCACCTTGTTAGTAACATGCTAATCATGTTAACAACATGCTAGCAACTTGCTAATCATGCTAGCAACTCGCTAATCATGGTAGGAACATGCTAGCAACTTGCTGGTAACATGCTAATCATGCTAGCAACTTGTTTGTAACATGCTAATCACGTTAGAATCATGCTAATCTTGCTAGAAATATGCTAAACTTGATAATCATTCTGGTAACGTGCTAATCATGCTAGAATCATGCTAGCAACTTGCTAACCAACTAATAACATGTTAATCATGGTAGGAACATGCTAATCATGGTAGAAACATGGTAACACCTTGTTAGTAACATGCTAATCATGTTAACAACATGCTAGTAACTTGCTAAGCATGTTAGAAAACATGGATAGTATCTTGATAATCATACTAATATGCTAATAACATGTTAACCATGTTAACAGCATGCTAGTAACTTGTTAACCATGCTAGAAACATGTTAGCAACTTGTTAGTAACATGCTAATCATGCTAGAAACATTCTAGCAACTTGTTAATCCTGCAAGGAACATGATAAACTTGTTAATCATGTTAGAAAAAATGCTAGCAAATTGCTAGTAACATGTTAATTATGCCAGAATAATGCTAGCAACTTGCTAGTCATGCTAATAAAATTCAATCATGGTAGGAACATGTTAACAACTTGATAGTAACATGCTAATCATGTTAGAAACATGGTAGCACCTTGTTAGTAACATTCTAATCATGCTAGAAACATGCTAGCAACTTGCTAGTAACTGGTTAATTATGCCAGAGTCGTGCTAGCAGCTTGCAAATCATGCTAATAACATGCTAATCATGATAGGAACATGCTAGCAACTTGCTGGTAACATGCTAATTATGATTTAAATTTTTATATTTCATGTTTATATTTTATTTAATATTTACATTTTCTGAAAACTAAAAAATACTGTCTGTTTTGTCTTAATTACATTTTTAATGAGTAATATTTTGAAAAATATATTGACAACTTGTTAATTATGCCAGAATCATGTTAGCAACTTGCTAATCATGCTAGAAACATGCAAACAACTTTCTAATCATGCTAGTAACATGCTAATCATGCTAGCAACATGGTAAGCATGTTAAAAACATGGTAGCAACTTGTTAGTAACATGCTAATCATGCTGGAATCATGCTAGCAACTTGTAAGTAACATGCTAATCATGCTAGCAGCTTGTTTGTAACATGCTAATCGTGTTAGAATCATGTTAGCAACTTGCTAATCATGCTAACAACATGCTAATCATGGTAGGAACATGCTAGTAACATGCTAATCATGCTAGTATTTATTTATTTATTTTTATTATTATTATTTATTTTGTGAGGAAAAAATACAAAATATATGGTAACTTTTAACGCTTTTGTATTTCGTGTTTATATTTTATTTAATATTTACAGTTTCTGAAAACTAAACATTATTGTCAGTTTTTTTCCTAATTAAAACTTTTAATATTTGTAATATTTTGAAAAATATATTATGAAAAATTTTGTATTTGCCTAGAAGCAAGGTATTAATGTATTTATACTTCATATTTAGATTTTGTTGAGGTATTCAGGTATAAAATGATGATAATATATTATAATACTACTGATATGTTGAAATTGTAAAGCATTTATTCCCAAATGGTAGTGTTTGTTGTATTACCTGTACTACCTTAAAATTATGCAATTATTTAAATCAAAAATTGACAGTATGATAGTAAATACAAAAATATTGAAGAAGAATTGCCACTAAGTAATAGAAAAACATTTCTGAACCCAATATGGTAATAAGAACATGAGGTGAACATGCATTTAATATGATAAGAGTTTTGTTGCGCTTCTATGTGGTCGCTAGACATGCTTTAACACCGAAGCTGGAGTTGGTTTGTTCATATCTCAACCCTTAAGTGTGAGCAGTAGTACTAGTGATGCTGCATTGCAAGCGGCACTAACTACAAGCGCCGGTCTCATTGTCGCATAAATACCTAGCGTGTCTCCCAAGCATTGTCTGGAAATCATCAAAAGTTTGTTGCCGCGCTGCCATCGCATCTATGAGCTCTCGTTTCGGAGTAGCTCTCCTCATCTCTGCAGCCATTACAACAATTCCGGCCGGTGCCACTTGACGAGCCCAAGTTATTTTTGATCAAACCGCATGCTAGAGAAAAAATCAGTCATTAGCAGAAGCCATTTCAGCTGTCATCTTGTTTGGACAGCTTGCGGCTCCACGTCACGGCAGGCCAACTCTCAAGGAAATGGGTGTGTGAGTCTGTGATGTTTTGATTCTCACCGTCTACACAGACGCTCGCAATCTCGCCTGTCGCTCGGAGTTTAAACGCTTTAACTTTGTTTTAATCACGCCGGCTTTTGTTCAAAGACGTTGTCGAGAGTAATGATTGAGGTGTACATGAAAAGAAAGAAAGAGGAAGATAGCACAGAGTCATTTCTTGGTCCTTAAATGATTGATACATCCTCATAACAATATTTTTTTGATGAAAAACAAGCATTTATTTATTTTTCATAACTAAACAGTACTATTGGTATATTTATGTTATCTATGTTTTATGGTATAATTTCTGTGCTTCACTGTAAAAAAGCAATTTGAGTCAGCTTAAAATTAAAATTTTGTTTAGTCAACTTGAAATGTTACGTTTTACTAACTTCGATATTTGAGTTGATTCAACTTGAAATTTTAAGGCGGCTGAGTAATAAACACAGCTGTTAAGTTTAACAAACAGTTTTTTTAGTTTAGCCATCTCGAATATGTTAAGTTGTCACTTAGTACAACTTAACATTTGAGTTGACTGAACTTCATAGAGATTATATATTACATACACTGTAAAAAAAAAAAAAAAAGAAATTGAGTCAACTTAAAATAATCTGTTACCTGCCTTTAAAATTTAAATGTTAATGTTCATCTTAAAATTACATTTTTTTTTTTGTTTTTTACGGTGTGGTTATGAGTTTTTTTTGTTTATTATTATGGTTATATATTACATACACTGCAAAAAAAAATTAAGTAAAATTTGCAGTAAGAACAGCAGCTGTTCTATGCTCCACTGTAAAAAAACTATTTGTTGAGTCAACTTAAAATTATCTGTTACCTGCCTTAAAATTTTAAGTTCAGTCAACTGGAAATGTTACGTTTTACTAACTTGAGTAACAAACACAGCTGTTAAGGTTAACAAACAATTTTTTAGTTTAGTCAACTCAAATATCTAAGTTGTCACTTAGTACAACTTAACATTTCAACTTTAAATATGAGTTGACTGAGCTTAAAATTTTAAGGAAGAAGGGTAACAAATTATTTTAAGTTGACTCAACAATTTTTATATATATATAAGGTTATAGATTACATACACTGTAAAAAAAAAAAAAAGTAAAATTAGCAGTAAAAACAGGCTGTTCTATCTAAAAAAAAAAATTAAATAAAATAATAATAATAATAATAATAATAATAATAATAATAATATTTGTTGAGTCAACTTAATTTGTAAAAAAAAAAATTTAAGGCGACAGGGTAACATATTATTTTAGTTTGACTCAACAAATTGTGTTTTTTGCTTTTTAAAGTGTGGTTATGAGTTCTTTTTTTAAAAATTAAGGTTATGTATTACACTGTAAAAAAATTATGTAAAATTTACGGTAAAAACAGCAGCTGTTCTATGCTCCACTGTAAAAAAAAAAAAAAACTATTTGTTGAGTCAACTTAAAATAATCTGTTACCTGCCTTAAAATTTTAAGTTCAGTCAACTTGAAATGTTACGTTTTACTAATTGACAACTTAGATATTTGAGTTGATTCAACTTGCAATTTTAAGGTGGTCGAATATCTAAGTTGTCACTTAGTACAACTTAATTTCAATTTGAATAAACATATTTGAGTTGACTGTACTTAAAATTTTAAGTAATTTGTTTTTTAGGGTGTGGTTATGAGTTTTTTTTTTTTTAAATTATGGTTATATATTACATACACTGCAAAACAAATTAAGTAAACTTTACGGTAAAAACAGCAGCAGCTCCACTGTAAAAAAAAAAAAAAAAAATTGTTGAGTCAACTTAAAATAATTTGTTACCTGCCTTAAAATTTTAAGTTCAGTCAACTTGAAATGTTACGTTTTACTAATTGACAGCTTAGATATTTGAGTTGATTCAACTTGAAATTTTAAGGCGGCTGAGTAACAAACACAGCTGTTAAGTTTAACAAACAATTTTTTAGTTTAGTCAACTCTAATATATAAGTAGTCACTTAGTAAAACATAACATTTCAACTTGAATAAACTTATTTGAGTTGACTGAACTTAAAATTTTAAGGTGGCAGGGTATCAAATTATTTTAAGCTGACTCAACAAATTGTGTTTTTTAAAATTAAGGTTAGATATTGCATACACTGTTAAAAAAATAATAAAATACGGTAAAAATGGCAGTAATTTAAAAAATACCGTAATTTAATTAACTGATAGAATGGTAATTTACCAACCTATTGAAGTCCTGAAATCTGTTTTGTACCTTTGTAATATATAACTATATTGCATTGTAATATAATTGTAATACTAAATAATTATATTATTAAATAAAGTGCAAAATTAAATTATTCATATTAAATATTTAAATAATTCAACAAATGAATAATGTACAAATATATATTTACTACTATGCATATTCTAGATTTGTTACTATTATTATTATTATTATTATTATTATTATTATTTGTGTTGTGAATTTTTAAAATGTAAATGATAAATTATTATAAATGATATAAACAGAAATCTTAGAATTTCCAGTTTATTTAAATTATATAGATTTATTTAAATATATATATATATATATATATATATATATATATATATATATATATATTTATATAAATAAATATATTTATTTATATATTTTTTATTATATATATATATATATATATATATATATATATATATATATATATATATAAATAAATAAAAAAAAATATATATAAATAAAAAAAATGGTTTCAGAAATTGTAATGATTATGATTATTACGTCACATTTAAGTGCAAAATCAAGTGTATAATTTTTTTGTTGCACTTTTATTTTATTTTTTTAAATAAACGATTTTTAATATTTCTTATTTATATTTCTTGGTTGCATATTTATTGTTTAAAGCATAAGTCACTTTTTTTTTTTTTTGGGAAAACATTGCATAAAAATGACAAAATTACAGAAAAACTGAATTAAAAAATTAACTAGAAGAATTAAGTCTGCCAATGAGATAAAAAAAAAAACCTTTAAATGAAATAAATAAATACAGAAACGTATTAATAGTTTGAGATATTCGCCTATAGATATTTTATTTTTTGTAAAAAAAAATATTAAAAAGAAAAAGCTTTTTGTCTGTGTTATCCGTCATCTACGCACAAGCGCACCCGACTTGATTTTATTGTAGCGTGTTTTTTTTTTTTTCCAGACAGATCAAAATAAGATGTGTCAAAAAAAGTGCCAAAATAAGACTTTGGCAGCTGAGGGTTTGGAAAGATGACCCTTCGCCCGGATCCCAAGGAAAACAAAGGAAGCGAACGGCAGCCCGAGACAGACATTTATATAGGCGCAAAGAAGAAGAAAAAAACATCAGAAAATCTACACAGGATTTGGATCCGTCCTACAAATCGCTGACAGAGGAGAGAGAGAGGATAAAAAGGATAATCTGCGAGAAAACCCTTAAAAGAATCAATTTGGCAAGGTGTCTGGGAATTTGACTTTCTCCAGCACTGTGATTCCTGTCTCGCGGCAGAGTCGGATGACTGTCTTTCTGTCTCCCTGACAGGCGGACCAGGGCCAAATTGACAGTTCTTTAAAGCGTCTGACAGAAAGCGGCATTAATTAAGTCATTGCCGGACTTTAATTGTGTTAAGGAATAGGAAGGGGGAAAAAAATCTAATATGAGAAAAGGTTACCAAGTCCTCGCTGGTGTCAGATTTTCTACTTTCCATGAATATTAATGCGTCTAATGAAGACAATCTCCACCTCATCTCCCCATTGTTCCACATTCAGGTGCCAGGCTTCGGGAGCCTGTGATTTGTTGTTAAAGAACAAATATGTCAGACAGAGACGAGTGCCACGCTTTTATCGGCAATTTATAAAAATGCCTTCCTCCTCGTCACCGAGAAATCAGAGCCTTTCAGGTGCGTTTTTATTTTTAAACGAGATACGAGTCAGACTCGGATGGCATGTGTGATGTACGGGGCTCCGCCGCGCAAAATGATCTTCCTATTCATTGGAAAATGGCAAGCAGGCAATCAGCGCGGGCTGCTAATTTTATCATATCCATTGGAGAACAATTAGACAGGAGGCCACGCAAATGGCATCTATTATGGGTCATTGAATTCTCTTGTTGCGGTCTCTTGGGCGGCCCTTGCATGGAAAAGCAGGGGAAAAAATCTTTCGAATGAGACAAAACAAGTCTGTTAGGCTTCTGACGGGGAGCTGATGTCCATCAGCGGTCTGAATACTAGCACAAATTGAACATAGGTTCATATCAGGGGATGTATTCGTGGTTTTTAGGTCGGGAGAATTCATTATACTTAACAAACGGCTAGTAACACTAACTATATAGTAGTTTTGGTACTAATGAAACTATTTTGGTAACTATACTGTTCAAAAGCGGCATTTATTTGGTTAAAAATGCAGTAAAACTGCAATTCTGAAATATCATTATGATCGTGTGACACTTTAGGACTGGAGTAACAGCTGATGAAAATTCAACTTTGCATCACAGGAATAAATTATGTTTTAATGTATATTAAAATAAAAACCATTGTTTTATGTTGTAATAACATTTTTGCAATATTACTGTTTTTTTCTGTATTTTTGATCAAATAAATGCAGCCTTGATGAGCAGAAGAGACTTCTTTAAAAGCATTAAAAGTCTCACTAATCCTAAACTTTGAGCATCAGTGTATATACACACTACTGTTCAAAATCGGCATTTATTTGGTTAAAAATGCAGTAAAAACAGTAAAATTCTGAAATATTATTATGATCATGTGACACTTAAGACTGGAGTAACAGCTGATGAAAATTCAGCTTTGCATCACAGAAATAAATTATGTTTTAAAGTATATTAAAATAAAAAACATTATTTTATATTGTAATAACATTTTTGCAATATTACTGTTTTTTTTTCTGTATTTTTGATCAAATAAATGCAGCCTTGATGAGCAGAAGAGACTTCTTTAAAAGCATTAAAAGTCTCACTAATCCTAAACTTTGAGCATCAGTGTATATACACACTACTGTTCAAAATCGGCATTTATTTGGTTAAAAATGCAGTAAAAACAGTAAAATTCTGAAATATTATTATGATCATGTGACACTTAAGACTGGAGTAACAGCTGATGAAAATTCAGCTTCGCATCACAGAAATAAATTATATTTTAAAGTATATTCAAATAAAAAACAATATTTTATATTGTAATAACATTTTGCCATATTACTGTTTTTTTCTGTATTTTTGATCAAATAAATGCAGCCTTGATGAGCAGAAGAGCCTTCTTTAAAAACATTAAAAGTCTCACTAATCCTAAACTTTGAGCATCAGTGTATATACACACTACTGTTCAAAATCGGCATTTATTTGATTAAAAATGCAGTAAAAACAGTAAAATTCTGAAATATTATTATGATCATGTGACACTTAAGACTGGAGTAACAGCTGATGAAAATTCAGCTTTGCATCACAGAAATAAATTATGTTTTAAAGTATATTAAAATAAAAAACATTATTTTATATTGTAATAACATTTTTGCAATATTACTGTTTTTTTCTGTATTTTTGATCAAGTAAATGCAGCCTTGATGAGCAGAAGAGACTTCTTTAAAAGCATTAAAAGTCTCACTAATCCTAAACTTTGAGCATCAGTGTATATACACACTACTGTTCAAAATCGGCATTTATTTGGTTAAAAATGCAGTAAAAACAGTAAAATTCTGAAATATTATTATGATCATGTGACACTTAAGACTGGAGTAACAGCTGATGAAAATTCAGCTTCGCATCACAGAAATAAATTATATTTTAAAGTATATTCAAATAAAAAACAATATTTTATATTGTAATAACATTTTGCCATATCACTGTTTTTTTCTGTATTTTTGATCAAATAAATGCAGCCTTGATGAGCAAAAGAGACTTCTTTAAAAACATTAAAAGTCTCGCTAATCCTAAACTTTTGAGGGGCAGTGTATATACACACTACTGTTCAAAATCAGCATTTATTTGATTAAAAATGCAGTAAAAAACTGCAATTCTGAAATATTATTATGATCGTGTGAAAATTCAGCTTTGCATCACAGGAATAAATTATGTTTTATAATTTATTATTTAAATTATTTTATGTTGTAATAACATTTTGCAATATTACTGTTTTTTTCTGTATTTCTGGTCAAATAAACACAGCCTTGATGAGCAGAAGAGACTTCTTTAAAAACAAATCTCACTAAGTCTTTTCTAACAATGTAAACACATCCTTGGTGAATAAAAAAGAAAGAAAGAATACAAATTTAGTGACCCCAAACTTTTGAACAGTAGTATTGATGAGCATAAGAGATTTCTTTAAAAACATTAAAAGTCTCACTAGTCTTAAACTAGCGGCAGTGTATATACACACTACTGTTAAAAAGCGGCATTTATTTGGTTAAAAATGCAGTAAAAACTGTAAAATTCTGAAATATTATTACAATTTAAAATAGCTTGTTTCTATGCGTATATATTTTAAAATGTAATTTATTCCTGTTATGCAAAGCTAAATTTTCAGCATCAGTACTCCAGTCTTCATTCTAATATGCTCATTTATTATCAGTGTTAAAAACATTGTGCTGCTTAATTTTTTGATAAATAAAAGGTTAAAAAGAACAGCATTTATTTAAAATAGAAAGGTTTTCTAACAATATACACTACTGTTCAAAAGGTTTGGTGTCAAATTTGTTTTCTTTCTTTTTTTTTTATTCACCAAGGACGTGTTAAATTAATAAAAAGTGATGGAATAAATTTGCGTTGTTGAAAATACTTATATTTTGAATAATTTGACCTTAAGACTGGAGTAACAGCTGATGAAAATTCAGCTTTGCATCACAGGAATAAATTATATTGTAAAGTATATTAAAATAAAAACCATTGTTTTATGTTGTAATAACATTTTGCAATATTACAGTTTTTTTTTCTGTATTTTTGCAGCCTTGATGAGAATAAGAGCTTTAAAAACTTTGTCTCGCTAATCCTAAACTTTTAAGCGGCAGTGTGTGTAATAAATAATATAATAATAATTTTCATATAATAATAAAATGAAAAGGAATTTTAAGATGTATTGTTTGTTTTTTTTATTGTAGTTATATTTCATAACTATGTTTACTTTAAGTAAATAGTAGTTTAAATAAATGCAGCTTTTACATACAAACTTATATTTTATATACTGACAGATCACATGACAATAATTTACATTTTGAACAAATACAATTTTTTAAAATAGAAAGTTACATAGAAGATATAATACATTTTTATAATATTTTCTCACTATTATACTGTAATGTGTATACTGTATTTTTTTTAATCTAATAAATGCAGCTTAATATTACTGACCCAAACTTTTGAATTATTATTTATGTATTTATTTATTTATTCATTCATTCTTTTTACGTTTTTATTTATTTTTGTAAAGGTTTACTTGTATATAAACACAACATACAAACTACTGATGGATCATGCGGCAACTTACATTTTTAATTAATAATTATTTAATAAAATTTAAATAAACTGACAATTTATATGAAATATTACAGTATTTTTTTATATAAAATAAATGCAGTTTAATATTATAGACTCCAAATTTGTATACTTGTTTTTCATTTAAATTTTTTGTTATATTTTATATATTTTTAATATTTTGTATTTTTTTTCCTGTGTTTTTTAATCAAATAAATGCAGCTTAATATTACTGACCCAAAACTTTTGAATATTTATTTATTTATTTATTTATTTATTTTTTTAAAATATAATACAAAAAATGTAAACACTAATATATAACTTTTGTATAACCATTTTTACTGTATGTTTTGATCAAATAAATGCTTGAGATATAATATATTATATTATATTATATTATATTATATTATAAATTATCATTTAAAAACTAAGATGTATGAGTTTGTGCACCTCAGTTTCTGGAGTTGAACATTGCCAAAAGTATCCATAAATAAGGCTTTTTTCACCTTAAAACTGAGATGCATGAGTTTAGATCATTTAATCAAATAAATGCAGCTTAATATTACTGACCCTGAACTTTTGAATATTTATTTATTTTTATTTTTTTTAAATGTAATACAAAAAATATAAACACTAATATATAACTTTTATATAACCATTTTTACTGCATGTTTTGATCAAATAAATGCTTATATATATAATATATGCACTATGTGCGTGTATTGTATTTTATATACTGTATATAAATAATACAGTACATACTACATAATGCTTAACCCTTTAGCTGTCACTCCCATTTTTCAACAAATACGTTTAAATGCAGTATTTAAACTTATTTTTTTACAATTCATAAACAGAAACATTTTGTAATACGATTTTGAAGTACATTTTCCATCACAGTGCAATGTACAATTTAAAATGGGTTTCAAAGGATGAATTTTGAGATTTTAAGTTTTCAAGTGATCTGTAAAGTGTGATGGAGAAAAAAGGCAACAAAGAAAGTCTTTTTTGTGACACAGGTCAGAACTCCTGTTATGAAGTAGATTTTTGAGGTGCTCTCTTGTCATAAATTAATCTATTACTTTTCCTACATAAAAATATCTATTTAGGAGTCTTAGACCTTTCCAACGATGTATAGTTGGTCATGATTAAATTCAAACTTATTTGTAAAATGATGAAGAAACTTAGGCGTCCCACAGGTGGGACGGTTGACAATTAGGGGGGTAAAAAAACAAGTGATTGAATAATTACAAAATTTTCATCCTATAAAGTCTTATAAATCCATAATTTTATCTCAATTATCCCACATCGAAATTCTACTTGATAAAGAGCACAAAAGTCCAACAGTTCTTCCGTATCCGCAACCTTCGCTGAACTCGGCACAAAGGTCCATCAAGCATCCACAAACCTCGGCGATCGATCAAGGCACGCACAGACCACACTCGCTAAAATGGGTCAACCATTCCTCCCAGGATTTTCTTAACATATGCTCGGCGCTACAGTTCCATATCCATCTTAAGCGCGGAGAAGTGCTTTCAAAGCGTGATCTATGAGACGAGGGAACAAAAGCTCTCCGACAATGACAAGCCCCAAGTGCATGAGCCAGTCCCCCTCTTTTCAAGTAATTCCAGCCACGGCTATTCAGGGTTCGCCCTGTGGCAACAGAGCACTCCGGTCTCCAGAAATAGCCATAGCTCATCTTTCACAAGGACTCAGGTTGTCTTATCGGGATTCGGGAGGGGGGTGTTGCTCATTTGAATTCCTGTCCCTTTGATGAGCTGAACGATTATGACGCCGAGTTAATATTGAAGTTTTGAGAACGCCGCAGCGCTGTAGCCCTGCAGGGCCTCCGGCGTGCATGAGGAACACGAAACGTGTCAGACGACATCTTATCACGCAGGTCCGCCTGTCAGGAATGGCCGACATTTGCACTTTAGCATTTCCTGTCGCTGTCTCAGACAAAGATATTATGCACTTGTGCCGCAACTTTCGGCAAAACCCTCTTACAAATTAAATTCTGATTAATGATTCTAAATAATTTGGTGTTTCCTGTAAAAAAATATTGCTTGTAATTCTCTCATCATGCTTATATTATCACCAAATCTAAAATTCTTTTTGTAACTGATTGACTGTAGGCCTCAATAAACTAAACTCATGCATCTCAGTTTTTAAGTGGAAAATGCATTATTTATGGATCATTTTGGCAATGTTCACTCAAAAAACAGAGATGCACAAATATTTGCTCCTAAATATTTCCTGTCGCTGTCTCAGACAAAGATATTATGCACTTGTGCCGCAACTTTCGCCAAAACCCTCTTACAAATTACATTCTGATTAATGATTCTAAATAATTTGGTGTTTCCTGTAAAAAAAAAAAAAAATAATAAATATTGCTTGTAATTCTCTCATCATGCCTATATTATCACCAAATCTTAAATTCTTTTCTGAACTGATTGACTGTAGGCCTCAATGAACTAAACTCATGCATCTCAGTTTTTAAGTGAAAAAATGCATTATTTATGGATAATTTTGGCAATGTTCACTCAAAAAACAGAGATGCACAAATATTTGCTCCTAAATATTTCCTGTCGCTGTCTCAGACAAAGATATTATGCACTTGTGCTGCAACTTTCGCCAAAACCCTCTTACAAATTACATTTTGATTAAAGATCCTAAATGATTTGGTGTTGCCTGTAAAAAAAAAAAAAATATTGCTTGTAATTCTCTCATCATGCTTATATTATCACCAAATCTAAAATTCTCTTT